>CM054949.1:2461269-2657844 GCA_029168755.2 Tillandsia fasciculata
AAGCTGATTTCGGCTAATCAGTGGTACCAAGATTGGCAAAGAGGAGAGTGCTGCATAGTAAGTCAGTGTCTGGCAAGTGAAGAACAAGGGGTAACTTCAGAGTTAGACCCTGCACTACAAGCAGTTTTGGTCCAGTATGCCACAGTATTTGAGAATCCAACAGAGTTGCCCCCGCAAAGGTCTGTAGACCATAGAATACCCCTGCAGCCTGGTGCAGTGCCAATAAATCTTCGGCCGTATAGGCATTCTTATGAACAAAAAAGGGAGATAGAAAGGCAAGTAGAAGAGATACTTGAATCTTCTATAATCCAAGCAAGTCATAGTCCTTTTGCTTCACCAGTGCTATTAGTCAAGAAGAAGAATGGTAGTTGGTGGATGTGTATAGATTACCGTTAGTTAAATAGAGTCACCATCAAAGATAAGTTTCCTATTCCAATCATCGACGATTTATTGGATGAATTAGGGGGATCAAAACTTTTCTCCAAATTGGATTTAAGATCGGATTATCATCAGATCAGAGTTCATAAAGATGATATACCATAAAATTGCATTTCGGACTCATCAGGGGGCATTATGAATTTAAGGTGATACCTTTTGGATTAAAGAACGCCCTAGCTACTTTCCAAGCTTTAATGAACACAATCTTTGCCCCCTATCTGAGAAAGTATGTATTAGTGTTTTTTTATGACATTTTGATATACAGTAAAACTTTGGAGGAACACCTGAGACACTAAAAGGTGGTTCTAGGAGTGCTACAGCAAAATAAATTGTATGCTAAGCAAAGTAAGTGCACTTTTGGCAAGGAACAAGTGGAGTACCTTTGTCATATTATTTCTGAAAAAGGAGTAGCTACGGATCCTACGAAGATTGAGGCAATGACTACGTGGCCGATTCCTCGGACAATTAAAGAATTAAGGAGATTCCTTGGCTTAACTGGTTACTATAGGAAGTTCGTGAAAAATTATGGATCGATTAGTAAACCCCTCACAGAGTTACTCAAGAAAGATTAGTTTGGGTGGTCACAAGAAGCTCAGCGAGCTTTTGAATCTCTGAAAGTAGCAATGACCACGTCACCAGTCTTAAAAATGCCTAATTTCAAGGAACCCTTTACTTTAGAAGTGGATGCAAGTGGGGAGGGTATAGGAGTTGTGTTATCTCAAGAGGGCCAACCCATAGCATACCTCAGTAAAGCAATTAAAGGCAGGAATTTGGGCCTATCTACCTATGAAAAAGAATTTTTAGCAATACTTATGGCAACGCAAAAATGGAGGCATTACTTAATGACGAGAAGTTTTATCATTAGGACGGATCATGAAAGCCTCAAATATCTTTTAGAACAAAAGATAGTGACTCCAATGCAACAAAAGGGAATGCTTAAGCTTATGGGCTTCGACTACACTATAACATATCGAAAAGGGGAAGAAAATGTTGCGGCTGATGCATCGTCGAGACAAAATTAGAAGGAAGAACAGTTATTAACAATTACAGCTATTACCCCTGCTTGGTCTTTTGAAGTTGAGGAGAGTTACAAAGGTAATCCCTACTATGAACAGCTCATAAAGGAAGTTCTTTTGCAACCTGAGTGTTATAAGTTCTACAATTACAGTCAAGGGGGCATGAGGTATAAAGGAAGGGTATGTGTGGGTGGAATAGGAGATCTAAGAAATAGGTTGGTCAACCAATTTCATGGTTTTAGTTTGGGGGGACACTCAGGAGTATCTCATTCTTATCGGAGAATGAAGAGACATTTTTACTGGAAAGGAATGAAGAAACAAATTGAAGCCTTGATCCGCGACTGTGGAATTTGTGCACAAACTAAGTCTGACACTAGAGGGTACCAAGGGTTGCTCCAACCATTACCTATACCTAATCAAATATGGACAGATAGTAGCATGGATTTTGTGGAAGCTTTACCTAACTCTGAGGGAAAGGACACTATTATGGTAGCAGTTGACAAATTAACGAAATATGAACATTTCATTCCTTTAAAACACCTTTTTACAGCAATTGACATAGCTCGAGTTTTCATGGACACTGTGTATAAGCTTCATGGGTGTCCTAAGAGTATAGTAACAGATAGAGACAAGATTTTCACCAGCTAGTTTTGGACGGAGCTTTTCAAATTACTGCGAACACAACTTAAGATGAGTACCTCATATAATCCTGAAACCGACGGTCAAAAAAAATGGGTTAACCGTTGTTTGGAAACATACTTAAGATGCATGTGCTTCCAACATCCCCATAAATAGTGCAAATTCTTATCTCTAGCGGAATGGTGGTATAACACTAACTACCATTCTTCACTGGGAACGATCCATATACATCACTTTATGGTGTGACACCCCCTGATACTCTGGTGGCCGCTGCTGGGGCAGCTACCTCTTCAGAAGTAAGAGATTGGGTGAAAGAAAGAGAGAGGGTCACTCGGGAGTTAAGAGACGAGCTACAGGTAGCTCAGAATCGCATGAAGCAACAAGCCGATAAACACAGGAATAAGAGGGAGTATAGAGTAAAAGATTGGGTATACCTGAAACTGCAATCTTACCGTCAGATTTCAGTGGCGGCAAGAAAGAACCCGAAACTGGCTGCCCATTATTATGGCCCATATGAAATATTGGAGAAAGTTGGGCAAGTAGCATACAAGCTAAAGTTACCTGAAGGTGCCCAGATACATCCGATTTTCCATGTATCATTACTCAAATCATGCCATTCCGGTCCTACCAAGGTATCATCCACGTTAGCAAGGGTCGGTGAGGAGGGACATCTATTAGCGAACCGGAAAAAGTGTTGGATCGAAGGATGAGTAAGTGAGGAAACTAAGCAGTCACTGAGGTATTGATTAAATGGAGCAATCTTTCGGAGACTTCGGCTACTTGGGAGGAGTATGGAAGTCTCAAGCAGTAGTACCCAACCTTTGATTCCTGAGGACAGGAATGAGTTAAGAGGGAGGAATTGTAATACACTCTTTTTTTTTTTTAAAAAAAAAAAAAAAAAAAAAAAAAAACTGCAAAGTAATAGTGGAGAGATGGGTACTAAACTTTCTCGAGGCTCTGGAGTATTTGCCTTCATCTTTAGGAACCCAACTGGTAAGGGAATCATTGAGCTACGCCGTTGAGTGGAGAAGGGAAACCCTAGAAGGGTCAAGAAGACTCTGGAACATGTGAGAAGATACTCAGAAGGGGAATATCAAGGCATCCAGCGTTTACTGTGAGAGTTATGGCATATTGGCGGATCCAGTACCCGCGAGCAGGAAGATCCGACCCTATACGCATTCCTTCAGGAGCCCAAGCCCAAGCGGGATTTGGCCCAATTGGCCGAGAATAGATAATATGTGAATAAGAATAATTCAAAGTAGTATAGAAACTTTTCCCTGTTTGTTAAGTAGTCCTTGAGTTCCACTCTTACAAATAGAGGGGAGTGTAACTGAAAACGGTTAAGCTGTTATAATACAAATTTCATCTCCCATAAACTCTCTTTTTCTCTCACTCTCACTCTCTCTCTCTCTCTCTCTCTCCAATTCCCACGCTCTGTTCTTTCTCCCCACAGATCCAGATCTTCTCCATGCTCTTCCTTTCTCCTATAGTTCCAGCTTAGGATCAACAATCCAGTTGAAGATCTGTAGCTGGGTAGCGACACCAGTTGGTTTGCGAGGATCTCGTTCATCATCGGTGCCTTCACCATCAGCTTCCATCTACATCATCGGATGTGCGCCTCCGAAACGAGCTAACGATCTTAATTTCTCCATCATTGTCGCCATCCAAGCTCTACAAAGATCTCAAAAGCAGTTGCGACTCAAGAAAATTATTACAATTTATTATAATCAAGATGAAGAATATAAATGATTCTCACACAAGTCCTAGCTCCTAAAAAGTGCACCCTAAAATTTATGTCTGCAGTAGTAGCTAAATTTTAATAAGATCATAATTGTAATGCATAATTTAATGGGTTCGTGTCACATCCAATGGGGACTGTTAATTATGTGTGAAAGAAAGAAAGAAAGAAAGAAAGAAAGATATCACTAACACTACAAGAAAAGGCGTATGTAGAGACGGTTGCGTAGAGGCGGTTGTTGCAACCGCCTTTATATTCTACCATAGAGACGTCTTAGAAGCGGTTTGGCACAACCGCCTCTACATGTAAATTTTTTTTTTTTTCTATCTTTTTTTTATTCCCCCCTCTTTTCTTTTCTTCCAGAAATCTAAATTTTTTCCCCCCAAAACCCTCCCTCCCACACCCACCCACTCTCCTCTCCCACTCTCCCCTCTCCCCTCTCCCGTCGGCGGCATCACTGGCGTCCCCCACTCTCCCTCTCCCTTCTCCCGTCGGCGGCATCACCGGCGTCCCACTCTCCCCTCTCCCCTCTCCCGTCCCCGGCATCACGGCGTGGCATGGTCCCCTCCGTCAGCGGCTAAGGTATGGTCCCTCCTCCCTTCTCCCCACCCCCCCCCCCCCCCCCCCCCCCGCCAGCCCACCCCGCCTGCCCGCGCGCAGCCAGCCCCACCACAGCCCCCCGCCCTCGCTGCGCGCGCAGCCAGCCCCACCACACACCCGCCGCCCCTCCGCGCGCGCAGAGACCACAGCCCTCCGGCTGCCGCGACCCCCCGCGCAGCCCGCGCCCCACCCCACACAGCCCCCGCGTGCGACCCCCCCCCCCGCTGAAGGTTCCTCAAACTTTTGTGTTAGAGCATCTGCAACAAGATTTAATAATTTTCTATTTTTTTTTTTTTTTCTATTTGAGTTGGTTCTTTCCCATTTGAGTTAGGTTCTATGGCAATTGTTATAGAGAATTAAACACTGCCTATTGGGAAGTTATGAGGAATATTATTGGGCCTACTTAGAGTATAGCTCATGAATGTGCCTCAAGGACCAAGGAGCAAGTGTTGTTCTTGGTTGTTAGACATTTTCATAGCCCTAGTTTTCAAGGTTGAGTTAAAATTTTGTCTTAGGGTGAAAAGGTTGATCGGTGATCCAGGTTGTCAATCAATTGAGAACTTCCGACCCTGGTTGTCTCAACCTAAATTTTGATACGATTTGAGTAATGTATTCATAGGTGTCTAGTCTGATCATGTCATTATACTCAACCCGATAAACAAAATAGTCCATTATTTTTTTTTTTTTGCCCTTTCTCATCATACTTGGCTAACCTTTCATTAAGTCATGTTGAATTTAGATGCTTTTATGCAAATTTGCTCAAAATTAAATGCATCTCTAGGTAATTTTTTGGTTTTGCATCTTGTGCTTCAGGGCCCGGCAGCTTGACATCCTTGAAGGCCACTCAAAGGCTACAATGTTTTCTTCTATTGCAACAATGCAGCACAAGGCATTCTCTCCTCATTTTTCTTCAAGTATGCAGTAGACTATAGTACAGTTTGGGAGTTAAATGTCTTGATTTATTCAAAGAAATTATATTGTTCCTGAGGGATTGTGACCTACGGTAAGAATGTTAATATGCAGACACAATACTGAAGAAGTATTCATCAACAGTTGCTATAAATTCATCTACAATAGATGAATCATCAAGAGAAAGGTCAATCAGAGAAAGTAAAAAAGCTCAAAGAAGAAATGCGCGAGTGCGAGAGGAAATGGCTCAGCTAAAAATAAATTTATTACAGGTATGTTAAATTAATCGCAAGTTATTATATATATATTATATATATATATATATATATATATATATATATATATATATATATATTATATATATAGATATATATATATAAATATAATTGGGTTGTCATATAACTAATAATTTTATAATGTTTGATTTTTTTTTAGGTTGCTGGGGACAAAACAAATATGGTTGTGGAGCATTTCTTCCAAATAATTTTTCATCGAATGCAAGTCATGAGCCCGAGGCCACAAATGAAGACATTGAAATGCAAATTAAATTTTTGTGAATGATTGACAACTCAAATGTTGACAAACTATGATACTTTTTTTTATTACGACATTACTACTCTCTATGATACTTATTGAATGATATGATATGTGTTTTGGTGGTATGTTTTCTTAAATTATGAAGTCTTGATGATATTTTTTACTGTTTGTTGAGAATTGTTTTGTTTCTTGTATTGTTAGTGTATGTTTGAAATTAAATGATAAATTTTGTATGATTGTCATCGAATCTGAAATGAAGTGTTATGTGTATAAATGCAGTTTAAAATAATTATTAAATATAATTTTTTATTTTATTTTTTACGTAGAGGCGGTTCAAACCGCCTCTTTATAATGAGATTTTGTCAATCTGTAGAGGCGGTTTAAACCGCCTTTATATTATTACGAAATTATATATATATATAAATAAAAAATTTGATGCGGTGGTCCAAACCGCCACTAGAGAAACCGTCTCTAGTATTCCCCGGCGGTCCCCCAAACCGCCTCTACAACGTAGAGGCGGCGTCTACGCCGCGCGGCGGTCCAGAGGCGGTCATTAGAACCGCCTCTAGATCTTGTAGAGGCGGTTTAAACCACCGCTACAATAACTAAGAACCGCCTCTACAAGCACATTTTGGTGTAGTAATCTACCAACAGAAAAATGATATTTTAGCCAGGAGAAAAATGATTTATTAGCCTTTAATGGTTTAATCAACTACTAGGTTGGAATATATGAGATTATAAGATAGGTATAGGTGGTGATAATGGATAATTACAGCTAAATTTTGTTTACTGTGGCCGCAATAAGGAGTTGATCCACCTTTTGAATATATATATATATATATATATATATATATATATATATATGCTTTGTTGCTTTGTAAACTGCACCAAATTTAAAATGCAATAAATAGATTTATCCCTATACCAAATTATGCAATTAATAAGTCGAATGAAACAAAAGCATGCATCATCATCTCACTCTAAAAAAAAAAACGAGAAAAAAAAAAAAGAAAAAAAAAAAAGAAACAATGTTTTAATAAGCAATGGGGGTCATAATTAATTATAAAGTATCTAGCTTTTCTAGGAGACAAAGCAATGGAGTGGCTTATCTTAAGGGAAAGCAACCTTTGACCTTTTTGTTTAAGCTTATTGTTAATTTCTCTTGGCTCTTTTGTTGTGCAGGGATTCCCCAAACTATTATTATTATTATTATTATTATTATTATTATTATTATTAGAAATAATATTCTATATATTTTTTAATATTTCAAAAATATTTTTTTTTCTTCTTTGTTTCAAATATATTTTTCGTATATTCTTTTGTTATTTAAAATTTTTCTTACTGTTAGTACCAATTAAATTATCTCGAATTAAATCAAAATTAATTTTTTATTAGAGTAAAAAAAAAAATTAAAATACATATATTGTTTCTACCTTGATGGCAAATAAAAATAAGTTGGTGATGATAAAAAAATATATTTAAAAAAATAAAATAATAAAATACTTTTTTAATCTATAATTTAATAAAAAAAAAGAAGTTGATGACGGTGGAACAATTAATATATTTAAAAGAATAAAATAGTGGGTTGTTTTTAATAGTTTATTAACAAAATTTAACTCTTTATAATATATTTAAAAGTTTAAAAAGTATTTTCAATATTAATTTTTTAAAAGAAATAAATAAAAAATTTTAAAAAATTCAGAAATGTAATAATAATTATTCCTTATTTTATTATTATTAATGTTGGTTGAGGTGGTTTTATTAAATAATTTTTTTACCATTACTTTTCGCAGAGGGAAAGTGCCAACCCTCGTAATGCGGAGGAACGAGGGAGTTTCGCATCATCTGGAGAAAAATATTTAAATCGGGGAGAGCTAAAAATTAGGATTTGGGTTCTTTGTTTTTTATGAGGATGGGACATACAATAAGATTTTTCTTTCTTTCTTTCTTTCTTTTTTTTTTTTCTTTTTTTTTTGCTTTTAAAAAGAGAGGAACATAAAATAGTAAGCTGATGACTTGATTATGGCTGATCATAATGAATGGCCATTAAAATAATCCATAAAATTTTATTTAATTTGGCCTCTTAACCTTCATTTTTTTTTTTATTATACGCAAATGAGAGTCTGTTTGTTTTTTACTTATTGAATATCAGAGATCGAATTCGTGATTTCTAAAAAGTCATAGACGTCGGCGTTTATTTTGACTTTGGCGAAATGAGGAGCAAAGTCAAATTCGTGAAACTCATAAATTTTTATTTTCTAATTTTTCAGTGCCAAACATTACTTACAAGTCATGTGTATTTTAAGTAATACTAGCTAATCTTAGTAAGTCATGTAAAAATACAAAAATACTTAATAAAAAAATAATTTTATAATTTTATATTAAATAATGGTAAAAATTATAGTAGAAAAGCACTTTATGCCCTTAATTGCAGCCCAAAGAGCATGAGAAAATATGTGGATAATAACTTTTGCTTAGTAACACAAAATGCCTCTTCACTCCCATAGAGGGAGGGGACCAATTAATGATCTCATTGGATATCATGCCTAATTTTTTTTGAAAGTTTTGGTGGATAAAAAAAAAAGGGTTAGTGGAGTATCTATATCTAAGAGATTTTGAGGACAAAAGTATTGAATATACCATGGTTTCATTAGATCCTGCTCTCCTTTTTGGTAGATGATTTGATATATTTTTTTAGCATGTTTGAATTTTGGAGTGTTACATAATGAGCATTTGTCTCTTCAATGTTACCATCAAATGTGAAATGTGAAAATAATTTTAAATGCCTCAACAATCACTAGCGATATTATCTAAAAGGTCGGGTGTTTAAAATTCTATGTGATTTTCAATTCAAAAGTGTTGTATTATAACGTTTATCTAAAACATGTTTATTCTTTTTCTTTTTCTTTTTTTTTTATTGCAGTTGTCTCTAACTAATTATTAGATAATTTTAAAAAATTAAGTTTCTCTTGTAGTGTGAAGATCATTAAATCTGATTTTGAGATTCAAAAAGAAAAAGCTCTAAATTAAAGTTTTTAATTCTGTTGTAGAAAAAAATAATTTGAAAAAACTCATTCATCTATAGTTTTTTAAACTTTCCATCATTTCTCCTTAAATTTCGTTTTAATGTAATCACAAATTTTGCTAGATCCTCTTAATCAAACTCAAGCTCTACTGAGCTTTTGTTCTAAAAAGCTCCCAAACCTTAAAAAAAAAAAAATGACATAAACATAAAATGATGAAGGTAAAAGTGATACATTTTCTTAATTGATAAATAAACTCATTTTAATCTTTTGGAAGGATAACTCAAATAAGTTTTTCTTTTTCAAAAAAAATAATAATTAAAATAAGCATTAAATATAAAATAACTCAACTCATATAAATTTAGTGAACTTTCTAGGTCTTATTATTCTACATCTCATTTATCTTGCTTCATTATTATAATAGTTTTTAGATATGTCTCGAATTCTAAAATAGAAGAATTTTATTTCTATTCTGTTTTGCTTATTCAATTAAGATAAGTTTGAATTATGCCTAATCTTATGAAGATTATCTCTAATCTTAGTAGATTCGTATTATTAATTGTATTAGAATTTAGCTACTATTATAAATATAACATTATTCTATTAATTTAGTGCGGCGGATGAGAAGGAGTATGAGTGTATTTTGGAATTAAAATTTTGTGAGAGGGGCATATTTTGTATACCACTTTGATTATAATGGAAGTTTCCGCTCCGTCTTCGCCCGTGGGCGTAGTCCATTGGCCGAACCACTTATATTTTGTATGCTTTATTATTATTATTATTATTATTTTTTATTTTTTTTTGATATTTTTGCACCCAACGAATTATATCTTTTTTGTTTTTATCGTAACAATAGTAATAATAATTACTTATCATTGAATATTTTAAGCACTATCACTTTCCCTCTTGTATACTTCAACTTGAATGGTGCCAATTAAAACTTGGAACTTAAAAAAAATAAAATGGTTGCCAAAATGAACACCTCATCCTTCTAAGCTGTAATGTGAAAGATTCTTTTATTCAAATCTCATTTTCCTCTTCATTCCATCCCCTCTTTTCACTTCCAATGTGCATGGCCCCACTAAATTGGAGAAGTAGTACTACCATATTAGAAAATTACTTTCCTATATATTTCTAAAATTTATAATTTTATTTTAATTTTCTATCATTAAAATAAATAACTACAACTAAAAATAAAATCAGAAATCAGACATAAAACCCTACGTGTTATTAGAAGAGCATGACTACTATATTATTAGGAACACAAAGTTCTCTATGCTTATAAATAATTTTCGACGATGAAACTTTCAAATCGACGATCGGATTCATTAAATTTGATCTAATATATTTGAAATATTAAAAAATAAATTTTATAATTTTTTATTGTTATTTATCTGGTGATTGAAAGAATTTCAAATTAATAATTTTTAACGATTGATGTGCGCAATTTGTATTTTTGATAGTGTAGAAATATTTAAATCAGATAAAATTTTAATAAAAAAATTTTTATACTATTTACAGCAAGATCAATATCTCTGGTTGAAAATTTTCGTACTCTATCATAATTTTTTATAAAATTTTTATTTTTAGCGGTCTATTTTTAATATCTTCGATTATTAGGTAAATAATAACGAAAAATCATAAAGCATATTTTTTAGATACTTTAAATATATTAAATCAAATCTAACGAGTTCGATCGTCGATTCAAAAGTTATATCATCGAAAATAATTTAAGAGTATGAAAACCTTCGTACTCCTTAATAGCACAGCAGTTTTACTAGTTATTAGAGTCTCTCATGTAATTATTAATATAAATCAGGAGTTTATTATGTTTACTTATGCGGAATACATATATGATATTTTGCTCATACATTACTTCTCTTCAAACTTCTAGGCTCCGTTTGGTAACGGGGATAAGGGGGGAATAACCCCCTTATCCCCGTTTTCATACCCAAACGAGAACCGGAAAAGCAGGAATCCGGATTCCTGCTTTTCCGGAATGGGAGGAGGGGTGAGAATCGAATTCCCACCCCCACATGGAATTCGCGGAATTGGCAAGAATCCAATTCTTGCACGGGGATCAAGGCCTCTCTCTCTCTCTCCATGCTTTTTTTTTTTCTTTTTTTTTTATTCTTTTCCATACACTAATAATAAAAATTAGTTTTTTTATTTTTTTAAATTAGAATTTTTAAATTTTAAAAATTTAAAATTTAAAATTTAAAATTTAAAATTTAAAATTTAAAATTTAAAATTTAATTTTAAAATTTAAAATTTAAAATTTTAAATTTCTAATTTTAAAATTTTAAATTTTTCTCTCTCTCTCTGCACCTCCTCTCTCTCACTCCACGGCACTTTTTTTCTTTTTTCTTTTTTTTTTTCCTTTCTTTTCCATACACTAAATAAAAAATAGTTTTTTTATTTTTTAACTTAGAATTTTTTAAAAGATATTTAAATTTATAAATTTAAAATTTAAAATTTTTATTTAATAAATATTATTTTTTTAACTTATTTTTTAATAATCTAAAATTTTATTTTATTTCATTTTTGAAAAAAAGAAATTATTAATTTAAAATTTATAAAATTTATACAATTATTTTATAAATTTTTTAAAATTTATATAAATTTAAAAATTAAAATTTTTACTCCCACTTAAAATTAAAAATTAATTTTTATTTACTCTCATTTAAAATTTTACTCCCACTTAAACTTTAATTTTATTATGTATTTTTAAAATTTATATAAATTTAAAAATTAAAATTTTTACTCCCATTTAAACTTTATTTTAAAGGGCAAAATAGTCAAAACACATAATTATCCCCTCTCAATTCTTCTTATTCCTCTATACTCAACCAAACGCAATTTTTTCTTATTCATCTTATTCTTCTTATTCCTATATAAATTACCAAACACAATTTTCTTTAAACCCGGTATAACTCATAAACCCAACCAAACGTAAATTTATACTAATTCCTGCTAATACCATAATCTATACCTATCCCCGGTATAACAAAATTTTTCTTATCCCCGAACCAAACGGTACCCTAGGGAATTCTTTAACATTAGTTAATTTAAGTTAAAAATAAAAAGCTTCTAATTAAAATTTCTTGCATTTAGAAATGTAAACGTGACAACACTTTCTCTTATTGAAATGGGACGGTTTCAAATATGTTAATTTTTATTTTATTTTTATACCTTACTTATTTACTAATTCAGAATAAGATGGATTAAGAAAAACAAAGAATATTTCCTCTCCCATTTTATTTTCTTGACAGATAAAGACAAAATAATATATAATAATATATATATATTATATATATTATATATATATATATATATATATACTATATATATATATATATATATAAAATTCGGCTAAAATATTATCGATAGAATCAAGCAATTGGCGCTATAAAATTTTCAGCAGTTGAATAAAAATATATACGGTTGGGATTATAGTGGTTCTCTAAAATTTTTACTATTCAATCAACCACCTAAAAAATTCTAGGGGACCACTATTATCTTAACCACACATTCTTTAATCCAACGGCTAAAAATTTAATAACACAAATAGCTTAATGCTATCGATAATATTCCAACCTAATTATATATATATATATATATATATATATATATATATATATATTATAGTTTCTACTTATCGTCACATCAGAAAAGAATGGAATCAAAATTAATTTTTATATATTTTTTATTTTCACTTGCTGTCCCATATGTGACTGAACAAATCGAGATGCTAGAGCTCTTCCAACCATACCATCATCCATTTGCATCCCTACTTAAATTTGAAATTTTAACACTCATTTTATATTTTTAAGGCCATAAAAGTGTCTTGTGCATCCATTAGTCTCCAATCTTTACCCATTAGTATTTTTTGTTTGACTCTTAATCTTCTAGTTTTTGCAAATAAAATTGTAATATTCATTCATTGTTTAAATTAAGTTTCTTCATTAAAAAATTTTGTTTGTTCCAACAAAATTTGCCATGTGTTAAGATTTGATAAACATGAATAGATATTAATTAGATTATTTTCATATAAATTAACAAATGTTTTGAAAACAAAAATTTGAACTAGACTAAATTATTATTAATAGCTAGTAAATTTATTTTTTAAAATTTAATAGGTAACTGATAAAATAATATAATGTAAATAATTTTAAAAATAAATTTAACTCTAGTTAGACCAAATTGAAAAAAAAAAAAAAAAAAAAAAAAAAGAAAAAGAAAAAGAAAAAAGCTACACTATAGCTAGATTGCTCTCAAACAAAATAGGCTTTTAACCATTTCTTATACAAAGGTCCCACCACCCACTGATCACACTGATCACATAGATAAGCTCACAAGTCACATCCACCATCAAAACACCAAAATTTCTTGAGTATCTCATCAAGTAACTATTCTCTCTTTTTGTCCTTATTTTCTTATTCCCCCCTTCAAAAAAAAAAAAAAAAAAAAATAAAAATAAAAAATCTTGGTGGTAAAGTCATAGCTCATCATAAGCACAAACATACTAAAATAAGTAATATTACACCTATATTTATTTATTGTATGTTAAACATGATATTCATCTAAAAATTAATATTCTTTTACTAATTTTATCAATATTTTTGCTTTTACTTTAATACTAAAAATTTATATAGTAAAAAATTTACTATTTATTATGCAAGCTTTCAAGTAGAAAGCTTAGTTATTATATATATATATATATATATATATATATATATATATATATATATATATATATATATATATTCAATTAAATTTATTTTTATAAAAAATAAACGGTGTTATTTTTCTCTTAAAAAATTAAAATTTATATCAAGTTATAGAGTTTGCATATGGTATTTTTTAATAAGGGATGCTACACATACATTTTATTTTGAAATGTATGATGTACATTTCATCTATTTAAAGATAAAATTTATTTTACTGATTATTTTGATATGATCAGTAAAATTTATCCTGAGGTGTAAAATATACACTCCTTAAGAGTGTACAAAAAGTATTTTTCATATATTTATTGTGAGTTTTCAAACTAAAGTATTTTAGAGTAATACTATCTGTACATTTATTTATAAGTATACATTTTATATTCCTATCCATTTAAAAATGAAATTTTTTTTTACCATGAGGCTATTATTTTTAAGGAATGAATAAAATTTATTTCATTATTAGATGAATAAGATATAAAATATACATTATTTTTAAAATATACAGAAAGTATTTTTCATTTTACAAACAAATAAAATAAAATAAAATAAAAGAGAAATAATACAAACTGAGTTTACAACCAAGAAAAATTACAAAATTACAAACCTCCGTCCAAAAATTAAAACTCTCCTCCTACCATTTATTCATACTAGTATAATAATAATAATAAAAAACCGATAAAATTAGTATAATAAAAAATAATAATTTTTGAACGTGTATCTCGTAAGATTACAACAAACAACAAGTGGTCGGCATAGATCTCGCACAGCTCCTCAAATATATATATTATATATATATATATATATATATATATATATATATAATAAATAAATAAAAATTCTAGCATTGCATTTGCTCCACCCACCACACCACACTGGACCACGTGTCTCTCTCTCTCTCTCTCTCTCTCTATCTCTAGAGGTAGAGTACCTGAGCGTTGCAGGGCGCGAGTTCGGCGAACGTCGGGGGTGCCTTCACTACCTCCCACTCGACCCTCTCGTCGTCATCGGCGGCGGCGGAGGCGTTCATGGGGAGCACGGTGGCGATGGCGACGTCGAGGCCCCTGCCGACCACGAAGATATGGCCGGAGCGCTCGCCGGCGACGGCGTAGGGACGGGATAGGTCAGGCGGGACCCCGGCGCCGGCGACCCCCCTCCAGGAGTCGCGAGAGGCGTCGTAGGCCTTGAGGCGGCGGTCCCCGTACTCGGCGACGACGAAGAGCCGATCCTCCCCGACGACGGCGCTCGCCCCCGTCCACCCCTCGCGCATCCCGGGCGCCATCTCCGCCCACGCGTCGCGCTCCGCGTCGAAGAAGGCCCCGCGCGGCGCCGCGTCGAAGGGCCACGCCCACCCCTCCGTCACGTACATCCGCCGCCCCGCTACCACCGCCGCGTCGTACCGCGCCATCCCGCTCCGCAGCCCCGGGGCCGGCTCCCACCGGTCGGCGTCGGGGTCGTAGCGCTCCGCGGCCACCGCGTCACCGTCACCGGAGGCGGCGAGGATGCGGCCGGCCACGGCGCCGGCCGCCAGGAACGGCCCCGCCGCGTTAGGCCCCGCCGCGGCGGGTGTCCAGGAGTTGGTGGCCGCGCGGTAGGCGAGGAGGGCGGCGGGGAGCGGCGCTAGGACGAAGAGCTCGCCGCGGTCGGGGAGGGAGGCGAAGGCGAAGGAGGCCGGGTGGAGAGCGGGGCCATGGTCGGGCGAGGAAGGGAGGGGGATCGGTGGTAGGAGGAACCATCGGCGGGAGAGGGGATCTAGGGCTTGGCATTGGAGTCGGAGGGAGACGGGGTGAAAGGCGAAGACGAAGAGGAAGGGCGATGAGGATGATGATCGGGAGACGGAGCGTGCGCGTGCGAGGGATAGGAAGGAGGCGCTGCATAGGGCGCGGTTCCACCCCGCTGAGACGGACCGCGCTAGGGTTTGGTAGGGGAAGGGCACTCGCACCAGGCACAGCTCCGCCACGTCATCCGGCATCCCCGGTATCAGCTCCTCCTCCTCCTCCGTCGTCTTCTTCGTCGTCGTCGTCTCCGATCTCGGCTTCATCAAACCCTACCCACTCTTCTCTCTCTCTCTTTCTATATCTCCCTCACTCTTCTCTCTACAGTTGCTTGCGGTAAGAAAATTGAATTTTCAAAAAAAATATATAATTTAATTCACAGGACAGCAAGGAGAGGAGCGATGATGGGAAATTTGGGAGACGGGGGCGGAGATCTACCGATCAGATATATAACGATCGATCAGTGCGGAGAGGAAAGCGGGGGAGGGTCGCTTTCGCCACGTGGCGTGAGCAGGCCCACAGGTGGAGGAGGGGGGAGGTACTCAATGGGCTCCACTCGGCCCATTTGTTGTTGGATTCGTCGTTATGCACCGGCCCAGGTAATCAACCATATTCCCTTTCTTCTTTTCTTTTTTTAATGATTAATAATAATAATAATATGATACCTTTCTTAAGTGAATATGTTCCTACACAATTTAATTTTTTATGTTTATGCTTTTTATATATATATCTCATTTTTAAAAAAATTAATTTTAATTAGTTAGTAAAATAAATTTATCTTTATATCATATCATATATTTTTACACATATTTATGAAGATAAAATTAATATTTTATATATATTCTGTTTAAAAATAAATAATAAATTATTAGTAATAAAATAATTAAATATATATAAATATTTTAATTTTTTTAAAAAAATAAATATAAATAATTAAATTTTATAAAAATATAAATTAATCTTTAATAATAATAATAATGATAATAATTTTTTATCTATTTTATTTAAAAAAAAGTTTGGTATTCGGCGGCCGTACACGCATCATTACGTGAGTGTAAAGTTGTAAAGTTTCGAGTGGAGGAAACGTGAAAGGAGAGAATAATTAAAGCTACTGCTAAAGGAGATAATTATTGATTAAAAAAAATCTCAAATTTAATAATAATATCAATAATTGATATAAAATAATTTTAACAAACAAAAATTATTTATTTTTAAAATTTAAATTCACAATTTCAATCTTAAAAAACTTGAATTTTAAATTATATCTTTAAATTATCGTTGATTCAAAAATTATTAAATTTTTTTGAAACAATTAATTTTAAAAAATAAAGTTGAGGACATATATTCATCTGAAATTAAATACCAAACCCAACTGGCCCATTTAGGTTAAAGTGAAATTTGGTTGGGAAACGACAAAAAATTGCTTTATGTTACAAGTTTCAATTTAAAAACCAAAAATTATAAAAATAAAATGGATACCACTTAAATGATTTATGTATTACGATCACTTTTATAAATTTCGCGTGTGTTCGTATCGGACATTCACATATACGTGCTAGATTCGTGTCCGATATAGATACTTTACATTCATATATACGTGTCAGATTCGTATCCGATATAAATACTTTTTAAACGCACATTCAACACAGATTCATAACGTATACAATTAAAAAAAATATTTTTTTTATTTTATTATATATATATATATATATATAAAATGTAAGATAATAAATATTTTAACTTTTTAATAAATATAAATAAATTAATTTTGAATAATATAATAAATTATGTATGGTGGAATTTTTTTTTTTCTTAAAAACATATGAACTATAAATATAAAATTTTATTAACTTTTATTTATACGAGAAATATAATAATATTTTATTAAAATTTATATTTTATATATAATAAATATATATTATTATATTAATAAAATTATATTTTATTATTTGTATTTATATTATATTTTAATTTTTTAAAATTATCAAATCATTATATCCGAATCGTATTGTGTCCCGTATTAACTTCCACGACGCTTAATAAATAATGAAAATGCTTAAAGTTTAATAACACTATTAGCTATAAGATTCCAGGTCAAATTCAAATAATTATAGTACAACTTGGTTTCACCTTCTAATTATGATGGCGAAAAAGTCATTATAATATAATTACCAGCACATCAGCAAATCTTTTTAAACTGATTTTTTAACACTGACTAAATTAAATTGCGATATGCTCAATAGGTCTCTAATGAAGCTACTCAACTTTACCGTACAAATATTAATTTAATTTACTATATATTTTTAGTAAAAATATGCACTACAATAAAATTATGCTATAACGATATTTTTAAATATTTCTAAAATTTTAAAAAAATGTCACTAGCAAAATAACCGACACTTATAATTAGTGTTGCTATATGTGCAGTCGATAGGGTGTATAGCGATATATTATTATAATGTGTTTCAAAAATATGTCTCTATAACCAAATTTAGAATATAAAAAAAATATAGATAGGACACTTGTACAGAAATGTCACAAAGATGTGTCTCTATAATATAATTTTATTATAGTAGTATAAAATATATTTTAATTATTATCCATTTTAATGTGGCAATTTAATATATAAAAGTAAAAGTTTAAATTTTTTTATCTACTTTATTAATTTATTTAATTTGAGCCAGCTAATTAATATATTTTATAGGTAATTATAAATTTATTAAAATAAATAATTAATTTAAATTTTATGTCAGAAAAATCGCGAACTAATTAAAATCAAACAAAGTGAATAATTGGATACTAATATAAAAAAATTTAAAAAATTAAATAATTAAATCAAAATAATCTATATATCAAATAAATTATATATATATTTATTTATACATTTTTTCAATATTTATACATAATCCGTATATGTAAGTACCCTCCAATATTATTGCTTTTTGGTCCAATGGTTGTGTAGAATGCTTTCCTCTCTATGAGATCATGTAGACTCAACAAAGATACTGCTTTAAGCTAAGTATTTTTCAAACTAAGACTCAATATAATAAAAAGGCTCAACAAACTATGAAATATTTTAGAATTTAGGATTTAGACTTATCCATTTTGCTTTCTTAGCAGAAGAAAAAAAAGATAGAGAATTGAAAAGATGTAGTTAGAGTTGTCAACTAGTCGAATATAAAAGAGCATGACCTAGTTTGTATTCGACTCGTTAAATAAGTAAGCCAAACATAAATTAGCTTGTTACAATATTGAACTGAAATTTGTTTTTGTTTGGCTCGTTTATAACCAACTGAACACGAGTTTACCCACGAACAATAATTTATAATTTTTTTTTAAGAGAAATGTAGCATGTTATCGCTTCGTTTAATTGAAATTAAAATTTTAATCTAATATTTATAAAATTTAATTTTTTTATATTTGAATATATATATATATATAGAGAGAGAGAGAGAGAGAGAGAGAGAGAGAGAGAGAGAGAGTTGAACTGAAATGCTATCAGTAGCAAACCGATTTGATTGTCACCAAATGTTTTCAATGATGAAGTTTTCAAATCGACGATCGGTACCGTTGAACATGATCTAGCCCGCTAGAAATATTTTCAAATTTTTTCGATATTATTGACCTTATGATTAAAAGGTTACAAAATATATAATTTTAATAATAGATATAAATTTTTTTCTCGTTTAACGATGTAAAGAGATCTAAATTAATTGAATTTTTATTAGAAATTTTTTAAAACTATTTAAAACAAGATCTATACTTTTGATCTTGTATGATTATAAGATTCTTATCATTATTTTTTGGAAGATATTTATTTTTAGCCGTTTATTTTTTTGCCTACTTGATGTATTAGAAAATAATATCGAAAATATATAAAATTTAATTTCTAAATAGTTTAAATGGTTTAGATCATGTTCAACTGTGTCGATAGTCAATTTGGAAGTCTCATTATTGAAAAACAAATGGGTGGCAAATGAGCTGGTTTGCTACTTATAGCATTCCATCCTATATATATACATATATATATATATATATATATATATATATATATATTATAGAGTAGAGTTTATATACTTTTAAAAATTTAAGTCTAACTATATTTGTGAATTTCTTATTATTGAATTTGTATTGAGATTTGTGCTATTGTAAAGTCAACTAAAGAGAGAGAAAGAGAAAGTACAATAGTATAAATTTCAATACAAATTTAATGATAAAAAAATTTACAAATATAATTGAGTTTGTAATTTTAAAAATATGTAAGCTCTACTCTCTCTCTCTCTCTCTCTCTCTCTCTCTCTCTCTCTCTCTCTCTCTCTCTATATATATATATATATATATATATATATATATTGAGCTTATATGCTTACAAAAACACAAGTCACTGAATGTGCGGCTAGAATGATAGTAATTTTTAGAATTTAGTGGGCGATTGATAAAATAGTATGATCTAAGAAGTGGAATAAGTCAAATTAATTTAATAGTGAAAAACTTACTAGAACTAAGTGCTCGGTGCTTTTAAAAGTACGGTCTGTCTTTTTCTCTCTCTTTCTCTTTCTATATATATATATAGAGAGAGAGAGTAGAATTTATCTCTTTAATTATTTTTATTTTTTTGATAATATTATTTTTTCAGCCACTCACTAAAATTTAGAAGCTATTATTTTTTTAACCGTACATTTCTTATTTATTCAAAAATAAAAAATTTAATAATATTAATGATTTAATGTTATTAATAGTATGAAAGTCTAGTTCTCTCTCTATATATATAAAGCCGAATAAGAATAAGGTGATCGTAATTTGTGTTTGATTTATTAAAATTTTGAATTAAAATATTTAATTCGCGTTCGAATAGAGGACAATTAATTTTGAAATTATTTTGAGCCGACCAACAATTACAAACTAGATTGCCGGCCATTTAATGAGAGGAAAAAAAAAAAAAAAAAAAAAAAAAAAAAAAAAAAAAAAAAAAGAGAAGAAGAAGAAGAAGAAGAAGAATCCAGAAGATATTAGTACAGAGATATTTTAGGAGTTTAAATCCACAAGTATGGTATGTAATAGTCGTGTACGTAGCTTAGGACAATTGGACACTTCCCCTCACATCAAATGATATTCTTATCTATGGCTAAGTATGCGTTACAATAATATATAGTAGGATATATTAGGTCAAATTTACAGTTGGATGAAAATGATAGAGATATCAATGGGATTCGAAGATATAACAAAAATTAGGTCAAGCATCAAAATCATGACGCCTATAATTAAACCTGGTTTAAGCCAATTGTTTTCATAGTAATTAGTAAAAAAAGGTCAGTGAATGCTTTTTTTTCTTCTTCAAAAAAAAAAAAAATAAATAAATAAATAAATAAAAGTATCTAGCATTACTGTATCCACAGCAGTCGATGCTCGTAAAATAGAATCGACGGTATAAATTAAGGATTAAATATGATTCATAATGATTTTATCGGATCGTTGACGTTAATTATTAATTTTAAAATTTCGAATGGTTAAAAATATGCAATCATGCAATTTATTTAAAATATACAAACATGTACAGTGTTTACGGTCTCAACTATATATGACTCGATATAATAAACTTCATGCCACTTTGAGCATTACTGGGCCTAACTTGATCTCCTCGATTCAATCTGATATTTCGTCACAGAACAAAATATCGAATATTATTATTTTTTTTTACTGAACATAACTTTTTTCGAGACAAAAATAGCATGCTATCCGTTTCGTTTAGAAATATAAAGTAACTAGACTTTTTTTTTAATGGATTCAACGTTCTTTTCTCACCTCAATTGAAATGTACCTATCATCAACACATAAACAAGCCAGCAAGCCAAAAAGATGGTTCCAAGATTCCAATTTGAACCCACAATTTCATGGCAAAGAGAAAAAAATAGATTTCCTCCCTCACATGGGGAAGCTTATGACCTTCACTAACATATTTCCACACTTTTCCTTGTTTCGTGGGGGAGCCACTCAAACCCCAATTTAGAAAGATATAATCAAAGAGTAATGCTATCTGTACATTCTATTTAGGGTGTATAGGGTGTATGATGTATATCTTATTCATCCTAAAGTGGAGATTTTTTCTAACGAGTGAAATTCATTTTATTCTAAAATGAATGGAATGTAAGATGTGTACAAAAATATTTTTCTAATCAAAAATTTATGTAGGATGGTGACTTTTGATTCTTTTATCTCTACTACACTTTTAATGGGTTGCATAAAATTGGCTCCAATAAGCTACATTGTCCCCATTTGATGGGGAGAGCAAGTTATTGTAGATAATTGAAAGGAAAAGTCAGGTCAGTGCCAAATCTAAGGCAAATTCCTTCTTTTCCGTGTCTTTCGATTCATACGACAACATGTATCATTCAATTAGGATAAATTAATATTTGCGCCAAATGTATTTGTAAATTCGTGCACTGAATTTAATATTTAATGATCAAAAGATAAAGAGAGTACTTTATTATTATAATTAATATAGATATAAGAGTGGAAATTATATATGGACCCGTTCATCCAAAACTTTATAAAATGTTATTTGAATTTTTAGTATTTAATTTAGCGTTATGAAGATTGATACGAAGTTAGAATACGATATGAAAAAAAATAATAAAATATAATATTATTAATATAATAATATATATTTATTATATTATAACTTTTAATAAAATATTATTATATTTTTCGTACAAATAAAAGTTAATAATTTTTATTATTAATAGTTTGTATAGTTTTTTGTAAAAAAAATTATATATATTTATCAAAAAGTTAAAATATTTATTATCTTACATATATATATATATATAAAATAATATAAAATAAAAAAAATATTTTTTTAATTATGTGCATTATAAGTCGATATTGAACGCGTATTCAAAAAATATACACAACAAATACGAGTGTGTATAATGATACATAAATATTTAAATAATTAGAATGAGATAAGACTTGCCTAATAAAATAAATTCATGAGTGAATAAGATGAAAGATTTAAACTAAATTTTGAATGTACAGATAGCATTGCTCGAAAGCAAAAGCGACACTTTCGTTTTGAAAATCCTAAGGAATTTATTTGGTGCCAGTGATGTCGCATCTTGTCTACGAATATTCTTTCCGTTTTGAAGATGAGCAAAATTATTACCTGTATACTCCTAAAATTCCTAAAATAGATGTCAGATATTGACTTTCTAGTCTTATTTTTAATTTTTAATATATATATATATATATTAAACATTCTAAAGATATTTTTAAATTATTAGATTTATGGGTGTAAAAGGTACACTACTATGTATAGTATAGTATACATGTCATACCTCATAGGCTATATCGAAAATCTAGACCCGTAAATAAATTCGCCGTATATACGAGAAGTACAGTGCATATGAAGCGTCTAAATTTACAAAATCTATTATAAATCTATTACTAACAAATATCAGAACTGATGATAAATAAACAACTAGAATCTATAGCCATATTGTATATACATCACAACCAAAATACTAATGCATCTTTCAAAACTGTAAATACAATAAAATTGGCCTCACCGATTAAAAACAGCAAAAGATGCAGAAAGCTCTAGAAAGAAAAAGACAACAATAAAGAATGAGAACTACTGAAATAATTAGTAGTTCTCAGTAAGTGTCATATTCGGCGACAACGATCTGACTGTTAGGTCTACTAGAGACATAAGATAAAAATAATAAAAAATTGTACAACAAGATATAATCACTACTACTCATCATGCCACTCTGAGTCTGTTTTCATATTTATTTTGCGTCAAAATGATTCCGACTCGTCCTGCCACTTTACTAATGTGTCACTTTACAAATGTGTCGACTAGCTGCTGAGATTATAATCATTCGGACAGCTAGATTTTGAAATACCACAATATATATAGATACCACATATATTATCCGAGAAGCAAAGGGCACAAATCCGAATAACAATCAGCAATACCAGGCATCATACAATGGTTGTTGTAGAAAAATGTAGTTAATCCAATGAACAAATGAAAGAGATTATCCAAAAATTAAAGAGAGTAACACCTAGCTGGTGGGGCGAGCCCAAATCCTAGGGCCTAACATAGGTAGATACTAAATATTGTTGAAAAAATTTATCTTTTCAAATTAATTTTTTTAAATAATTTAAATTTAATTTAAATTTGAAATACTATATAGCAAAGTTTAGATAAAGCCTGTGAATGTCGAGACGTGTGTGAGCACTGTCCTAGAAGTGAGATTGTCCCTCCACGTGCAAGGCTCCGGCAATCACCCCTAGCGATATAACGACCACTGTCCACCCCGTCGGCAACGACTCCGGGATGGTGCGTAGCGAACCCATCAACTTTCAGAGATCCAGCAAAAATAGAAACTCAAAGAGAAAAATTGAAATGTAAATCTCAGTATAGTTGTACTCTGTAAAATAGAGAAGAGTACTGTTTTTCTAGTGATTAACCAAGTTCTCTTGCTCTTTATATAGAGCACAAAGTGAGAGAGCACATTAACTCACCAGGGGATAAGGTCTCTCTTGGGCAGCCCACAAGCTACTTCCTAAGGAAGGCTCTTGGGTAGCCCGAGATGGCACTTCCCAAGGTTGGCTAAGAAAAAACCCAAAGGCCAAATAAAATCCAGCAATCCCCACATGATTTAAAACTTATAAAAATGAAATACAAAATAAAGTAAAAGAAATACAAAAACTAAAACAGATGCTGAATCCCTTATACCACGTATTCGGCGAAAGTACCTTTCGGGTTTGAACTTTCACTTAGTACAGGTCTATGTAGATTCGAGGGCACAATGGTGGACATCGCCTTAAACCAAGGCCGGTGAATCAGATTTCCACAAACAGTACACATGGTACAGCCGTTTAGGTTCTATGCGGGTTAGCGCTATTATGGCCATGCGCTCATATCGATTCATGTGTGTTTTTAGGGAACCGCCCTCTTCCCACAGTCGCGGCCTCACGACTACACACATATAGTAGGTCATGATAAGGGTGCCTGCAAGGTCACACCCTGCCTCAAGGGTCTCAGAACCATTCAGGGTAAGAACCCTTACTAACCACTTGCATAAATGAGCACTGTCGCCATAGGGATGAGTATATAAAAGCAGTGCTCCGCACAACTACCAATTCGACTTGTTTCTACCCATTGAACCTCCAAGAGGTTGGGTTGCCGTCGCCGGTAGTTTCTATTGTGGGCTAAGTCCAATCCTACTCGACGATTCTAGGATCACTGTCCTAGACAAACTTTTAGTAAGCTGATCAGCTCAGATTCCATAGTACTTCTAGCTATCAATGATTCTTTCGATGACTTCCAAGAAATAGCTGCTCCACTAAGGAGAAAAATAAATCAAGTAGTTGACTTCACATCAGCTATATCACTTATCCAGTTAGCATCACTAAATCCTTCTAATATAACAGGGAATCCACAAAAATGCAATCCATAAGATACAGTACCTTTCAGATATCTCAAAACTCTTTCTAAGGCATTCTAATGTTCCCTATTTGGGTTATGGGTATGTCACGCCCCGAGTCCGCCAATTTGTACGGTTCGGGCACGCCAACAGACCCGCCAATCGGGTAAAACCTTTTTCTACCCGAAAGGAACGGTAACATCCATAATAACACAACAAGTGTATGCGGAAGCTCAATATCAGAGTACTAAAAATCACTATAAATTTAAACTTTCATTCAATAACTAATGCGGAAATGAAAGCATACAGGAGTGAACCATAAATTAAACTTATTACACTTTACAATTCTGAACTTGCAAATAAAATTATTACATTTCCTTTACATAATTCCTCACCATACAAGGTTCACTCCAGAAATATATAGAAAGGGATACCTCTGCTAGACCCTCTAGGTCACTAGGCTGCTGGGTCCTTGCCCCTGTCGTATGCCTCGCTGTCGTCTGCATCTGATCTGTCTCGACCGCTGCATCCATTCCCGAACCTGTGGGGGGTCACCCAAGGGGTGTGAGAACTTACGAGCGAGTTCCCAGTGGGTTCAACCACCGAGAGAAAGTGTCCTACACCACTTGGTCCAATGGAAGCAATAATAATAGTGCTAGGAAACTAAAATCCTCGATATCAATGCAGCTATGCAATATAATACATCACCGTCTGTATATACTCATCAACCCATCACTAAACTGTCCAGACATACTAGGCTACCATGTAATAGGTCACTACACTATCTGTGTATACTCATCGACCCAGCACTACTCTGTCTAGCCACACTAGGCTGCTAAGCACCAACTCGGCCACTATGCCGTTGTACACAGGGTCAACTAACCCGGCCACCTTGGCCACTCTATTTTTCTTTATTCTTTAGATTCTGGTGCTTTAGTTCAAGTTAACCCTCAGAAATTTCTTATCCGACGGGCCCCAGCCCGGTAGTCCTGCTACCATAAGATAAGATTTCTAAGGTTGCCGATAACACCCGCAAGTGTTACCCCGTCCTACGGAAGAAGCGTCCCGAACGGGTCTCTACCCGGGAGAGGGATACTGCCCGTACCTCCAACATGGGCTGGCTTCACCGTAGGTCCGCCCGTTTTATCTTTATATTTTCTTTTTTTTCTTTTTACTTTAGTTCTTAGCCTCTTTGCCTTTGAACACTTGCTTTCCTTTCTTATTCGAGCTTATAGCTCCCTTTTTGCCACTTGCAAATCACTTTCTCTTTTCTTTGAGCATTTAGCTCATTGCTTTCACTTTTAGCCCTTCGAAAGTACCTCGTCCGACGGGTCACTGCCCAGGGAGTCCTGCTCCACTTGACGAGTCTCAAATTCGAAGGCGCCATTTACATTTTCTTTATGCTTTTAGCCACTTTTAGCTTGCTTTTAATCTTTGCCTTTTTGCAATAATTTTTCCTCTTATCCTAGGTCTTGCCATAAGGATAACCAGAGAGTCTCCTGGACTCTTAAACATTTCTCTTTTATTTCTTTAACTCAAATTGAAGTTAAAGTTATTATCCATTTGCCCAGACACCCTATAACTTTCTAGGGTTATATTTGATCAACTCTTAACCTTGGGATCTTATCCCACTTTCCTGATTCCTCATTGAATCCTAGAGTTAACTTAACTCTATTTTCCTGTTCCACTATTAACTTAGAGTTCCACTGACTCTAATTTCCTGTTTCCCCCTTCCATATCTCCACACTTGATCTATTTCTCATTTTTTTTTTTTCCCTTTCATGTCACCACACTTGATCCACTTTCCGTTCTCTTGATTCTTTACTGAATCCTAGAGTCAACTTGACTCTATCTTTCTGTCTATGAGTTTAAACTCTTCTAGCTCAACTTAGGTTCCCTTTACCTAAGTTTCATGTCCTACCTGTCCTAGAGTTCCCTGACTCTATGTTGAACACTAGTTCTCCTTAGGTTTCCTTTACCTAAGTTCCATGTCATATACATCCTAGAGTTCTCTGACTCTATGTTGATTACTCTATCCAGTGTCCTTAGGTTGTCACCTAAGACCATGCCACTCATCCTTCCTAGGATAACTCCTAAGTTGATGTCACTCGTCAAACCCCTAAACTAGGTTTTCTCCTAGTCTTACTACCAATCAAACCCCTACACTAGGTTTTCTCCTAGTCTTACTACCAATCAAACCCCTACACTAGGTTTTCTCCTAGTCTTACTACCAACAAGTTCTGTTCACTTATATCACATGATTTCTAGGGTTGTACCCTAACATGATCACAGTCATCAAGTAATTACTCATTTTTACGCATGCAATTATTTTTATATCCATCATAAAAATAATATTTATCCTCTAAGTCCTTTTTGCACATGAAAATGAATTATCTCCTTTTGGCAACTGACAGTTGCATTTATCATCTGTGTCCATCTACACATACAAGTTTATCCCCTATTGTGGATAAATCATAAATATCACTTTTCCTCTAAATTTCTCTACACATGCATATATATCATCTGTTATTGGCAACCAACAGTTGCTCTTTTCATCTGCGTTCCTCTAAACATGCAATCTTATTCATAATTACCTAACGCCTCTAACAGGCTACTATCATGCTTCGAATCGAAAAGCAAAGGAGCAAGGGGAGAGATCACCCAATTTCGGCAGAATTCCCCACCTTGTGGTGTACCCAATTGCTTGTAGACACTTGCAATTGGTCTCCGTGCGATTCTTCTTGTTTCCTCGAGCTTGCACGCATAACGGTGCGCATTCCTCGAGTCCGCACGCAAAACGGTGCACGTCCTCCAAACCTGCACGCAAAACGATGCACGTTAATAAAACTCGCACGCAAAACGGTGCACGTCATTTCAGCCTGCACGCAAAACGGTGCGTGTGAACTCAATCTGCACGCAAAACGGTGCACTTACCTCAAATCTGCACGCAAAACGGTGCATGATTACTGTAGGGTCGCACGCAAAACGGTGCACGTTTTTCTAGCCCTGCACGAAAAATGATGTATAATATTATAAACTGCACGCAAAACGGTGTGCGATAAAATTATCTGCACGCAAAACGGTGCACACTTAACTGTAAGATTGCACGCAAAACGGTGCATATTTTTCTATCTCTGTATGAAAAACGATGTATAATATTATAAACTACACGCAAAACTGTGCGCGATAATATAAGTTGCACGCGAAACGGAGCACATACCTCGATTTGGCACGCAAAACGAGGCGCGCCAAAACTGTCCGTGACAGTCCGTGCAGCAACGGTACAGTAGAACTCGGTCCCTAACACGCAAAATGGCACGGGGTTAAATCTAATGTCCAAACTAACGTCTCAAAACTGTGCCAAAAATACCGTAAAAATAAAGTGCGGGACTTATCCGACCGCGCCGCCGCCGCCAAAATGCCCCTAATCGAAAGCCTCGCGCGCTCCACGAGACCCACGACGCCACGCCGCAACACCTCCCAACCTCTCCCTCACTCTCCCTCACTCTCGGTTGGAGAAGAAAGGAAAAAGGAGAAAAAATGGAGGTGCGGGGAGGAAGAAGAAGAAGAAAAGAAGGGAGAGAGGGAAGGGTGGTCCATGGACCACCGGTCTACGGTGCACCCGTCGGTCTACAAGACCCAGCCGGGTGCACCCGGTCCAGGCACGCACGCGCACCTGGCGCCCCCTGTTGACCCGCGCCCAAGTGCGCTCCAGCTGTGCGCCTCGCGCAGCGCGCCGCGCGTCTTGGAAATCCGTTTTCATCTCGTTTTCTGTTCATTTTTCGTCCGTTTCCGTCCAAATTTGACAGACGACTTCGTTTCAGCTTAATTTACCACAAAAAATTTTAAATTTTCAGTTTGGGCCATTTCTGGGCCACCAAAAGCCTCGCTGTATCTAGAATCATTGGCGGACCCCGTTCTCACCGGGTATCCTATCAACCCGAAATTTTTACTGTGACCTTAAAACATAATTACGAAGCTCCCCAAATTTTCTCAGAATTTTTCGACACTGTTGGCGGAGCCCGTTTTCACTATCGGGTATCCGATCAACGCGAAACTTTTTCTGTGGTCTTAAAACATATTTACGGGGCTCCCGTAATTTTCTCGGAATTTTCCGACACTGTGAATTTTCCACTAAAAATCTGGGCCCCCTTTCTCAAATAAATTTTTAGATCTCTCCATTTTAACCCGATTTGGGCCCAACTCGCGTCCACATATTCTTTACTTCCCTAACTTTCATAACACTAGTATTTCATACCACCTTTATTTACATTTATTTATGTGCCGAAAATCCGGTACTTTACATTCTACCCCCCTTAAAATAAGTTTCGTCCTCGAAACTTGAATCACATCTCGACTCAAAATTGATCGAATAAGAGGGATTACGCCCCTAAACGCTGGGCTCACCAAAACTACACGAACAGCTCATTCGTGGATCCCCATTTCCAACCAGGGGAAATCTCAAACCTGATGTCTGGCCATTTTCACTAAGTAGGCGAAAGACACCGCTGAGCACTTGCTCTCTCAATTGCCACGAATGACCCAGTCTTTGTTTGCGAAATTTCCACTTTAATTTCGCCATCATCTTTTCACAACGAGGTTGCATCTGCAACTAGTTACATCTACCGCATTTCCGGTCGCTCCGCTGCCTAATGTGGAGGGCAAAGGCCAATCCACGAGTCCTCACCTATCACACACGCTACAAGAGCTCCATGTCCACGGGTTATCAGCTAACCCGATATCTAGGTCTATTAATAGGTTCGCAGACCACGATCCAATAGGGGCCTATAGCCCAACTAGTCCAACACTGTACAATGACTCTCACTAGCACACATACCCAATCGTCATGCGGGTAGATCCCCTCTTAGGATTACTACCCCAATACTCCCACTAGGAGCTACAGTACCTCAATCACCACTAGCTCTACGGCCTGGTCATACCACACTCTCAGTGTACTAATAGCCTCAAGGCTCACACGTGGCATTCCACGTCCCCGGGTCATCGCTCGGACTACCGTCCTGACCAAATCTCTATCATGCCCCGCCATCAGGTCTCGGGCCGCTGTCTCTCACAGCTAACTGCGCCTGCCCACTGGGCTACAGGCCACAATCCACAAACATGGTCCAGGCACGGATCGTCCTAACGCGAACCCGCAAATCGTCGCCACGCGACCACTATGCTCCACTGAGCGAAAACTAACTAACTAGTCGTCAATCCACAATCCGAACTCTGTATCGACTCTGGCCACACAGGGCAAAGGCTAACGTGTCACCTAATCAGCTCTCTCTGGCTAAACGATACTCGTGCTCCATGAGCACCCAAACAGTTGGGCGTCCTTTGCCCCCATGCTAACTCGTAAAAATCCAGTGTCAAGCAACTTGCTTAAACACGCGTATGACTCCTGTACACCTCTCCCAACAGGGTTGAGGCACCACAAATAACTGTTCACCAACTCTGGTGACTAACACGCGAATCCTACGGTGGCAATCCTTGCCGTTACACCGATCCATCCAATCGGCGCCACAAAACTCCCGCTCAGTTGCGAGGTTTTCGAATCTCGAAACCTGTCCCGTGTCTTACCAACCCCATAATGAGGCAATTTAGCCACAATTATAGGCCACACGGTCACTACCGTTATCAGGGCGAACTCACGCCGCCAGGCCCGTAAATTTTTCTTGCCCTAACCCTTAGGACATACTTACTTGGTTCTCGCAACATAGCGATCACCATTTTCTTCGTGAGTCGGTCTCTCACTGGACCTCGCTGACCACACTTTGCCCGCAAACTAGCTGACACAAGCTTATAACACCCCCTGCTGAAGGTGCGGGGTGCACTGACAAAAGCTCGGTGGCCACTGCCACCCTCTCTACTGTCGCCCCAACATGCGGCGACGCTGTATACTCATGCGTCATTTATACAAGCCTCAGCCTGCTGCGCTATCAGCCACTGGAGTCTATCTATCTGCTCCAACTGTCATGCTGACGCCACTCTTAGGCGTCGGAATCTGTCTTCCTGTCGGCAGAAAATTCCCGCCGACGGCAAGAAATCTGACCTACTGTTGGACCACTCCAACAAGTGCGGTCACCTGCTATCGCAGCTCGTATACGTCGTTTGACCCCGAGCCCTCTCGTGACTCGAGTCAAAACAGGTGCGTTTCCCCATGTGGTGTCATCGCTACTATGCACACCACAACGAAACAACCAGCCCAAACTTAGCCATTTGAGCAACGCACGGTCTATATACCGACAAAAAGGCTCGTCGACCCAATCATGCGAAAGTATAAGAGGGTACTCCTTTTCATCTCCAACATTACGTTGTCGGCCGCCAACGTAATATCCGAAGAATGAAAGCTCGTTGCCCTCGATCAGTCCCAACATCCTTTTTGGGAACAACAACAACCAATCAAATACTTTCGCCCAATAATCCACACACTCTCTCGTGCTAATCCCTAGGGTCTCCCTAAGGTTGCTAACCACCTAGGACTATTCCTAGGCTCTGATACCACTCTAATCTGTCACGCCCCGAGTCCGCCAATTTGTACGGTTCGGGCACGCCAACAGACCCGCCAATCGGGTAAAACCTTTTTCTACCCGAAAGGAACGGTAACATCCATAATAACACAACAAGTGTATGCGGAAGCTCAATATCAGAGTACTAAAAATCACTATAAATTTAAACTTTCATTCAATAACTAATGCGGAAATGAAAGCATACAGGAGTGAACCATAAATTAAACTTATTACACTTTACAATTCTGAACTTGCAAATAAAATTATTACATTTCCTTTACATAATTCCTCACCATACAAGGTTCACTCAAGAAATATATAGAAAGGGATACCTCTGCTAGACCCTCTAGGTCACTATGCTGCTGGGCCCTTGCCCCTGTCGTATGCCTCGCTGTCGACTGCATCTGATCTGTCTCGACCGCTGCATCCATTCCCGAACCTGTGGGGGGTCACCCAAGGGGTGTGAGAACTTACGAGCGAGTTCCCAGTGGGTTCAACCACCGAGAGAAAGTGTCCTACACCACTTGGTCCAATGGAAGCAATAATAATAGTGCTAGGAAACTAAAATCCTCGATATCAATGCAGCTATGCAATATAATACATCACCGTCTGTATATACTCATCAACCCATCACTAAACTGTCCAGCCATACTAGGCTACCATGTAATAGGTCACTACACTATCTGTGTATACTCATCGACCCAGCACTACTCTGTCTAGCCACACTAGGCTGCTAAGCACCAACTCGGCCACTATGCCGCTGTATACAGGGTCAACTAACCCGGCCACCTTGGCCACTCTATTTTTCTTTATTCTTTAGATTCTGGTGCTTTAGTTCAAGTTAACCCTCAGAAATTCTTATCCAACGGGCCCCAGCCCGGTAGTCCTGCTACCATAAGATAAGATTTCTAAGGTTGCCGATAACACCCGCAAGTGTTACCCCGTCCTACGGAAGAAGCGTCCCGAACGGGTCTCTACCCGGGAGAGGGATACTGCCCGTACCTCCAACATGGGCTGGCTTCACCGTAGGTCCGCCCGTTTTATCTTTATATTTTCTTTTTTTTCTTTTTACTTTAGTTCTTAGCCTCTTTGCCTTTGAACACTTGCTTTCCTTTCTTATTCGAGCTTATAGCTCCCTTTTTGCCACTGGCAAATCACTTTCTCTTTTCTTTGAGCATTTAGCTCATTGCTTTCACTTTTAGCCCTTCGAAAGTACCTCGTCCGACGGGTCACTGCCCAGGGAGTCCTGCTCCACTTGACGAGTCTCAAATTCGAAGGCGCCATTTACATTTTCTTTATGCTTTTAGCCACTTTTAGCTAGCTTTTAATCTTTGCCTTTTTGCAATAATTTTTCCTCTTATCCTAGGTCTTGCCATAAGGATAACCAGAGAGTCTCCTGGACTCTTAAACATTTCTCTTTTATTTCTTTAACTCAAATTGAAGTTAAAGTTATTATCCATTTGCCCAGACACCCTATAACTTTCTAGGGTTATATTTGATCAACTCTTAACCTTGGGATCTTATCCCACTTTCCTGATTCCTCATTGAATCCTAGAGTTAACTTAACTCTATTTTCCTGTTCCACTATTAACTTAGAGTTCCACTGACTCTAATTTCCTGTTTTCCCCTTCCATATCTCCACACTTGATCTATTTCTCATTTTTTTTTTTCCCCTTTCATGTCACCACACTTGATCCACTTTCCGTTCTCTTGATTCTTTACTGAATCCTAGAGTCAACTTGACTCTATCTTTCTGTCTATGAGTTTAAACTCTTCTAGCTCAACTTAGGTTCCCTTTACCTAAGTTTCATGTCCTACCTGTCCTAGAGTTTCCTGACTCTATGTTGAACACTAGTTCTCCTTAGGTTTCCTTTACCTAAGTTCCATGTCATATACATCCTAGAGTTCTCTGACTCTATGTTGATTACTCTATCCAGTGTCCTTAGGTTGTCACCTAAGACCATGCCACTCATCCTTCCTAGGATAACTCCTAAGTTGATGTCACTCGTCAAACCCCTAAACTAGGTTTTCTCCTAGTCTTACTACCAATCAAACCCTACACTAGGTTTTCTCCTAGTCTTACTACCAATCAAACCCCTACACTAGGTTTTCTCCTAGTCTTACTACCAACAAGTTCTGTTCACTTATATCACATGATTTCTAGGGTTGTACCCTAACATGATCACAGTCATCAAGTAATTACTCATTTTTACGCATGCAATTATTTTTATATCCATCATAAAATAATATTTATCCTCTAAGTCCTTTTTGCACATGAAAATGAATTATCTCCTTTTGGCAACTGACAGTTGCATTTATCATCTGTGTCCATCTACACATACAAGTTTATCCCCTATTGTGGATAAATCATAAATATCACTTTTCCTCTAAATTTCTCTACACATGCATATATATCATCTGTTATTGGCAACCAACAGTTGCTCTTTTCATCTGCGTTCCTCTAAACATGCAATCTTATTCATAATTACCTAACGCCTCTAACAGGCTACTATCATGCTTCGAATCGAAAAGCAAAGGAGCAAGGGGAGAGATCACCCAATTTCGGCAGAATTCCCCACCTTGTGGTGTACCCAATTGCTTGTAGACACTTGCAATTGGTCTCCGTGCGATTCTTCTTGTTTCCTCGAGCTTGCACGCATAACGGTGCGCATTCCTCGAGTCCGCACGCAAAACGGTGCACGTCCTCCAAACCTGCACGCAAAACGATGCACGTTAATAAAACTCGCACGCAAAACGGTGCACGTCATTTCAGTCTGCACGCAAAACGGTGCGTGTGAACTCAATCTGCACGCAAAACGGTGCACTTACCTCAAATCTGCACGCAAAACGGTGCATGATTACTGTAGGGTCGCACGCAAAACGGTGCACGTTTTTCTAGCCCTGCACGAAAAATGATGTATAATATTATAAACTGCACACAAAACGGTGTGCGATAAAATTATCTGCACGCAAAACGGTGCACACTTAACTGTAAGATTGCACGCAAAACGGTACATATTTTTCTATCTCTGTATGAAAAACGATGTATAATATTATAAACTACACGTAAAACTGTGCGCGATAATATAAGTTGCACGCGAAACGGAGCACATACCTCGATTTGGCACGCAAAACGAGGCGCGCCAAAACTGTCCGTGACAGTCCGTGCAGCAACGGTACAGTAGAACTCGGTCCCTAACACGCAAAACGCCACGGGGTTAAATCTAATGTCCAAACTAACGTCTCAAAACTGTGCCAAAAATACCGTAAAAATAAAGCGCGGGACTTACCCGACCGCGCCGCCGCCGCCAAAATGCCCCTAATCGAAAGCCTCGCGCGCTCCACGAGACCCACGACGCCACGCCGCAACACCTCCCAACCTCTCCCTCACTCTCCCTCACTCTCGGTTGGAGAAGAAAGGAAAAAGGAGAAAAAATGGAGGTGCGGGGAGGAAGAAGAAGAAGAAAAGGAGGGAGAGAGGGAAGGGTGGTCCATGGACCACCGGTCTACGGTGCACCCGTCGGTCTACAAGACCCAGCCGGGTGCACCCGGTCCAGGCACGCACGCGCACCTGGCGCCCCCTGTTGACCCGCGCCCAAGTGCGCTCCAGCTGTGCGCCTCGCGCAGCGCGCCGCGCGTCTTGGAAATCCGTTTTCGTCCCGTTTTCTGTTCATTTTTCGTCCGTTTCCGTCCAAATTTGACAGACGACTTCGTTTCAGCTTAATTTACCACAAAAAATTTTAAATTTTCAGTTTGGGCCATTTCTGGGCCACCAAAAGCCTCGCTGTATATAGAATCATTGGCGGACCCCGTTCTCACAATCCGGGTATCCTATCAACCCGAAATTTTTACTGTGACCTTAAAACATAATTACGAAGCTCTCCAAATTTTCTCAGAATTTTTCGACACTGTTGGCGGAGCCCGTTTTCACTATCGGGTATCCGATCAACGCGAAACTTTTTCTGTGGTCTTAAAACATATTTACGGGGCTCCCGTAATTTTCTCGGAATTTTCCGACACTGTGAATTTTCCACTAAAAATCTGGGCCCCCTTTCTCAAATAAATTTTTAGATCTCTCCATTTTAACCCGATTTGGGCCCAACTCGCGTCCACATATTCTTTACTTCCCTAACTTTCATAACACTAGTATTTCATACCACCTTTATTTACATTTATTTATGTGCCGAAAATCCGGTACTTTACAGGGTATATCTTCTTAATCTGTTCACAACATATGCTAAATCAGGCCTAGTGTAATCTACATGATAACCTAGAGATCCTATAATCTGAGCATATCTATTCTGTCCTATAGGATCACCTTTATTCTTCTTAAGATGTACACTAGGATCATAAGGTGTAACAACAATCTTAGAATCAGAATAACCATACTTCTTTAACACTTGTTCACTGTAGTGAGATTGGCTCATAATAATTTCATTCGATTTTCTTATGATCTTCATGTTCAGAATCACATCAGCTTGCCCAAGATCCTTCATATCAAAGTTATCATTAAGTAATTTCTTAACATCCATTATCACATCCATATTGGTTCCAAAGATCAAAATATTATCAACATAGAAACATAGGATTACTATCTGTCCATTGTATTCCTTAGAGTACACACATTCATCCGACATGTTCACATGAAAACCAGCTTTCACTACTAAAGAGTCAAATTTCAAATGCCATTGTTTAGGAGCTTGTTTAAGTCCATATAAAGATTTTGTTAATTTGCAAATTTTGTTTTCATGTCCAGCAACAATAAATCTCTCAGGTTGCTTCATATAAATCTCTTCCTCTAAATCATCATTTAGAAAAGCAGTCTTAACATCCATCTGATGAATAATCAAATTATGGACAGAGGCTAAAGCTATCATAATTCTAATAGAAGTAATCCTAGCTACAGTAGCATACACATCAAAATAATCTACACCAGGCTTCTGGAAAAAACCATGAGCTATAAGTCTAGCCTTATACTTATCTACAGACCAATCTGGTTTCAACTTCTTCTTAAAGATCCATCTACATCCTACAGGCTTACAACCAACAAGTAAATCAGATAACTCCCAAGTATGATTATGTAGAATAGATTGCATCTTCAATTTAACAGCTTCTTTCCAAAATGATGCATCTACAGAAGTCATAGCTTGGTCAAAGATAGATGGGATATCTTCAACAAGTAGGACACAGAAATCATCACCAAAAGTCTTCTCAATCCTAGGACGCTTACTTCTCCTAGGTACAGACTCTTCTATAGGTTCACTAGTGCTGGGTCTACTAGATCCACCTATAGTCTCAACAGGAACATGTCTATCTACTCTAGTTCTAAAAGAAAAGATATCCTCAAAGTATATTGCATCCCTTGTTTCAATAATTGTATTGTTAGAAATCTCATTAACCTCAGAATTTACCACCAAAAATCTGTTAGCATTACTACCATCTGCATAGCTTAGGAAAACAGTATCCACAGTCTTAGGACCAATCTTTCTTTTCTTATTTTCAGGAATCTTTACTTTAGCTAGGCACCCCCACAGTTTAAAATAATTCAGATTAGATTTCATTCCCTTCCAAAGTTCATAAGAAGATATAGAAGAACTCTTGTTGGGAATCCTATTAAGAATTACACAAGCAGTCATCAAAGCTTCCCCCCACAAGTTTTCGGGTGCACCAGAACTAATAATCATCGAATTCACTATATCTATCAAAGTTCTATTTTTCCATTCTGCTACTCCATTAGATTGAGGTGTATAAGGTGCAGTCACTTGATGTACAATTCCAAATTCTTGACAGAATACAATCATCTCATTCGATGTATATTCACCTCCTCGACCAAATCTTAAAACCTTAATTTTTTTATCCAATTGATTTTCATCCTCAGTTTTATAAATCTTAAATTTATTCAAAACTTCATCTTTATTCTTAATTAGATAAATATAACAACACTTCGAATGATCATCAATGAATGTTACAAAATATTTGCTTCCACCCTTACTGGGTCTACATCAATCACAAATATCACTATGTATTAATTCTAGTAGACCAGAATCTCTATCTACAGATCTAAATGGTTTCCTAGGTTCCTTAGCTTGCACACATATTTCACATCTATGATCATTTGAAACAGATTTAGAAATTAAATCAAAATTCATCAATCTTTTAATAGTATTGAAATTCACATGCCTCAATCTTCCATGCCAAATATCAGATGAAACAACATTCAAAATAATACTTTCATTAGTAGTAGAAGTCATCACAGAAAGCTTAAATAAACCATCACTCAAAAATTCTTTTCAATAAAGTTCACACCTTTAGTAATTACTACTCTATTACATTTAAAAACAAACTTAAATTCTTGCTGAATTAAAAGAGAAGCACTAATCAAATTCTTCATAAGATCAGGAACAAAATGCACGCCGTGCAAGGAAAGAGTCTTCCTAGAGGTCAACTTTAGGTCCACTCAACCAGTCCCAAGAACGCGCGAAGATGCTGCATTTCCCATGTTCACCGATCCTTTACTTGAATCCTGATAAGTTGAAAACCAAGAACGGTCAGAGCAAGCATATACATTTGCTCTAGTGTCAATCCACCAATCAGTAGAACTAAGAGCAAGATTAACCTCGGATAAGCTAGATCCTAACCTGATAGTGGAGTCAGAAGGGTTTGGAACATTAGTCAACATGTTCAACTGACGCTCAGGAGGAGCTCCCTTCTTCTTTGGCGCAGAAGGCCGAGTCTTGCGATAATAGCAGTCCTTCGCAAAGTGGTTCGTCTTCCCGCACACAAAGCAACTAGAATTTACTCCACTTCCCGTAGGTGCAGGCTTTTAAAGTTTGGGTTGAACTTTCTATGTTGGAAAGACTTCTTCTTAAAGTTTCTAAATGGTTGAAAATTTCTACTCTTAGGTTTCGGGTTCTCTACTAGGTTGGATTGGGTAAAAGGCTCGCTAGGCTTCTTATCTCTAGCTCGGTTGGTTTCTTCGATCTTAAGGGATCTTAGGGCAAAATTCAGAAAAAGTTCTCTTTGATTGTGGTTCAGATCATTAACATGGCTAGACCAGGAAGGAGGCAACTAATCTATCAGAGTGGCAACTAAGAAACTCTCACTAGATCTATACCACTAGATCTAAGCTGCTCAATAATATACTCAAAATCCTAAAGCTGGTCAAATATTGGCTTACTATCTACCAATTTAAACTTAAGCAAATCAGAAGCTTGGTATCTCTTCTTAGTAGGATCAATCTGGCCATACTTCTGTTCTAAAGAAATCCAGGGTTCCCTAACAGCCTGAATACTACAGTAAATATCATAAAGCTTATCAGATAGGGTGCTAAGAATCCGGTTCAGACAATGATAATTAATCAAAATAGGATCAGTAGGAGGCACAGGTATACGTGCAGGTGCAACAGCAGGAGGAGTAGGAGCACTCTGAGACTGATTGCGAGTCTAAGGGCGATGTGCCACAGACTGAATAGCACCATCAGGTGCAGTTTTATTGTCATTCTCAACAAAATCTGATATAGCAGAAATAAGCCCTAGCGTGGTGAGCCAGAACTGCATTTGGTTCTGTCACTTTCTAAAATTATGACCATCAAAGATAAAAAGTTTCGCCGAATACGAATCCTCCATTAATCAGAATCTGTTTAAACAATAACCTAAAATGATGTCACAAAACAAATTTGTTCTAGGTGTAAAGACAGTTTAACAGTTAATCTAAGTTGACAGGTTTAATTTTAATTAACAGTGAAATAATTAAACTATATTTTAATTAGTGAAATAAAATTTTTCTATCAACTATATATATCAAAATTTAAATAACAGTGTAATAGTCAAACAATATATATAAAACTGTATTTTAATTAATAGTGTGACAGTTAACAGGTTATGTTAAATTATTAAGTAAACTACCACAACAGTATTACCAACTAATTAGGTCTACTAGCAGTATTAAATATTTAATTAAGGAAGTAATTTCGCAATAATGTAAAAGCAACAGTATATTATGCTAACACAATAGGACTAACAGTTTAAATAATACTAACAGTATCAAAAGTATTATGGTAACAGTATTAAAAATATTAATATTAATAGTATTATGTATTAATTAAGGAAGTAGTCACGCAACAGTGTACACTAGGTTGCAAAAGTTTTTACCAGATATATATATATATATATATATATATATATATATATATATATATATATATATATATATATATAACAATTAATGTAAATAACACAATATTATTTTAATAAGATTGATCAACAGATTACTATAAAATATATAACAGTACGGAAACTATTATACTATTAGTGCTAACAATATTATATTATCACAAAACTATATAAGCAATTATACTATCTGTACTGTATCAAATAAATATTTATATGTATCACATACCATACAAAATGAATAATTATCTAACTTAATAATTATACTAGAAGAAAAGAAAAGATAAATTAATTTAATCTCACTTCTAAAATATTGAAAAATTTTATATTTTCAAATTAAATTTTTTAAATAATTTAAACTTAATTTAAATTTGAAATACTATATAGTAAAGTTTAGATGAAGTCTGTGAATGTCGAGGCGTGCGTGAGCACTGCCCTAGAAGAGAGATTGCCCATCCACGTGTGAGGCTCCGGCAATCACCCCTAGCGATACAACGACCATTGTCTATCCCGTCGGCAACGACTCCGGGATGGTGCGTAGCGAACACAACAACTTTCAGAGATCCAACAAAAATAGAAACTCAAAGAGGAAAATCGAAATGTATATCTCAACATAGTTGTACTCTGTAAAATAGAGTTGACTACTATTTTTCTAGTGATTAACCAAGCTCTCTTGCTCTTTATATAGAACCTACAGTGAGAGAGTACATTAACTCACCAGAGTATAAGATCTCTCTTGCGCAACCCACAAGCTACTTCCTAAGGAAGGCTCTTGGGTAGTCTGAGATGACACTTCCTAAGATTGGCTAAGAAAAAACACAAAGACCAAAACACAAGTTTAAAATCATCAAATCCAAATAAAATTCAATTTTCGCTACTACCAATTTGATTTCGATGATGAAATTTTCAAATCAAAATCGATATCGTTAAATATGATCTAAATAATTTAAACTATTTAAAAATTAAATTTCATATATTTCGATATTGTTCTTTTATTCATCAAACCGAAACAAAAATTAGATAACCTTATTATATATATATATAGAGAGAGAGAGAGAGAGAGAGAGAGAGAGAGAGAGAGAGAGTGTGAGTGAGTGTGAGTAGAGCTTATATAGTTTTTTAAAAGCACGAACTCAATTATGCTTGTAAATTTTTTACCATTAAATTTGTATCGAAATTCGTGCTATTATTTTTTTTCTTTCTCTCTTTTTAGTTGACATTACAAGTAGTACAAATCTCAATACAAATTCAATAATAAAAAATTCACAAATATGATTAGATTTATATTTTTAAAAATATATAAGCTCTACCCTAATCGCACATCCCTTCATGCGGAAAAGTTATAAGTACAAAGAGATTTATACTCATAAGAGTATAATAGTGCTAAGATATATATATATATATATATATATATATATATATATATATATATATATAATTGAGCTCCTATATTTTTAAAAGTACTAAGTTATTGGTGGTTATAGAATTTTAGCCCTTAAATAAAAAAATATGTTGTTAGGATGATAGTAAACTTCTTGAGTTAAGTGAGTGATTAGTAGAATAGAATGATCTAAGAGATGAAATTAATAAAAGCGGTAAATCTAACGGTAGAAAATTTATAAGCACCAATTACTTGGTGCTTGTACAAATATAATAGTCGAATTGACTCTCTCTCTCTCTCTCTCTCTCTCTCTCTCTCTCTCTCTCTCTCTCTATCTCTATATATATATATATATATATATATATATATATATATAGTCCGGCTGGAATACTATCGATAGCACCAAGCAATTAGTGCTACCAAATTTCTAGCCCTTAGATGAAAGAATGTGCGGTTGAAATTATAGTACTCCTCTAAGATTTTTACTATTCAACTAACCACCCACTAAATCTTAGGAGACTATTATCATTCTAGCCGCACATCTCTTAATTCAAAAATTAAAAAATTAATAATACTAATCACTTGGTACTATCATTCCTCTCTCTCTCTCTCTCTCTCTCTCTCTCTCTCTCTCTCTATATATATATGAATAATTTTGTTGCATGTACATTGCACTTGAATTCCGTAAAGGTTGGGGTTTGAGAAAATCGAAAAAGACATTGATTGGTTAATTAATTTGTACTCTACGTCTCCTGTATTTTCTGGAAAATACGAACATAGTTATAAGTTGCTTTCGAAAATAAAATGTTCCATTCGATAATCCATTCTATTATACATAAATTATACTATTAAAATTATTTAAAAATAAAATTTTATAATTTTTAATATTATTTATTTAGTATTAAAAATTTTTAAAATTAATTATTTTATAGAGTGATATAGCATATTTATTAGTTTAACAGCGTAAAATAATTCAAATTATATAAAATTTTAATAAAAAATTTTACTTAATGTAAAAAGTAAAATCAAAACTTTCAATTTGAAACTTATTTTTTATTACTATTTTTTATAATCTTTTTATTTTTAGTTAGTTTATTTTAAGACAACTCGTTTGCTACACTTACTAAATTAAAAATTATAAAATTTGGTATTCCCGGATAGTTCAAATTTTACAAATTATATCTAAAAAAATTAATTTCTGAATCGAATGTCTCATTATTAATAATAACTTATAAATATAAAAATTTTTATACTTTCCAAAATAGCTCATGATACTCTATACAATTCATTGTTCTCTAAATTAATATATTTAAATATGCAAAAAAAAAAAAAAATTACATATAGTTATCAAACTTACTATACAAAGGGGGTAGGATAATGAAAATAATTTATTAATAAAAAAATAAAAAATATATATATGCATATAATTTACTGGGTGGTATAAGAATAGAACACGTGTCCTATAATGAATCATAAATTTAAATTTTTAATAATTTTGTTCCCAAAGCAAGTCATGTGCAAATCATCAGGATATATATATATATATATATATATATATATTATATATATATATATATATATATATATATATATATATATATATATATATATATATATATATATATATACTAACATTAGAATTCTCAATATGATAGATTTTTCTTAATTTTTTTTTTCTTCAGATTGTTAATTATTTTATTTTATTTTTTAAAAATTTGTTGATAAGTTTTTATGTTAGAAACATATGAAAACTTTGACATCTGCGCGAATTTTATTATTAAAATTTATACACTGAGATCAAACCTTATAGGAGACATAATTTGGGGATGCAACTTATAATCAATCAAAAAAAAAAAAAAAAAGCAAAAAAAATAATAATAATAAACACTGTTTTGTTGGCAAGCCCCAGTACATTTCATCAGGTCACCTAATTTATTTCTATATATCCACTTCTTATCATGGGACCCATCTTTTCCTTCTCTTCTCCACCTTGTGTGTCCTTGAAACAAAATCTTTCCCTAGACCATGTTCACAGCGACGATCCGTGAACCACCCAATTATCATCTACCATTTGTTCTATTACTTTTAAAAGATAATAGTAAAACTCAACCAGAGAGAGAAAAAAAAAGGATCTTTTATTACAGTTACTTTTTGTACGGGAATCTTTTTTTCTATCCAAATTGAAGTAACAATCCAAAATGAAACGTTGTTGCTTGGATATTTATCACTCTTTTATTTCGAAAAAGTCGGACAACAACATATTTGGCTGGACATTCAAAGTCGACAAAATCACTTTATAGTTTGTATACCATGTCCAACTTTTTTAATTTCGAGTTCAATAGGTGTAAAGTTGATCGAATTTGTGCGACTATATATATATATATATACACACTTTAAATTATTGAGGGGTTGAAAACTGAAGTGGTGGAACAGGTCCAGGCAACAATAATTTCTGAATGCATGTAAGGACAAAACAGCCGACTGAATCTGAATGAGTGGATGAAATGTACAGACAAAGCAATCAAAGTCCCCATCTGATTCACATGGATGTGCTTTTCCCTTTTCTCCACTGGGGATGTGGCTTTAATGAGAAGCACAACCCTAGATGCTTATCTACTACTGCTAGTAGTGCCAACATGGGCTTGCTGTTCAAGCAAGTTAAAAAATAGCTCAAGTGAAAGCAAACTTAATTCCAACATTCAAATTTGGAGTGGACGATATAGTTAGTCTGGAATATTATTAATAGTATCAAGTATTAGTGCTATTAAATTTTTATTTTTTGATTAAAAAATATGTGGTTGAGATGATAGTGGGACATTGGGTTTAATAGGTGGTTGAAAAATAGTAAAATCTAACGGGTGAAAATGATTAAAGGGTTGATCTAAGAGTAGAAAACTTGATAGCACCGAAAACTTGGTACTATTAATGGTATAGTAGCCGGACTCTCTCTCTCTCTATATATATATTATTTATTCTAGAATGAAGTATAATTTATTAGTCACTTTGAAATAACTAATAAAAATTATTCTATCCTGGATGGGATGGGGTGTATATCGTACGATGTACATTCATTTGAGATGTACAAGAAGTATTTTGTTTTTTGATTAGGCTAAATTAAAAAAAAAAAAAAAAAAAAAAAAAAAACTCTTATAAATATTTTTTTTTTGATTTTTAAAAATTTATATTTTATCTCATTGAAAATTCAAGTTGATGTATTTAACTGTCCTCCATCATGATTCCGTCACTATTTTGTCCTTTTTTTTTTATAATTTATACCGAAAATATTCTTAAAATTATAAAAATATATTAAAAATTATTTTTTTTATATAAAATAAATAAGGATAATTTAGTCATTTTATTCTTTTCATTAACGTCGTAATTTTTTAAAAATATTTTTTAACATTTTAAAAATATAAAATGTAGATTTTTGAAAGTCAGTAGAAAAAAGTAAAAAAAAATTTTTTTTTTGAGAAAAAAAAGTAGCATGTTATCCGCTTAGTTTATTTTTGAAATAAATTTAGCTGGAAATGTGAAGTAATTTGGACTTCGAATTCCGATATCATCCATCAAAATTTTTGCCACTTGCGCCAGGTCGATAAAAAAGAAAAGAAAAAAGAAAAAACAACAACAAATTTTTCCGCCCAGATTTTTTGTATTTTAGCTTTTGGTTACATTATTTTATAGTTTCTAGAGAATAAAGTAATAAGTATATTTCTATACAAAGAAGAAAAAAAAAATTAATATCTCCAAAACTAGATAAATAATAATAATAATTATAAAAATAAAATTATAAGTTTCTCCAAAACTAGATAAAAAATAATAATTAACCTCTCATCACACCAAATATATATATATAAATATATATATATATATATATATATAATATATATTATATATAAAAGGAGGTCACTGCAAGCTTTTAACAGGAAGGATATGCATGACAACGGTAGGATATTGTCGGATCGTTGACGTTAATTATTAATCTAAAAAATTTAAATTTTTAAAAATATATAACTAATTTACTTAAAATATATAGACACAATATTTATAAATCTCGACCGGATTTAACTCATCTGGACGTTAGGTCTATTGTTGGTTCTCTTATCCTTAAGTCTATTGTGAACCAGTCCCATACAACTTATTAGTCTTTTGAGTTTATTATCATAAGCCAAAAATTAAGTTAAATTTATTTTTAACATATAAATAAATAGCCAACACATATGACATAACAAAAAAAAAAAAAAAAAAAAAAAAAAAAAAAAAAAAAAAAAAGAAGAAGAAGAAGAAAGAAGAGAATTTTAAGTGGTGAAAGAACGACGCAAAATGAGGCGAAAAAATTAGATAATTGTAATGCAAATTTTAGAAAATGACATAGAAGTTAATAAATAAAAAAATATAGATAAAGAAACAAAAAAAATTGAGTCTATAAAGGAGCGGAGCGAAGTAAGGAGAAAGAAAAAAATAGTTGGTTGAGAGGGCTAAAGTGAGAAAGAGAGATTTTTTTAAGCATGGTTAGTTTTATATAAAACAAAAGAAAAAAAAAAGTTTGAGGTTTAAAAGGTTATTTAATTAGTTAACTTCATAGCACTTAATTCTTATATATTTTTAAATAGTCAATTTATTTTGATTCTCAGTGTAATATATATAATAAAGTAATATTCCATTAACTCAAAAATGTTTAAAATTTAAGTATTATTTTCTGATTCTCAGTGTCCTTAATTATATTTTTTAAAAAATATTTTTTCCTTTTAAATATAATTTAAATAAAATGGTTTATTTATCTTATAAAATCAGTGTTAATAAAGTTAAATAGCATTTTAACAAAAATAAAAAACAAATTAAAAAAAAATGCATGGGGTACTTGTTCGGGCCTAGGGCCGATGTCGGGCTATGGTTCGGAAAAAGGTGGCCCAGTATGGCATGAATTTGGATTCATATCGACCGCATCGTAGTCTAATTTGGCCCGATAAAGGTGCTGTTATGGCCTACACTACTACATCTCTCGATGCCATTTTGAGATGTATCAGTAGTATTGCTCTCATTCGATCAGTCACCTTTTACATGTGAAAATGGTTTCAAAATACGGAATTAATGATTGATAAAAGATTATTATTTAACTTGTATGAAAAAAGTCTTTAAAACTTATTATATATATATAGTAATATTTTAAAGGGTTAATTACATACGGTTCCCTGCAAATATATCGAATAGCAGATATATTCCTACAAAGTTTAACTTTTCATATTTATCCCTTCAAAAGTCCAACGTTATTCATATATATTCCTACCGTCTATCTCTGGTAGAAAAATCTAGTTAACCATAGGTTAAATACTTAATCTTGGTTAGTTAGTGAGGTAAATTTATCTTTTTACCCTTTCAGATATTTCTGTATTATTTTTTGGAGGAACAGTTTTGAAAGGGCAAAACTGTCATTTCACATGTAATCTGTTAAAAAATAAACAGTGAACTAACGATAATAAACCGGAGGGATATATATGAATAACGCTGGACTTTTGAAGGAATAATATGAAAAGTTAAACTTTGTAGGGATATATCTGCTATTCGATATGTTTGTAGGGAGTCGTATGTAATTAGTCCTATTTTAAATATTATAGAATACATCAACTTTAAGTTTAAATTCTTAATCATATATGTGTTATATAATATTTACTAATACAATAAAATTGCAGTGTCAAAAGCACCCACTTTTCTATTTTGAAAGGTCAAAAATATTTAAAATTATATTTAATTTTTTTTTCTTTAATAATATAAAATTAGTGGTGATTTGTGATGGAAATTGTCTTGGAAAAAAAGTATGTTGTTGTAATACCAAATCGGACCTAACGGGCCAAGAATAGGAATGTCAATGGGTTGGATTCAGAACAATTTTTCAAAAATAGGAACTCGAACCCAGCAATCAAATTCGAAATCCAAAATCAAATCTAAATCCAATAAATTTTGAAATTTTATATCCAAAATCGAATCTGACCAAAAAAGTTGAAACCCGGATTGGACATAAAAATTCGAACGCGAAACAATCATTTCATTTTATTATATTTTAAAATATATTATATTAAATTTTTAAATTTAAAAATATATATTAATTATATTATCAAACATTCGTATAAATTATATAATATAAAATCTATTTAGGTTTGAATTCAGAAAAGATAAAATACACACCTGAAATCGAAAACAAATCGCTAACAATAAAATTCATTTGTTATTGATTGTATTCTAGCTCAACTTTGTGACACCCCCGAAATGTATATTAGTCCTATATATAAATGATATAATATGACTAAATCTCTTAATCCGACTATAATATTTTGGATGGTAGTAATACTCAAGAGATTAAGAGAGTTAAGCGTGCTAGAGGTAGAGTAGTTCTAAAATGGATGACCCCTCTAGGAAGTTGGGGCGTCACAGTTGGTATCGGAGCCATTCACCAGCCGAAAATGTGAGATGAGTCTCGACTGAGTTAGGGTTATATAGCGGGTAGAGAAAGACTGGTATCGGAGCCATTTACCAGCCGAAAAATATGAGATGAGTCTCGACTGAGTCATGGTTACATAGCGGGTAGAACGAGGCTCATCGGCTAATGACCGTTGTGAGTGGAGTGTAGCTCCCCACAAAGTGTAAAGTTTTATCACCTCCGATATTTGTTTTGATGTAAGTCAAAAAAAAATAATACAAGTCAAGTTATATTACACCACCACTTCATTTACTATTGACTTTTCTTTCTAAAATATCAAATTCAAGTTCCACCACTTTCAACATTCTTTTTTTCAAAAATATTAAATATTAAAATCTAAATTTTACTTTCTGTGTAATGAATTAGAATTATCTCACTTACAATGAGTTAGAGTGAATTTTGCGGGAATAAGCATACCATTATATTTAAGAAAAAACGAAATAAACTTATTTATATCAAAATAAATAAGTAAACTTAATAAAACATTAATTACGCCAATATTAAATTATACCAAAATAAATAATAAAAAAAAAATCTATTTAACTTTCAAACTGTATGAATTATATTAGAATAAATAACAAAAAAAAATTTCAAAAAAGTTCTAACACTACTATATTTTGAGTAATATTAGATTTAGAGATTGGTCAATCCATTGGTCAATCCAAATGCTCCGATCCGCACAAACCAATTTGTCAACAAACGAAGAGTAATCCCCCAACGTCTTTTTCATACTAGACTTTTCCCCCTTTACCTTTTTCTACACTGAAATTTATTTTATTGTTAATAATTAATTTAATTTGAATATAATTAGTTTACGTATATTAAATTAAAAAAAAAACAGTTAAGTGTACATCTTATTTAAGGTGTACATCTTACACTCTACCTATTTTAGGATGATGTGAATTTCACTCGTCACTTCGAAGTGACGAATAGATGAATGCCCATCTTAGAATAGACTAATTGTAAAATGTACATCCCAAATGAGATGTACATATAGCATAGCTATATTGAATTTGTTATATAAATTATGTTTATATATAAGAATTAAATAAAATTCTTAATATTATATAAAATTCTTAATATTAGGAGGTGATTTGGGCATACTAAATTATTAATATTATATAAATATAGTCATCTAATTTATAAAATTAATAATAATAATAATAAAATAATAATAATAATGATGATGGTAACTACTGTCGCCTAAATTATTAGGTATAAGAATCTCAACCTCAGAATATCGTACGACTTTTATAAATTAAAATTTAAGGCTTTGTGAGAACCGAGTTCACCACATCAGATGTAAACCAGCCAATGAAAATGCTCTAGTCCTTTGAAATAGGCTCCTGTTGATGATGATGTGGTGCACCAGGTTTAGGGAATATTTTCTCGTAGTTGCGTTGGTCCCACTGCTGTCTCTTTCTCGCATTTGCAAAATATCATCATATTCCCCGTGCCCTTTCCTTTTTTTTTTTTTTTTTTGTTTGTTTAGAGCAAAGATCAAAGCATTAGAAAGGCCCCGCCCCCTTCCTCCCTTTTCTCTCCGTGTGCACTCTCTCTCTCTCTCTCTCTCTCTCAAACATGGCGTTGGCGCCGCCGAAGCTCCTCCTCCCCTCTCCCTCATACTCCGACGCCGCGGCGGAGCTCTCCCACCTCCCCTCCTCCCTCTCCTTCGTCCTCTCCCTCTCCCGCTCCCGCTCCCGCTCCAGATCCCCATTCTTCGGCCTCCGCCTCGCCCATGACCTCAGCACCCCGTTCCTCCCTTGCCGCGCCGTCGCCGACGCCGCGGCGGCGGTGGTGGAGGTGGTGGCGGCGGCGGAGGACGCTGGATCGCCCCGCCCCAGGGTGCTCGTCGCGGAGAAGCTCGGCGACGCGGGGATCGAGCTCCTCCGTGGCTTCGCCGAGGTGGACTGTGGCTACAACCTCCCCCCCGAGGATCTCCGCGCGAGGATCGCGCGCTGCGACGCGCTGATCGTGCGGAGCGGGACGAAGGTGACGCGCGAGGTGTTCGAGGCCGCGGCGGGGCGGCTCAAGGTGGTGGGGAGGGCCGGGGTCGGGATCGACAACGTCGACCTCCACGCCGCCACCGAGCACGGGTGCCTCGTCGTCAACGCCCCCACCGCCAACACCGTCGCCGCCGCCGAGCACGGGATCGCTCTCCTCGCCGCCATGGCCCGCAACGTCGCCCAGTCCGACGCCTCCATGAAGGCCGGTAAGCAATCGCTCCCCCTCCCCAACTCGATCTCTCATTCTCTTCGTCTCCTTCCTCCTTAATCGGATCCGATCTTCGAGTGGGATCGAAAGGATTCCTCGTTTTGGCTCTCTTTAGATCTACCTATTTTGTTGGATCGATGCATCTGACATGCTCCAGTTGTGTTTGTTGACGCGAATGTAGTGGGGATTTGATCGAGAATGTAGTTAGAAAATTCCCCCCACAATTGTGGAATGTACCGTACTGTTTTTTCCAATTTTCTGGGGAATAGATTCGTAATTAAAATTTCCTTGTTCAGTGTTTGCGGTGGAATGTGACACTCCACGCACTGCTTTGATGTGCTTTTTCTGAAGAATTATGTGGCATGAATAGAAATTATTGAGCCTCACATTAACTTAGGTTTTAAGTGAGTAGGTGATTGACGTAGGGACCAGCTTCTACATATTAATGCTCCTTTTGCTCAAAGAAAAGGCCAATGATAGGGTGCTATGTTATCAACAGGAGATTCATTTCTGGACACTAAATCACTTACTTGGTTTGACCAAATTCAATAAATCCGATCTGCCTATATTAAAAGTGGCTTTATATAACTCAAATTTAGGCCATGATATGTATAAAAAAGTAGCTGTTGTTCATGGATCAAATATGTCGAGAGGGGGCCAGGCCTGTCATGTGAGTAGCGAACGAGCTCGATGTTTTTCAGTCGGTGGATGGCATGCTCTGTAAATAGCACCGTCGAAAGAATTGTAGTTACCTTTTTTACTTGATTGCATGCTAGTTGTCAGTGTTAGCTGAGTGGTGGTAGCTGTGTAACTGGCTTTTTGGTTGTTATGTCAAACCAATTATTTGTGCTATGCTTGTTGTTGAAGAAGTGTTTTCTCTGTTCTTTCATTTCTGTCCTTGTAGATACACTATTGTCCACACATTTCTTTATCAATGACTATATTGCTTGAGTGGTAGGTATGTGCTTTAAACCAACTTTAATTGCCTTGTGTCCGCTTTCGACATTACCTAGGCACCTACTATTCAACTGCTAGGGACAACAACCATAGAGTTGTTAGGTCCTCTCATTGTAAATCACGTTTTTTACCATTCGAAGGTTTCAGTAGTTCACAATTATGATATGCAGAGAGTGTTTCTTTCTCTGTCTGTTTGTAGTGTTGTGTTACGTCAGTTTCGACAAGTTGGCAAAGTTTAACCTTGTGAGTATACAGTACCACTCTTAACGAATCATCAAGGTTCATAGCACAGTAGTTGCATTTCTTCTTAACGACTTCTCTGGGCAAAAATATTCAGTCATAGGGACCTACATTTTATTATTCTTACTCTAGCCAAAGCAATTTAAAGAGTTTGGAAACTTATATTTACTTGGGTACAATTCTGCTAAAAGATCTCTCTTCGATGTTCACAGATTTCCCTACCTTGTCTGCTTAATGTGCCTTATGAACTATTGCAGCACGTAGATTCTGTCGAATTAAATTTTCTTTTTGTTTAGATTCTCTTTCACTTTGTTCAAAATTATCAAACAATTCAGAAATTTTATATTTTCTTGAGCATTTTTATTCCAGTTCTTTTAATTTTGTTCCTCTGTACCATATTTGGATAGACATTCTCATAACTCTGCGTCATTCCTCAGATGGAGTGGTAAACTCTCCCCCAACCATATTTTCCTATTAAATTGGTTTTTCTTCTTGAGTTGGGGTTAAGAGCACTAGTTTCTACTTGAAGTAAATTATAGTCTGCGTGCTTAAGCTAATAGCATGTTACCGTGCATTACTCAGGAAAATGGCAACGAAATAAATATGTTGGAGTCTCTCTAGTGGGAAAAACGCTGGCTGTGATGGGATTTGGGAAAGTTGGTTCAGAAGTTGCTAGGCGTGCAAAAGGGCTCGGGATGCATGTTATTGCTCATGACCCTTATGCCCCTGCGGACCGGGCCCGAGCAATTGGGGTAGAACTTGTATCATTCGATGAAGCCATATCCACTGCAGACTTTATATCACTCCACATGCCCCTGACTGCTAATACCTCAAAGCTGTTCAACGATGAGACCTTTTCAAAGGTGAAAAAAGGAGTGAGGATTATAAATGTTGCGAGGGGTGGAGTGATTGATGAAGATGCCTTAGTGAGAGCACTTGATAGTGGAACAGTTGCACAGGTAAACTGTTGTGGAAAATTTTGCTTCTGATTTTTTCGGACTTAGTAACTATACTCTGAGTAGCAGTAGGCAGGAGATTGGCAAGCAAAACGGCTATTGCTTTTCCTCCGGTGAAAAGCTGGAATGAGCTTTTGCATCTCAGTAGCAGAACTTTCTGCTTTTGCTCAGCGTGAAGCTGATGAAGGAATTATGACGAAAAGGCTGGCAGTGTTACCAAAAAAAAAAAAAAAAAAAAAAAAAAAAAAAGAAAAGAAGTAAAGGCTGATAATAGTTCTTTAAAAAGCTAGCTGTACTTGAAAAGCATATCTGCAGAAGCTCCATCCAGCGAAGGCAAACAGGCCCTTAATCCACAAGATGCTATTGGTCATAGGTACCATCCTTAGGGTGGTATCGGTTGTTGACTTCTAGAACTGAGTATCAGATGTTAAAGCACCTTTGATTTCATTCCTCAAACAGAGATTTGATGCATTTGTTTATGTTACATGTTGCAATTACATCGTCACTTTGGGCATGCCCTATTTTAGGACATTTACTTATTTCATTACGTTAACAAAATTATAGGATCTGGAGCACTACCGCAATTTCCATTTCCTTGAGATAAATTCTTCATGTTACCGACTTTTTTAATATCTTGTTAGGCGGCACTTGATGTATTCGCTGAAGAACCCCCGCCAAAGGATAGCAAGCTGGTGCTGCATGAAAATGTTACTGTTACACCGCACCTCGGAGCTAGCACAATTGAAGCTCAGGTTTGGTTTTTTAATCCAGCAATTATTTGAAGTCCAATTGAAATCAGCCTCGCCAACATTTAATAATAATTACAGGAAGGTGTAGCCATAGAAATAGCAGAAGCTGTTATTGGAGCATTGAAAGGTGAACTTGCTGCTACGGCTGTGAATGCCCCCATGGTTCCTGCTGAGGTGATCACTTTTAACTGATTATGTTAGTTGTGCCTCTTTGGCCCCATCTTCTGGAATAGCTTCTGTATGAGAAGCAAAATCCTGGCAATTGGCAAACAATTGGTGGGCCTTCCTGCTGTCACTGGATGCTCAAATGGGCATTGAGGGCTGAAAAGCTGAAACTTCAATTTGGAGATTTTGCTTCTAGTTGCAGTTGCTGGGTTTTTTGTATATATATCCTGCAAACATGTCAAATTGTGCCAAAACCATTCCAGAGTTGCTATTTGCCATGTGTGCCTGAGAACCTTGGCTTTTATGTTTGTAGCTCGCAGGGCATATATGCAAAATTGTCTTAGTTTTTGGGGACACTTGGAAATAAGTGAAGTTTCTGGGGGCATGCGTACAAATAGCAACTCTGGAATGCTATCTACATTATTTCAGTGGATATGGAAAACCCTTTAAATAATTGAGTTTTAAGTGCTTCATTAAGTAGCTCTACTCAAAGACCACCCGTGCAGAATCCTTAGCCAGCTCTACTCAAAGGCCAAAACAAGCTCTGGCAGCTTGATGCACATTTAAACTGCTATCTAAAACTATTAACCTTGTCTCACAGGTTTTATCCGAGCTATCCCCTTATATTGCCCTTGCCGAGAAGCTAGGCAAGTTAGCTGTCCAACTCATAACTGGTGGAAGTGGCATTCGAGGGGTCAAAGTCGTATACTCCTCAGCTCGAGACCCTGATGACTTAGATACTCGAATTCTCCGAGCCATGATAACTAAAGGTATTCTCGAACCCATCTCCAGCGTCCGCATTAACATTGTGAACGCTGACTACACCGCCAAGCAAAGAGGTCTCCGAATTAGCGAAGAGAGAATCTCCGTCGGTGGATCTCCGGAAATTCCTATTGAATCTATCCAAGTCCACATTGCGAACGTGAACTCCAAATTTGCTGGGGCTTTACTCGATAATAACGGGGATATAGTCCTAGAGGGAAGGGTTAAAGATGGTATACCCCATTTAACACTTGTGGGATCTTTCACTGTGGATGTGGGCCTCGAGGGGAATCTGATACTGTGTCGGCAGGTCGATCAGCCCGGTATAATCGGACGAGTGGGAAAAATTCTGGGCGAGAAAAACATCAACGTGAATTTCATGAGTGTCGGGAGGAATGCGCCAGGAAAACAAGCTGTAATGGCTATTGGTGTCGACGAGGAACCCAACAAGGAGACTCTCAAGATGATTGGCGAGATACCGGCCATTGTGGAGTTTGTGTTCCTGAAACTATAGAGACAAAAAGGTATTCTCCCCTTCCTTCTCATTTGGTAATTTTGGTGAAAGTCGTTTTTCTGCGAGGTATAATAAGTGCTCTGCTTGAGCGCCGCACATAAGCTTCATTTTTTTCCCCCCCTTTTCTTTTCCTTTGTATTTTTTGCGTGCTTTTGGTCTTACTAGCCCTGCCAGAAGGCGGCAGATTGGAAGACTTCTTGCTACTCTTCGGTTGGCGGCTCATTTCCCTCACTTCCCTCTCTTTATTATTGCTGTTGTATCATTGATCGAATCGGAGTTATTTTGGAAAAATCCTCTGCGTTTGTGTGGCGAATGCATTCCGAGCATGTGTATCCTTTTCTGTCATCCTTGTTTCAGGTTGTAAAACTCCAGCAATGTGGTTGGTTGTCTTCGTGTCGGCATTGAAATACCATCTTCCTTTTAGCAATTTGTCTTTAGTAGAAGTTTTAATGGAGACAACCAAAACTACTTCCTTATCTAAAACCATCTTTATCATTAACAACAAAAAGAAAAGATGGAGAAAACATTCATCTGGCATTAGTGATATTATACATGTATCATGTGAACAAAATGCACTTGGCGACCCCTTTTGGATCAAATATTTGGGGCATCATCAGACTTTTTCTGCAATTTGTGTTCCGCATACTCTCCATTCGCTTTTAATTACCTGCTACAGGAATTGTACTCTTTCATACTACTTTTTAACTCACCCAGTTTACTTCGACTACAAGGGGATCACCGTGAACTCTTTTGTTCTTTCTCTAGTGCTTCACTTTTGCTTGGTAATAATGTCAAAAAATGCGCATTTAATCATCCTCGCTGTATCCAATTTTTCTTTTTATATAGAAAGATCATCAGCCATTGTACCTAGTTTTCTTCACGCTTCACAGCAATATAGAACAACTTCCACAAATCAAACGACAAAAGAATTATTTTTTTGCAATTTAGTATCATCACCAGGCCCAAAATTCTATTCTTTCTCCTTAAGTCATCTAAAGGTAAGTAAAATTAGGCCCCTGCTATGATTTATCTACCATACATGCATGACATCGATCATCCATCATCATCCATCATCCACCATTATGCATCATGCCTCATCATCATCCATGGATGACCCTCATCCCATCCCCATACCTCACGTAGTGATCACGCGTCTTCTGCACCTCCATCACCCCAAACACCCCATACATACTCTTGTTCTCCACATCATCCTCCAAGTCGTCGTCGTCGTCATCATCATCATCATCATCATCATCATCATCATCATCATCATCATCATCATCATCGTTGTCACCACCACCATCATCATACTTGTTCCTCAAATACTTTCCATACTTGACACTCTTAGTCATATTCATGTCCCCCACCTTATTTCTTCCTCCCTTGGTCGTCGTCGATGTTGTCATCGTCGTTGCTGCTGCTATAGTTGTCGTTATATCATCGCCTCTGAGTATCGCCACCACCTCCCGCATGTCGGGCCGCCTCTCGGGCTCGCCCTGCACACATAGTGCGGCCGCCTTCACTACTCTTCGCAGCTGGACCGGGTCGTACTCCCCACGTAACCTGAGGCATAGTCATAAGTTCAGCATTCGGAATAAATTCGAGACATAGTCTCAGCTAACAAAAAAACTTTTCATGCATTACATATCTGGGCTCAAATAGTCAAATGGGCCTTGGATTGGACCAAAATTTTCTCAACCATTTTTTTTTTCTTCACCTGCGGTCTACGAGGTCACCGAGACGGCCCGAGGAGATGATAGGCTCGGCCCACTAAGTGACGGTGCGCTTCGATGGGCTTTCGGCCCGACACAAGCTCGAGGAGGAGGATGCCGAAGGAGTAGACGTCACAGCTGCCGGAGACCTTCCCCCACATGCATGGCGTACTCCGGTGCGAGGTAGCCGAGGGTGCCCTTGACGCGCGTCGTCATGTGGCTGACGCCGTCGGGGATGAGCTTCGCAAAGCCGAAGTCGGCAACGAGGGGCTCGAAGTCAGAGTCCAGCAGCACGTTGCTGGCCTTGATGTCCCGGTGTATGATGTGCGGGCTCACCTCGTGCTGCATGCAGGTATCTGCATCACGACACATATGATTGATAACAAGCCAATCAAATATTATAATTCAATTTGCACTTTAACTTCAGCTCATAATAAATCAAATGTACGTTACCAGTTGAGTCCTTTTCTTTAGCCAATGTCTAAGAAAATCGATCACGTCCGTAAACATTATTATTAGAATTCTCTTTTTTTGTTAATATCAAACTTTTAAGTGTAAAATCATTAATCAAAATTAAGATTGAATACATGGATGAGATAAACATCACGATCCAAGTTTAGATATAAAATTACTACTCAACGGATATGATATCGAATTTGGTTAAACTCGATCAGAGGTGAAAATTAAGTTATTGATCAAATTTCATAGACTAAATTAATAATTAACTTAAAAATATGATATCAACTTATATTAATACTCTGTTTGACTCTCTACTATAGAGTACCCTTTTTATATAAAGTGCTACACTGATTCTACAAATAGACTCAGTAAAAATATGATAAAAAGTATAAAAGTATAAAAGTAAAAGTAAAGCCAAACAGATATTGTCGAGATCACTAACACCAGCCCTTCCGCTGAGCCCAACATGACGTTCATCCTCTTCACCGCTTTCAGCTTCTTCACCGCTATCTGCAAAATATATACACGTACGCGTACAAACTTGCGCATGTTCAGGTTTATTTTTCTTTATCATCGATTTTTTGCATAATATGATACCAATGCGAGTTCTAAACTCCCTCATTTTTGAAAGATCGTGAGTTTGATTCTTTCATTAGTGCACATGGTGTGATTCATCTAATATTTATTGTACAGGAGAGCAGAATCGCAAAGACTAGCTCTAATTAATTTTTATCATATTGACTTTTTGGTTAACACAAACAAAATTTTTTCTTTAAAAGACTAAACTACTAACAAAAAATAATTCAATATTTTACATTCAATAATATCACCACTCAAGTGTGGACTTTTTTTTTTAATATATTTTTCAGAAACCTTTTAAAAAAACTCAAAACATAAACTTATTAAATATTGAACACACACTCTAACAGCTGCTTCAATATCTAGAAAAGTTTTGCCTTCAAAATATGATATAATTTACATAATTTTTTTAGCTTTTTTTTTTTTTTTTTTTTTTACAGTAACTAGTTGGACATTTACAAGTTTTTACATAAACTAAAAAAAATGCTATAAAATAATTAAATAATTAACAAATATATATATAATATATAAATAGTAGAGCTTATATGTTTTTAAAAGTACAAACACATTCATACTTTAAATTTTTTATCATTAAATTTGTATTGAAATTTGTACTTTTTACTTTATCTTTCTCTCTTTTTAGTTGATTTTACAAAAACACAAATTTTAATACAAATTCAATAACAAAAAATTCATAAGTATAAATATGTTTGTACTTTTAAAAATATATAAATTTTACTCATATATAAATACCTACCGAGCAAATTCCCTCGCTAAATCCATTGGTTGCAGAGTACAGTTCCTTGTAAGTAAATATCCTCCACGTACTATTCATTACTCCACTTACACACCTATTTAATTTTAAACAAAATAAAATCATATATATACATATATATATATAAAATTAAACAACACTAACATCTCTATTGACAACTGCTAAAACAAATTTAAATAAAATTTTAAGCCCCAAAACAAAAAATCTAAATTGGTATACGCGGTCAGAATAAAAAAAAAAAAAAAGTATTAATGTCTCGTCAAACAACTGCTAGAAATGATTTGACTACGCTTAATTTGCACCGAGGTATCTCATTTTTTCGGTGAATAATTTGATGCACATGCTGTACTGTAATATGCTGTTTCCAAATGCCATGCTAGACAACTACTTCTACTCTAATTTTAATTTGAGGGCCACATGAGGTGATCTCTGTTCTGCTGTAACCTCGAAGTGGTCGCTACGCCTGTGCCTAGAGATTAAAGAGAAGGGACTGTGTGGATTTTCTTTTCATTCTGTGTTGATTGTTTGGTCTGTTCCGAATCCGACGAGGCCCCTCTACTCCGCCATTCGCCCCGCCGGCATTTTCTTGTTTGCGACCGATGGGGTCGTCTTCTAATGTGATGTTGTTATTTTCTTTTCGGGGCTGATGTGAAACTTTGTAGTTTCGGCAGTAACCATGTTGTCGGTTATGTTGTCTTTTCGTTTTGTCGTGTGGTTGGCCTCATTGGGCTGGTGATGCACCACTGTGTTGTGTTTTGGGGTTAATTGCTCCAACTTTGTGGGTTGATCAACTACTGATGTTACTCTTTTGTACTCAAATAGGATTTCACCCTGTTTAATCAAAAAAAAAAAAAATGCCATGCACTGAACAAGTTAGACTAAACATGTTCTTACGGCATGTCATAAGCTCGCCCTAGTTTGGTGTGTATTCAAAATCACACTAAAGTGTGGTCGCATGTCAAACCCGCTAGTGATAATAAACGTGCACTTCTACGGAATTTCATTTCTGATATAAAAATCATTCGCAAATATTTACGGAGCTCGCTCCGTTAAGCGATCCATTATGATAAGAGATCACTATAATAAAATTATATTATAACGATATTTTTAAGTATTTCCAAAATTTTTAAAAAATATCGCTGATAAAAATATCGACACTTATTATTAGTGTCACTATATGTACGTGCAGTCGTTAGAGTGTATACGATACATTATTATAATGTGTTCTAAAAATATGTCATTATAATCTAATTTTGAATATAAATATAATATAAATAGAATATTTAATTTATATAAAAATGTTATAAAAATATGTTTTTATAATCTAAATTTATTATAATAGATCGTATTGTATTTAAAAAGTTAGGCCTGTGTAGCGCAGGTCGTCAAAAGCTCGCCCAAGCTCGGAGCGTATTCAAAACCACACTAAACCATGATTGCATGCCAAACCTGCTCGGTAATAAACATGCACTTCTGTAGAAACTTATTTCGGATTAAAAAAAAAAAAAAAAAAAAAAAGAAAAAAATCACATATATTTACATAGCTCACTCTAGTAACCGATCAACTTACCCCATGAAGATCCACCTTCTTGTTGCCGCAGCAAGAGCTCGCCAAAGCGCCCATCGCGGCGGCCGACCTCCGACGATCGATCTCCGTCGACACGACAACTAACCCTTCTCAAATGCTAACCATTCTCTCTTTTATATATATATATATATATATATATATATATATATAAAATAAGTATCTCTATATCTCCAATTACCTAATCCATATTTATTTATTCAAAATGCGGTGGAGATGTTAAGTGGTGATTAGGTGAGACCGAGAAAATCATCTGTCAGTAAAGCTAGCCGCCCTCGGCCGCCTTAACAACACAACTGTTTTTTAACTTTTAGACCCCTAAATTTTTTTTATTTTATAAATAATACTATTAAAATTATAAATATAAGAATAATTTTATATTATGCATGCAGATGTTTGTTTTAAATGAATATGATGATTTACTCATCGTATTCAAAATATGATAATTCATATATCGTGTTTAGCTAAATAATATAATATATTTTAAAAATAGAATGTAATTAATTTTTTTTTTTTTTTTTTGTTTGAATGAATCATCGTATTCATTCTGCGTCGCATCTATTGCAATAATATAAAATTATTATTGTATTTACAATTTTGATAGAATTGTTTATAGAGTAAAATTTTTTGTGAAGGTCAAATCTATACAATAACTATTTGCCGGTTCTTCCGGACTGACGTGTCGTATTTTTATGCATTTCGTTGATGTGATGTGCTTTTACGTATTGTACTGACGTGACCCTTCTAACTATTTCTGTATTACTGGCATATGCTCGCGTGACGCGCTCGTATGCGCTGACTCCTTGCCTTCTCTCCCTCTCTCTCTTCCTAATTCCTAGCGCCGACCCTCTCCTCTTTCCCTGACTCCTTGCCTTCTCTCTTTTTTTCTCTTTCTCTCTGCGACTCCTAGTACAAAATATGCTTTTTAACTATGCAACGTAGGAGTTTCGGAGCACTGGATGGAAAACGACGATCAAAAGACTGTGATGAGGAATCTCAGTAGGATTATAGTTTGTTGGTAGATAATATGACAGAAAAAAATAATATTATTTTTCAAAATTAATCGTCAGATTCGTTATTTGTCGTTAAATAAATATAATAGTTATGGAGGGAATGGAATGAATTGTGCAATACTAAATGAGTACGTTTAGTCAATAACAAAATTTTTTGTATACATGTGTTCCATTTTGTTATATTTTATTTTTTTTAAAATCGTTGCCTCACATCTTATAACTAAATTTATTTATCAAATAAATAAAATAAATAGCGAGTTACCTTTCCATCTCTAAACAAGGAAAAAAAAACTATACAATGTAGGATTGAGTATTTGTGTTAGAACACCAAACACTAGTACTGAGGGGCCAAATTTGCACACGTGGCCAAACATGAGTGGGCCCTAGTGTTGCGAAGTGTCGCCATATGGAGTTAGTTTCTGTAGTCAACGTGTATTTTGTGCCACGTGGAGACCTTACAAGTTGTTTGACATCAATTTTTATTTTTATTTTATTTTGGGGTGGACTAAGTCGCATATTTGTTTCTCGAAATTATGAGCAGAATATTTTCACCATTAAATTTTAATTTATTATAATTTTTATTATAAAATTTTTATATTGTTATATTTAAATTTTACGTCTAATCTAATTAATTAAATATTAATGTATTGCTGATGTAATAATATTGTGTTTGATAGTATGATAATAATTAAAATAACACATTATATTTATATCAATAATATATCAGCAGCATCTAGACAACTGAATTGAATGTGAGAGTTGATTGTACCAATATAAAATTTTGAACCAAATATTATAATTAATTAAAATTTGAGAACCAAAGTGTTACGTATTTTATAATTTAAATGGCCAAAAAATCTACTGTAATAGGAGTTACTATATTTTATTTGTATTTTTATGTATTTGAAAGAATTACATGTAAATTGAAATTTTTTTGAATTTATTTGAATATCAGAATAAATTATCAGATGATAACTTATTTGGTATGAAATATTTTTTTTACGTAATTATGAAGTATGAGTTTGATTTTTACTTACCGAAAGGTTTTGACATTTATAATTTGATAGTGTGTTTTATCTACAAGCGGACATTTATCTCATTTTAAAAATAAGTTAAAAACCAAATTAATATATTATTCTATTTTAGACTTTTAACTGCACCTTTACGTTACAATTATTGTAGAATATTTTAATACCGATAGGATATTACTGAATAACTTATTACGATATCCAAACAAAGTCTTCGATCACTACAAAAAAAATTTAGATATAAGGATGCTTTTTAGACGCTGCTTGAGAAAAGCGTAGAACGCTTTTTAGAATCGCTTGAGGAAAGCGTCCCCAAGTGTCTCTATAATATAGCAAATATCGACGCTTTCAAAAAACATCGTCATATAAATTTTTTATTATATTAAATTAATTTATTAAATAAAAAATTTTACTATTATTTTTAATTTTTTTGACGCCTTTTAAAGCGTCAGAATTTTAAAAAATTTTGACGCTTTAAAACATCAGAAGATATTTTACTGACGCTGGGTATAAGCGTCGGTATATACGTGACGACTCTTTATTTGTCAACGTTTTAACCGACATTTTTAAATACGTCACTAGACTATATTAAAACACTTTTAAGTATTATTAAGTATAAAAAAAGATATTCTTAAATATTACTTTGTTTTTTGTAGTGCTTCATGTACCGGAATTAATTTCTCAATTATCTCGTACACAATCTTATTCAGCTCTATAATCGAGTAGGTATAGTACATGCCTAATTTTATTTAATAACAGTGTAATGTTTCCTTAGAAAAAGGCAAACAAGCAAAAATAAATATATACGGAAAAAAAAAATAATATGCTATTCGCTTCGTTTATTTTTAAAATAAATTTAGCTAGAAAAGTGAAGCAACTAGACTTCGAACTCAAATCTCGAATATTAAACACCAAGCTTTTTGTCACTTGCGCTAGAAACAATTAATATCATATATATTTTGAACCACAGAATTGTACTGTTGCATTGAGCTCGTGCAAAAAAAAAAAAAAAAGTTTTGAATCCCTCATTATTGTTAGGAGGAAGCTATAGCTCAAAGTTTAACCATTTTATGGTAACCTAAATTTGGAATGTGATTTAAACTTGTACTTCAGCATACTTTCAGGAATAGTTATCCCTCCCCGTTTTGAAGATGCTCGCTCGTAAGCCATACTCGCGCACTCTTTCTTATATTTAGCGGGATTCAAATTCAAAATCTAGCTACCACCCAAAGAGTAACGTTGCCAAAAGTAAACACTTTTAATACTTTGGAAGGTCAAATGGAGAAAGTTATAAAACGCTTAAGTAGCAGTGGTTTGTAGTTTTTTGCTCGGTAAATATAATGACGAAATCGTCAGAATTACCGCGGTAAAACATATATTAATGTATTAGATTGCTTATTTTTTGGGATTTGATTCTGGGCTATAATTAAATCTGATTAAGGTGGGGCTATCGCAGTTCGAAAATGCCTTCATACTATTTTGAAAAATGAAAAAAAAAAAAAAAAAAAAAAAGAACCTACATCCTATGAAGCTTTCTCATTAAGGTATAAGTTTGCTCATAGAAAACACATTCATGAATAAGGTAAGTAGGTAACCTTGTTTTTTCAAAATTTTTTACTTTCAAAATGATATTACAAAAAACATGATCAATTTATATAAGTCATGCATGTATAATTAATTACACCATTTTGATGCTACTTCAAAAACACAGCTTGATGAGAATCTTGGCCAAACTCTTTTTTTTTTTTTTTTGGTTTGGTGCATTCCTAAAAGTTAGTAGTTGAGTGGCCCTGGTGTGTTCCCCATTACTTTTTTGGGCTCCCCAAAATGTGCCTCTCATTGGTATACAATGGGTCCTCCTCACTCATTTATGTACTGGCATCTTCATCTGCACTAAAATATATTTTTCATTTTTACACCTCCCTGACAGAAAATATTACCCTTCAAGATTTATGTATCTATAGCTTTCAACAAACAAATCATAGCCACCCCCCCCCCCCCCCCCCCCCCCCCCCCCCCCCCCCCCCCCCCCTCTCTCTCTCTCTCTCTCTCTCTCTCTCTATATATATATATATAAAGCTAGCCTAGAATACTATTAATAGTATCAAGTTATTGGTGCTATTAAGTTTTTAATCGTTGAATTAAAAGATGTGTGGTTAAGATGATAGTGAGCCCCTTGAGTTTAATAGGTGGTTGGAAAAATAGTAAAATCTAACGAGTGAAAATAATTAGAAGGGTTGATTTAAAGGTAAAAAATTTAATAGCACAAAATGTTTGGTACTATCGACAGTATAGTAGCCGGACTCATATATATATATATATATATATATATATATATATATATATATATATATATATATATATATATATATATATATATATATATGCTGGAATACTATTAATAGTACTAAGTTGTTGGTGTTATTAAGTTTTTAACACTTATATTAAAATATGTATGGTTGAGATGATAGTGGGCCCCTTGGTTTAATAGATGGTTGGAAAAATAGTAAAATCTAACGGATGAAAATGATCAAAAGATTTGATCTAAGAATAGAAAATTTGATAGCTCAAATAACTTGATACTATTAATAGTATAGTACCTGTTTCACCCAATAAAAAAGTCAAAATCTCAAAAAATAAAATAAAATGAGTCAGTATCAGCGATGAATCATCCTGACTCCTCTCAGGTCGAAATCTTCGTTCTTTCATTCGTAAGTACAATTAAAAAAATCAGTATTTATTTATTAATAATTATTTTATTTTTAATTATTTAGAGCATTCATTAAGTACGGAACAGATAGATTAATAAATAAATTTTTAGTAAAGAAGTTTGTAGGCTTGTAGCTTTGTATATTGAAGTGAACTTTACTTAAAACAATTTAGCAAGGGTGATTGTGTCATTTTCTTCCCACTCCTTTCCTTCCTCTTTTAATTACAGAAAAAAATTATCTCAGAGATGTACATCATACACCTGAAGCATAAATGCTCTGAATTAATCTAAATTTTTTATTTAAAAAATTTAGATTAATTCGAGCTGTCCCTGTTAGGGATGTATGATGTACATCCCTAGCTAACAGAGATGTACTCATAGCAGAACTCTATGAGCAATGCTACATGTACACCCAAAAATGGGTGTACATGCTACACCCCACACATCCAAGAGTGGGGGTTTTTTCACCCATCACTTCTAAGTGATGGGTGGAATTCACCCCACCCATCCAGCATTTACTGACTATATATATATATATATATATATATATATATATATATATATATATATATATATATAGCGTAGTGCTACTATACTCTTATGAGTATAAACCATTTTATATTCATAATTTTTTCATCCTTGGATGAAGAAATGTGCGGTTAGGATGATAGCGATTCCTCTAAGATTTACTAGGTTGTTGGAAAAATAGTATAAATCCTAAGGACTATTATAATCCTAACCGCATATTCATTCATCCAAGGGATGAAAACTTATAAGTATAAAAGGATTTTACTCATAAGAGTATAATAGCCGGACCCTATATATATATATATATATATATATATATATATATAAAGAGTGAGAGAGAGTTAGGCTGGAATACTAATAATAGCAAATGAAACTCTGTTGCCACTCATATATATATATATTATAATATACTCTATATATATATATATATATATATATAAGAGAGTGAGAGAGAGAGAGAGAGAGAGAGAGAGAGAGAGAGTGTCTGTGTGTGTGTGTTCGGCTATAATACTATAGATATATCACTAAGTATTTTGTACTATTAAATTTTTTATTATTAAATATATTATGTTAATCATTATCACCCTTTAAATTATACTATTCTATCAATCACCTACTTATAAATTCTAGGAGATTGTATCATTGTATTCGAAAATCCTTAGCAAACAGTTGCTATAAAGAGATATAGTATAGCCTGTACTATCTAGTGATTTTAGAAAAATTTTTTATATTAATGAATCATTGGGATGTAGAGCTAATTATAACTTTATATTTTAGCAACAACCTCGGCAAAATCTTTTTGTAACACAATTGAATGCTAAATAATATAAAAATAATTATTTTTTTATAACAGTATTTTTAACATTTAATTTTTATGCTCGCTTACACGTCTGGATTCGAAATATTTTTACAAACCTAAGACGTAAGTACGAATTAATCGAGAGAAAACTAAATGAGAATATAAACTTGATGAGATTCGAATTCAATTAAAATTTTCTACTCTGATACTGTATTATGAAAATAATAATTATTCTTTTTTAAAAGAAATTTAAGCCATAGAAAATAAGTGTTTTAATATTTATATTCAATATAGAATAATTTGAAGGAACTAAAAAATAGAAACAAAGTAGTTATTCTTATTGGCACCCAAACTATATGCAAATTTGAATCTAAATTTTCTTCATAAAAAAGGAAAAGGCTAAGGGTCTAATTCAAAATTTTGCTATAGTGAGGGGTCTCCTCACCTTTTTTTTTTTTTTTTTTTTTTTTTTACTAAAAAATAATGAATGTAATTGGTACAATTCATTTTAGAATGGGTGGTAGGTAAATAGTTGCAACAGTAACTGCCCTCATGCCACGTGGCGCCATCTCCTCCGTTCCCGAAAAGAGACCCCGTACCGTACGATTCCCCGAATATTCCGCGCATGATTACGCCGTTACGGTTTCGCTGTGTCGGGTCGCCGCGTACATCCCACCGCGGCTACGAGCCTACGCGCATACCTACCACCATCTGACCAACGGATGGTCGCCACGTGGCGTGTATTCACTGCGCCTTCGTACAGCGATACCACGCGGGGGTTTGAGTTACCACTTACCACTCACCGCTTTGAATTTTTCTCATGTGGTGAAATAAATGTGCAAATTTTGTGTTGTACTAAAATATTTTAGCAAATTATTTTATTTTTATATAAATTTAGTTTAACCCTACTCGAAAAGAAAAAATTTCTCTTATAATTTTTATTTTTTATTATCGAATCACATATTCTCAAACCTAATGACGATTTATCAAATTTAATGATATCGAACACTTTAAAATTTATTTTCTACAGTATTTCAAATTAAATTTAATAAAGTTAATTATTAATTTGAAAGTTTGATCTTAAAAAATAATTTAAAACTATAAAAATCTCTGTGCTTTTAAACATATCTCAGCTTAGTGCACGCGCATGTACATAGTAATTAAAAGAGGATGCGGGGAAGAAAATGACACAATCACCCTTGCTAAATTGCCTATTTAAAGTAAAGTTCACTTCAATATACAAAGCTACCCGCCTACAAACTTCTTTACTAAAATATCATTTATTAATTTATCTGTTCCGTACCTGTTCTGAATAATTAAAAATAAAATATTTTTTTAATAAATAAATATTGATTTTTTATTTACCGTTAGTTGGGTTCTGTTCCGTACTTAATGAGTGTTCTGAATAATTAAAAATAAAATAATTTTTTAATAAAAAAATATTGAATTTTTAATTATCGTTAGTTGGATTAGAAAAATGATCGTAGTGGAGATGAAAGAACGGAGATTTTGACTTGACTCCAAATGACATTGACTTTTTTTTTTATTTTTTATTAAAATTTTTATTCTTTGATTGAATAAAGTAGATAGTGTGTTACGTTTTTTTTTTTTTCTTAAAAAAAAAATTCTTTATTATTATTATTTTTATTATTATTATTATTATTATTATTATTATTATTATTTTAATCCAATACAAAATCCATTAGTTTGTCAAAAGTAAAGTTTTCTACACAAACATCTACTAATGAAACAGATTTATTTATTTTTTTCTTTGCTGAATAAGATTTACTACTTACAAATATGTTTAGATTTTTTTTTAAAAAAAATAATAATAATAAACTCAGTGCTAAACATAAAATAATTATGTTTGGAGTACCAATCATCAAATTTTTAGCATGTATTTCAAAATATAAATTTAAGACGCAGCGTAAATTAAGTTGTTCAATAAATGCAAAAACAGAATTATTTTAAAATTTGAGCTTAAAAAAAAATTTCAACAGCAACTCATATATAAACTATACACCACCATTTTTTAGATAATTAAATCAAAGATTTAAAATTTTCAATTCACTACCTATATTATGATGAAATAAACAAAACCTGGTCGCTTGCCTCCCTCAGCGATCCCCAAAATTTCACAAATTTACATTTCCCGTCCGAAAAATAACAACCAAAACAACAACATTTCCACCATCCATCCCCACAAAAAAAAAAAAAAAAAAAAAAAGATAAAATATCTTTTTTTATAAAAAAAAAAAAAGAGAAAAAATAAAAAAGAAAACTCTCACTGCTCGTCTCCATACTCTCGAGTCCCGTCACCGGGAGGTGAGGTTACCGCTACCCTGAAGGTGGGGAGGGCGAGGTGGGTGGGGTTCTGGTTCCCGGCCATGATCACGGCGATGCGCTCCTCGAATACCGGCGGGGGATCGGCGCCGCCGCCGCCGGAGCACTTGCCGCTGCCGCCGCCGCCGCGGGGGTCGTCGGAGTCGGGGTCGAGGTGGGCGGAGAGCTTCCAGTAGGAGCAGGCGAGGATGAGGAGGGCGAAGGCGATGAGGCCGAGCATCGCCGCGAGCCCCCCGAAGAGGTAGGGAACCGGCGATCGCCACGGCGAGTGGACCTCCGCCGCCGCCGCCGGAGAAGGAGGCCACGGGTGCGGCGGCGACAGGATCTCGGGTCTCATGGTCTAGCGCTTCTCCCTGTGAATGAGATTAGGGTTAGGGTTTAGAAGAGAGAGAGAGATAGAGAGAGAGGAAAAGGGGATGGGGGATGGGGAAAGAGGAAGGGTGAGGAGGTGGCTTTTTATAAAGGTAAAATTGGAGGGTAAAATTGGGATGTGATTATTATTATTATTATTTTTTTTTTTTTGGTACACCCATCTGGAGTGTAGGATTTACAGTTCATCTATTTAAGGGTAAAAATTTTTTCGTCAATCATTTCGAAGTGATGGGTAAAATTTATTTCATAGATAAACTATAGGTCATATACTTCAAATAGGATCTTCAAAAAGCAAAAATGCTATGGATACATATATTCTAAATCGGGTATATGATGTATATTTTATCTGGTCAAAAATGGAGTCTCTTTTACTAGTTATTTTAAAATAATCAATAAAATTTAATAAATAAAATATAAAATATACACTCAAAATAGGGTGTACAAATAATATATATTTTTTTAAGATAAATACTATATGTACATCTCTTTTATATCTTAGACCCTTTTTTGAGTGAGTGATATATACTAACATTAATATGATTAGTGCAAAATTTTTTATCTTAAAAATAAATATGATGTACATCATACATTTTTTTTATGATATATATATATATATATATATAGAGAGAGAGAGAGAGAGAGAGAGAGAGAGAGTAGAGCTTATATACTTTCAAAAGTACAAGTACATTTATAGTTGTAAATTTTTTATCATTCATAAGTATGGATAGCCTTGTACTTTTAAACATATATAAGCTCTACTATATATATATATATATATATATATATATATATATATATATATATATATATATATATATATATATATATATATATATATACTATATTATATATAATATAATATATATATATATATATATATATATATATATATATATATATATATAGTTAGTTATCACTAAACGGAATTGAAGTTGTGGATCATATATAAGACAGATTATTTCAAACAAAATTGGTAAAGTTGTTTTCGGCGTAGAATAATTACTACAAAGTTGGTCAGGTTTAATTATATGTTCATGCATGTCGTACGCGACGACGTAATTGCAGCATTTCGATCGACCGACGTTTGAAATCGAGCCAAGCTCGAGCTAATAGATTAATTTGAAAACCATAAAAAGGTAACATGTATAATCGAGTAATATATTATATTTTATTTTCTTAAACCTAATAATTAAGAGTAATAGCTATAATTAATTAATCACATACACATAACTAAATTGGGATGGGTGGGACCAACATATATGCAATCCAAATATGAAAATTATAAAATTAATTATTATAATTTGGATTATATATATATATATATATTAGTTAATTATTCTATGTTTATACTTCTGAGCATTAATAAATAAAGAAGGAATAATCTGAGTTTCTTGTGTGGTAGATCTATTAATTATTCCTTGATCAGCATTAAACAGGGGCTTCCTTTCAACTTGAGTTTCGAATACAAATTAATTAGACGTATGTAGTATATTTATATTACAATGTATTATCTATTCATCAACGTAAATTTTTTATTAAAAAGGCTCAAATCAATTCAAAACTTAAGTTAATAACTGGAATTAAGTAATATTGATATCTCTCACATGATTATATATATACATGTCAGGATTATTTGTTTAATTCGCAATCAAATATGGTACTATATATTATTCATAACATGAATTTGATCAAGCACATAACATCACTCTTTTTGTTAATTGGGAGATCATGTATCTACGTTTATAATATAATTAGCTCTCCTACATGTACATGATCCTTTCAAGCAAGAGAAGAGAGAGAGAGAGAGAGATCAAGGGAGAGTGATGCAACCAATTTAAAGTTAGAGTTTAATTTCTAAAAAGCGTGATTTAACTAAGCTTATTCAAAAATTTCGTTAAATTCAACAATTTTTACAATCAACGCAAAACATTTTTGAACAGTTATAATTTTTTACGAGTGCTCGTTTTTAGCATATATGCAACTATAATTCGAAAAATATTTTTCGAGATCTACGCATCAAACGGCAAAACTATTTTGTTTCAGGTCTGGGATTCAAATTCATCTGTTTAGACCTCTGTTTTGTATCTTTAGATTATTTTTTAAAAATTTTTTATTTTTTTTACTTTGAGTCTGATTATTTGGTTATTTTTGATAGATTTAAATTTAAAGATATTTCAGTTTTTGATTTATAGTTGAATTTGAATATCGCATATACACACGTGGCGTTTCGTTAATATAATTAGCATTTAGAATTGATTAATAATCTTTTTGTTTTTGTTGAAAGATTGTGCTCTTTGTGTATTTTTTTTTAATTCTTTTGTGTGTGTGTGTGTGTGTGTATATATATATATATATATATATATATATATATATATATATATATATATATATATATATATATATATTTCTCTTAAAGCGAATTAGGTCTACGTGAGTGAGTGTGAAAGAGAGGGGGGGTATATATATGGGTTTGATAATTAATGATTCTAAAGAAGTATATATACCTGGTAACTTTGTGTGACATGATATAAAGGTGTACCTGGTAACTTTGAGTGACATGATATAAAGGTGTACGAAATAAGCTACACCCTATATATATTTTGAAAAATACTAGATGTATATTTTAAAATAGATATATATTTTACATTCTATTTATTTTAGAATGGCGTGAATAGCTCGCTGATTACTTCTAAATGATCAGTAGAGTACATTTTATTTTTAGATGGATGAGATATACATCATACATTCCTTTCGGGGTGTATGGCCAGGTAGCATTGTATATATATCTTTTCTTTGTAATATTATACCATAATGCGACACCTTAATAGTCCCACATCGAATAGGAGTGTGAATGTATTTGGATATATATAAGACATATACACTAGTAATAATAAATGGGTTAAGTATTTTGGGTTATGGTTTAGGCCGAACGAGTTATTATTGCTAGTGGGTCGGATCGTTACATTTGGTATCAGAGCCAATAACCAGTCGGAAGTGTGCGGCGAGTCTCAGCTGAGTCTGAATCTAGATAACAGGTCTAGCGAGACAAGTCTCACATCTCTTGGTGATCTTGGGCTTCGTCAGACCGAGTGTAAATGTGTTTGGGTAGATATAAGACATGGACACTCGTTATAATAACTGAAGTGGTTTAGTTCTAATAAATTATTATTGCTAGTACACCGAATCATTACAGATAAGTTTATTTAACCTTGTAGCTACTTTATCACATTTATCTTGTCATTGGCTGCTATATATATATATATATATATTATCAAGGGTTCCTTTGCTTTGTTGGTGGCATTAAAGGAGTGACATATGTTTGTCCAATTGGTTAAGCAACCACAAGCCCATGGTTTTGGTGCAATTGCTTTTTATGGTTTCCTACATGCATGGTGCAAACACTTGGCAATTTGTTTGTTGGAATTCACATGTTTCCACTTGTATGGTAGTTTGATATTCACGTGCTACATACTCTTGTTTTGGGTGGTTGTATGGGTTTGTCACAAAATTGGGTTGGTTAAGTTGTTGGAGCAAGAATAGTTTGCAAGTTTAATTTATTTTTTATTACTTAATTAGTTAAATTTTAATTACAATCAAATTTAATAACATAAATTTCTTAACGATTCAAAACGTATTCCCGTCTTTCGTGTACTCAAATAAATAAGAGAACATGGAGAGGAGAACCTTTCACATTGCTTTTAAATATCAATTTTTCAAAGCAATATTTAAATACAATATGATCATATTACTTTTAACTAAATTCTTTATCATTTAATGTAGTACAATATAACTAGTTTGAAATATATTTTATGTGTTATAAATTGGTGATAATACATTTTTCCATATGAGTGGTGCTATTGGTACACCCCTGTTAGGGGTGTATATCATACACCCCTAACAGGAACGGCTGGGATTTAAAGTAAAAATCCCAGCCTATTATTCTCACTCCCTCTTCCCTCAAACCCACTCTCTCTCTCTCTCTCTCTCTCTCTCTCTTTCTAAAACGCCTCTCTCACACCCGCTCTCTCTCTCTCTCTCACACCCACTTCCTCTCTTTTAAAAATATATAATATTAATATTGAATATATAAATATTATATATTATATAAATATATTCAAAATTTATTATAAAATAAAGTAAACCAATATAAACTGGAATAAAATTAAATATTTTTAAAATTTAAATATTATAAATTAAAATATCTTTTATAATTATTAAATTACAAAAATGTATATTTAATTTACGGATCATGTCTTCCTCTCATGGGACATTCTTGGCACTAGTATAATTTAAATTTTAACTTTGTGGAAAATTTTTAATTTAATTTTGTGCAAATTTTATTTTTAAATTTAAATTTAATTTTTTAATTAAAATTCTAATTTTTTAAAATTTAAATATTTTTAAAATTTAAATATTATAAATTGAAATATCTTTTATAATTATTAAATTACAAAAATGTATATTTAATTTACGGATCATGTCTTCCTCTCATGGGACATTCTTGGCACTAGTATAATTTAAATTTTAACTTTGTGAAAAAATTTTAATTTAATTTTGTGCAAATTTTATTTTTAAATTTAAATTTAATTTTTTAATTAAAATTCTAATTTTTTTAAATTTTTATTCATAATTTTTTTAAAAAAAAATAAATAAATAAAGAATACTTGTATATTTAAATTTAAAAATAAATTTAAGATTACATTATGTACCGGTACATTACATTAGGTACCGGTATATTACATTATGTACCGGTACATTACATTATGTACCGGTACCGGTACATAATGTACCGGTACTGTTCAATGGAAAAGTAGTGAAAGAGTATGATCTGTAAAATTGGAGTGAAAATATCACCTCCTTAAATTGCATTTTAATCCAAACCGTCCGTTTACAGGGTGTACGATCTACACCCCTTTAAGGGGTGTACCAATAGACTTTTCCTTTTCATATATAATGTGATGATAATGTGTGGAGACTGGTTTTTTTTTTTTTTTTTTTTTTTTTTAAATACTGCTTAATTTAAATGGAGAGAGAGGGGTTAGTGTGTTAACTTCCGAATTAATTCTGTCAAAAAATGGTGAATTGTTAACTTTTTTTAAAATAATGATACATTTCTTTTCGCAGAATTATCCACCTTGAATTACCAAAAAAAAAAATAAATCATTTGATCAAATAAGTTTTTTTTAAATTATTCAGTAATTTATAAAATTGTACAAAATTATTTTTTTAAAAAAAGATTCATTCAGATAAGTTGGGTAGGTTTTTTTATTTTACCAAATTAATTTATTTTCCTGCATCATAATATTCATTTGTCATGTTCTCTCTCTCTCTCCCCACTCTGCGGTGTGGGCCCGCACCCACTCCATGTTGGTCTCCCACCTGATCGTGGGCCCCACGTGCACGCTGTTTCTTTTTTTTTTTCTTTTTAGCCTGTGGGGCCCGCGTGGGCCCCAGTCCACGTCAGAGGGCACCACAGTACGGGATAAGGACAACTCGGAATCGCTTACGTACAAGACATTGTAACGGAACCAGCGAGGATGATGCATGGTAACATCAACTACGTACTCCCATATTTAGTCCTTGTACTATCTCCTTATTATAATTCAGTCCCTATGTTCTTTATTTATATATATATATATATATATATATATATATATATACACTGGAATATTATTAATAGTATCAAGTCATTGATACTATTAAATTTTTAACCGTTGAATTAAAAAATGTGTGGTTGAGATGATAGGCGGCCCCTTGGGTTTAATGGGTACGTGGTTGGAGAAATAGTAAAATCTAAAGGGTGAAAATAATTAAAGGAGTTGATCTAAGGATAGAAAACTTGATAGCACCAAATTATATATATATATATATATATATATATATATATATATATATATATATATATATAACGTAGAGCTAATATACTTTTATGAGTATAAACCCCTTTGTAGTGATAACTTTATCACCATTGGATGAAGTAATGTGCGGTTAGGATAATAGTGGCCCCCAAGGGTTTACTAGGTTGTTGAAAAAATAGTAAAAATTTTAGGAATTACTATAATCCTAATCGCATAATCCTTCATCTAAGGAATGAAAACTTATAAATATAAAAAAATTTTACTTATAAAAATATAGTAACCGGACCATATATATATATATATATTAGATTTTTGATTGTTAGATAAAAAAAAAAATACGATTATGATAATAGTGTGTTAGTTTTAGTATTTAGTGGGTGGTTAAAAAAATAATATGATCTAACAGATAAAAATAATAAAACAGATAGATCTAACGGTAGCAAATTTGGTAGTCAAACTTTAAAGTTATTACGTTTGTTACACATTAGAATAATGTTTTTTTTAAATTTTTGTAATAAAATGTTCTTTTCAATGTAATTTGAACAATATCTTATGGTTTACGAGAATAAACGATCCATATATTTTTTGATCATAATTTTTGACTGCATGCATTGAATTAATTACACATGCAAGCCAAAACTATAAGAACCAATTGGCAATCTCTGAATACTGTAGGGACTATTCATAACGTATAGTATTACTCTTCCTTTAAAGCTTACTTTTTTTTCTTTTTTTTTTCTTTTTTTCTTTTTAGAACTTTTTTTTCTAACTAATCTTAGAAGGATGAGAAACACGTACGTCACTGGGACGAAAATTTGTCCGAGTACTTTAACTTTTTCCCATACTTATCCACACAGTTAAGAGAGAATTATAAGTTAATTGGGCTAAAAAGTGTGATTGGTTAATGAGCAATTAATAATGATGCATGGTTGGTGCATTGGAATTGTAGTGGCTATGATTCTAGGTAAATACTATGTGTACACCCCATTTGGGGTGTACATTCTACACCTCATCATTCAAGGATGAGAGTTTTTCATCCATCACTTCGATGTACATCCATCCAAGAGTGTACAGGCAGCATTCCTCTATATATATATAATTAGAGATAGAATCATGAGAAGTGCTATATGTACACCCAAAAATGGATGTACATCCTATACCCCATCCATTTAAGGATGAATGAATTTCACTCATCACTTCGAAGTGATGCGTGGAGAAGCTCCCACCCTTGAATAGATGGGATGTAGGATGTACACTCTAAATGGGGTATACACATAGCATTTATCTTAACGAATCACACTTTTTAGTCGCGTAAACTATGAAACAATTAATCATTTTAAAAGTTTGACCCGTAAAACAATGGTGTTTTAATATAACATTTTTAGAACTCTCTCACACATTTATGCTCGAAATTTACGATTATAAATTGAGTGCTTGTTTATTTTGGCTTATATAAATGAACATTGTAATAAAATATAGTATTGTCTGAGTAGTACTATTAGAAAAAGTATTATGTTAAAATATTTTTTTAATAAATTTAATTTTCTCGACGGTAAACGGTACCTCCAGACTTTAGAATAGTCCTAAATATGTAAGATATAATAAGACTAAACCTCTTATTTCGACTATAATATTTTTGGATGGTGGTTAAGTTTAGAAGGTTAAGGGAGTTTATAAGTGTGCCAGGACTAGAGTGATTCTAGAATAGGTGATTCCTCGGAAAGCGGAGTTTGTAATCATTAGTCAGAAGTGTGTAATTGAGCCAGAGTTTGAAAGACGAATTAATTTAGCTAGGATATGAAAATGACAATCCAATTAAACCAGAGTCTCTGTGACAAGATTAGCGAAACGAATCTTATATCACCTGATACTTATAAGTGTGCTTGAGTCTGATCAACGAGAACGTCGCAGTTTAAAGGAGGAAGGAATGCGATCGATACTTCTAATTGTGCAATAGAAGTATCAAACGGCTCGGTCTAATGATTTACTAAAAATTTATATTATTTTAAAAAAAGAAAGGCTAGGTAAACTTTTATTCCTAGAGATTGTCTGTTTCCTAATTGTGCTGGCCCACTAAGAAGCATGAGCATTCAGCAGTGTAAGGCAAAAACCACTTTACTTAGCTGCACTGCATGTCCCCATTATTATATGTGGTCCAGCTTAATTGGTGCTATCAATAATATGCCAATTTTTTAACCCCATAGGACTTATGTGGAAAATGTCATTTTCAAACAGTTTGACCAATTTGACCTAGGGTTTTGATTTCTACAAATAAAGTTGGCAAAGAATGAGATGTATATGTTGGATAGATACCATTAGCTTGTTGAATAAATAATAATAATATTTTGTTTTAAGGAAGTTTAAGGTCTTATTTGGTGATTGTTTTTTTTTATTTTGATAGATTATCATTACGATAGTCCATAAAGAACAGGATAAATAAAGATAATATATTTAAATTTTACTTTTAAATAAAATTTAAAATTTTAAAATAACTGATTGTACCGTATAATATATATCAAAGCAGAAAAGCATTCGATGTGATTTAATCATACGCAATTATTTTAAATCGTTTGGATTTATGCGAAAAATATTATTTTCAACCAGTTGGACCAATTTGACCTAGCCACCTAGCTAGGGTTTGCTTTCTATACAAAGTTGGCAAAGAAGGAGATTGTTTTGGTTGGATGGGTATTGATCAATTATGAGTCAATTTAGGGCTTCATAGGGGTCTAACTTTAAGGAAAAGCAGTAATCATAGACACAAAAAATGTCCTTTCAGCCATAATTGCGGCCACAAGCAACTTTTTATTTTTATCTTATTTTCCCCCCTCATTTTAATTTTGAAATTGAATTTATATAAAATATTACAAAAATAACTCATAAAATCTTAATCTTTATAGAGATAGTTGTTTATTAATGATTAGGTTTGTTCTTTTAATTAATAAACTATATAGATTAAAAAAATTATCTTCATGTTTGAGCATAAAATTTTAGATATATTTATAACGTAGGAACTGATGAATTAAATAAATATTTTTTTGAGAATTTTTTTTAGTCTTTGAAGTGAGATTTTGTCTGTATCTCGCATCACATTCAAACAAAAAGAGATAAAACAATAAATCATGGGTTGAGTGGTTGTCTCCACGCTTCGCTTATTTTTGAAATAAATTTAGCAAGAAATGTGAAGCAACTAGGTTTCGAACTCGGATCAACAAAAATATTTACTTTTACTAATTGGTGGTTTGGTTGGTAATCATTATTCATATGACATGACAAATTCTACATATTTTAATTACTTCTTCTTTGTTAATAAGGAACCTTTAAAAAGTTTACACACTATTCATTTCATATATTCTGCTATGCCCTAGCTTCTGGATAAGAGCAAGCATAAATTAAGATTCTAGTATAAGATGCATATCCTGGGCAAGGCAATCTGTTATCCAGATGCATATCCAGGTTAAAAAAAAAAAAGAAAAAAACACTTGATCATGCAGCAATTCCACTACAGATTCTATTATTAGTATGTAGTGTTTGTGGGAATAACTTTAGCTTCCCACATCAAGTGCTTCTGCTTTGTGTAGAGAAAAAGGTTGTCTCATTGATTGTGAATAGAGATGCTGGTTATGCTATGCACATCTTGGAGTGGTGGTGATCATCTCATGCATTAATTATTTGCTGGAGAAATTGCTTAAGATTGTTAGGAACTTGGTTTTGTTTTCGAGATTTAAGTACCTTAAAGTTCCTAAGGAAACAGTTATGTGGACTATGTGAACATAGTCCAGTAGTTAAATCACGTAAGTTATCAGTGCACATAAATTATCGACAAATTCATCGATACTAATCTTCTTAGCGCAGCAAAGGCGTAAGAGTCTAAAGCACTATTACTTATATAATCACTTGGAGAATTTCTCACAATACAGTAAAAAGACTGATCAACTGGCAGCAAAACACAAGAAAAATCTATGCAGTGCCCCAGCTGCTTCAACATTGACTTTGGGACTATTACATTGATCTTGTTATCTTCAACAAGTCGAATTTTCGGATACATGATTTCAGAATCCAGACAAGGGCAAATGTGTTTCTTGAAGTTACATTCGAGATAGAGTCATACCATCACTTCTATACAACAAATAATCATATTCACCATATCATAATTTCCAACCATGAGGGGGAAATGGTTACACATTAATTTTTTTACAGGTGGATTAGTAAAAATTTTCAACTTCCAGCTTTTACAATTACATCACGACGCCGACTTTCCAAAGTCTCCAAACTCTTCGCCGTCATCCTAATGGTCAAATGCAGTTACAAATTGAAGCATTGGACTTGGTTTTCTTTTTGTGATCCGTGTGCTATAGCATTTCAATTGAGACCCAGCTGACGAGTAGGAATCGGTCGGTGCAACGAGCAATTAATCCTCTTTGGCTTCACGAATTGTGTTACTAGATGTCGTAAATAATCGGAAAATTACTTCGGAGACAAGCGCAGACTTTACTGTAAAACAATTATTTCAAAAGTTTACAAACTCCAGCCAGAGCTTTGTCGTAGATTATTTGTTTTATATTCTTAATGCAGTTCTCGGATGCGTACCTTATCCAATTTGAGCGAACAATGCACATGTTCACTCTCCACTTACGATTAGTGACTGAAACGGTGCCCTCTTTATATCGACAAAGATCGAATACTCCGTGCTCATCGGCTGCTTCCATGGCTCGCCATCCATTTGCATATACGCATCTCTCCATTGGCCGCCTCTGATTTCCAATCTGATAGCTGCAGCCTGAAAAGGTACCACAGATCAATTTGTGTATTTGGGGAAACCTGTTTCAGCATCCACGGGACAAAAAGGTACAAATAAATGGTGCACAAAAAAGAAGATCGACACAATAGTTTGCCGCGATGTGTTTAGGTACCTGGGCAATGTGTTTAGCCGATATGAGCTCTACCATCACAAGTGAAGCATGCCACCCTTGCTTTAATCCAAAGATTTCAAGCAGGCCATCATCCACTTGAGCCTCGACAAATCCTCTCTAGAAAAAAAAAAAAACAATCCAAAGAGAGGATCAAAACTTCGAGTTAAATAGGATTTTATCCCTCATTATCAGTTACGAGTGTAGTTTCAATGGAGCTTTACGGACTTGATATGAATTTCCCGAAATAAAATCTTACAGGCATGATTTTACAGTCAGATGAAATTCAGCAAGTGATTATGCAGAACAAGACAGAAGTGAGATAAGCGAAATTTCCTGAAATAAGCTTCAGCCAACAGCTTAGGCTAGAATTTGAAGAAGCTTAAACAAGCCAAGTATTAGCGAAAGCTTAATGCCCAAAATGTTGCCATGGACGCAGCCGCATACATGGTCACAATTTTATGAAAAATGCGCAAAAGAGAACTACATGTAATGCAGTTTAATCTTCTGAGCTGTGTGGATTAAATTTCTGGTGAAGCACTTTGATAAAGTAAAAAAAAAAAAACTATAGTATAATTATGCGAACCAAAAGGTTTTGCACAAATTAGTTCTACAAACCTTTTCTAAATAATCAGGTTTCAAATTGCCCCACGGATTCCTTCCGCTCCCATAACTGTGAAGATTCAAAGCAACTATAGCCCTAACACTGCACGAGAAAAAGCTATAAACATGAGTTGGAAAATACAAATAACTTGGGAAGTCGAATTGAACTCAAAATTGGGATCTAATGTAGAGAAAATTGTTAAAACATAAACAAAACAAAAGAACAGAAATTCAGGTTGGGGATGACAAAATTGCCTTGAAGGAACGGGAATCTGTTCCCAATCTGAGCTATCAATCTTCTTAATTGATAGCCGAAGAATGTTCTTCAGTCCTCTGCAAAATGTAATTTTGAAGCAAATCAAATACGATATCACGAAGCATTAGCCTCAAGCTTATGTTTCAACTTCATATTACTAGCAATCAAAGGTAAACTGGAAAAAGAGAATAGTGACTGAAAAATAGAGAGGCGATCTCACGCTGAAAAGCAATACTCCTCTTTGCTTTTAAGTTAATCAAAGTAATCATCAAGAAGGAGCTGTAGAAAATTAGAAATAATACTTGGAAACTAAATATTTGGTTGCAGTGGTTGGTTAGTTGCCTTCGTGTTCTCACGTGATCACAAGGTCATATTTGGCGGAGAAATAAGAGATATATAACAATAAACATTCTCACATGTGTAAAAGATCACACAAGAGTTGCGGGAAAAGATCACATGATCACAAGCTCAATAATTTTGACAAAATAGCTTGAAAATGATGCAAAATTTAATTGTGTTAAGATTTGATGTTGCGGATTATCCGGTCAAAATTTCTTGGTCAAAAATACCAAACTGAGAAATCCTTCGATTTGGGAAAAATCCTTTTGATCCATAATATTAATGGGCATGCCAATCCACCTCCTTTTTGCAGGTGATAAAAATAGAGTTTTAACTACGTAAAATTCGCAGTTGTATAACCAGAGGAAATTAGATCAAAACGTGAACTATTATTGCTTGGTTGTGAGAGGACAAATACTAAACCTTAAACTTGGATCACTGATGCATGGTGTAAAGAACCATCCTTGCTTGCAGGTATATCCTGCATAAATCAACTGCCATAAAATCAGTCCATCAGTATCCATCGATGTGTTATAGGAAATATGGTGATTAAGGTACCGGATGGATTTTTTTTTTTTTTTTTAGTTTTATTTTTTCCTAGGAAAAGCAAGATAGTGCTCTGCAAGATCATAATTAACTAAACTCAGATAAAATAAGTAAAAGGGTAAGCGACAAAAACAAAATGGACTAGTTCATAGTAGCAATTGATATAGCAAATGGACTGTAAACAGAGACATACCTTATTAGCTAATGGACTTGGAGCAAGGAACGGTTTCTCATCACGCAACTGATGAAATCCATACGCAACCTGAGCGTCCATTCCTACATGAAGAAGAGTCTAGTTATACATAATATAGAAGAAAAATAGATAAATTTAACATCCGGAAGGGAAACGACATTAAAATCCTAGGGTCTCACAGCAAGAAATAAGAGAATTAAAACCAATCTCTTCTTTTTTCTCTTTCTTTTTTTTCTCGGAAAAAAGCTCACGATACAGTTTGTTGGGGACTGAACTGAACCCATAAACTCTCGTAAAGAGCAGATCATAATCTCATTATAGAAAACATCAGGAAAAGGAGGTAAGAAGATGTAAACGACGAGCCAAAGCACCATATCGGTCGACCTTACAATAATGAGTGACCATAATTTGAAAAATGAGCTATAAAAACGAAAAACAAAACAAGTAGTTACATCAGATAAAAGGTTATATTAACAAATCTTTGACAATGAACAGTGTTACGTTGTTCAAATGATTGAACAGAGTTTGCTTTCCAACTGGAACATGAAAGTAGTCGAAAGACAACATACCTATACTAAAATAATTATAGAAGACTCCACTAAAGCAAGAAGTTCTTTCTGGTAAATCACCCTCAATGTATCCATCCTGCAGAAATAAAAGCATTATAAAGAGAACACAATGCTAGTACTAGTCAACATAAGAACTAAGGTTTCTGAGCTGTACATAAAAGCTGAATGTGAGAAAAGAAACACAGTATGGCCACTAAAATAAACCGGAAAAAGGAAGATGTATGAATTGGAGGATCAGCTGTGAAAGGAAAGAATACAATGCGCCAGATGCTACCGTATGAACGTTTCTTAAATTCATGAATCAGAAATAGAATATAAGAAAAATATGAAGCATAATTTAAGGAGGTACGTATATAACCTTATCAAAAGCACACATTCCCAGAGGCTTAAGAGAGTGTGGCAGTTCTACATCTGCTTCTTCCGCCGGCATAGAAATGGTGACATTCCAACTGCATTAAAATATTTGGAAAAACTATATTAAAGAGGAAAACAAACTCGGCGAGAGAAATTAGGAATGAGTTTTGAAAATATTGAAATTTCTTTCTGTTTATTTAAATGAAATCATACATGGTGAAAGAATGATAGGAATAAGAAAAATGATCCAATTTTCTCTCTGAAGATAATTCTTACCTATCTAGGCGGCAAATTGGACCCGTCGCTGCCTTGTGGAGAGAACGTTTGACAGCTGATCTCCAAGCAAACGGAAACGAAGCCCCCTAAAAAGATACTTAAGCATGAGAACTAATCACTTCAACCAGTGTTATACGGAACGGTTTTTTCCACTCCGAAAAGCAGCCAGTTAGCCATTTGACAAATAAAAGAGCCCCAACTGAAGCACTCAAGGAGATTTTAATGACAAGCTCTAAGTGCTTCTTCCAACAGTTGTACTTAACGGAGGTACAGGTAGGCTAAACGGCACAAAAATAAGCGCGGAGAGCAGATACTGACCCAACCGAAGCTCCTAGAAAGATCATTGCCTGTTCCGAGAGGGATAATGCCGATCGGTGGAACTGGCTCTCTTGTTTGCACATACAGCTCTGCCAGACATCCTAACACCCAACCAACTGTACCATCACCTCCCGCAACCTGCCGCAGTATATATATATATATATATAGCAATAAAAGATCTTAATCTTCATGAACAAAAATCATAGCAAGGAAACCACAACTTCGCCACCTAATACAGCAACACTATCCACATCCTGAATAAGAAGGTCACACATAAAGGACAAAGCAGCTGCATGTATTCTAATCGAAATGCATCAGAATACTATGCGATATCTAACCCTTCAGAAATCAATCAGAATATTACCATGATTCTCAGCTTCTCGCGCACGGCCTTTGCAGAGCAATCACCGAGATCTGCCAAATTCTCCAAGCAGCCCAAACCGTACCGGACAAACTCCGAAGGCTCGAAAGCTAAAAGATCAAAGACCTGCATTGCACCATTCAGAAGTACTTTTCAGCAAGATTTATATAAGTAGAAAGCGAATAAGCTAATATAAAACTGTACAGAGTTTCAGAATGAGATTGCTATCGCATGAAACAGATATTCGATCACGAACACTAGCTAATGCGACGCTTTTCCCACATATCTTAGCTTTTATGATATAAACTTTTGAGTTGTTCTTATATAATGAAGCAACAAAAAAAGTAATCGAGTGGCGTTTCTGATCAATAATTGCTGCGCCTTGTATAAAAAAAATTTAAAAAAAAGGAAAAATTTATTCCTACATCGAGACACAGCATATCCATCAATCATTCATCGCGTTACACATTATAGCATATTTTTGTTATATAAAAAAATAAATAATTAGATTGAAATTAGGCGTTACATGTATTTCATGAATGTACAAATGTATGAGTTACAGATAATAATTTTTAACGTTGTAACCCTTTGTATAATTTCAATCTAAGGATTTTGAATGTTAAGAACAACAAGGGATATATTTGGGGAAAAAAAAAAGAAAAAAAAGAAAAAAAAAAAAGGATTGTTTGGTTTTGAACCTGTTCTTCGCCGATCAGCTCCTGGAGGCGGCCCTTGAGGATGGAGCCGTGGCGGCCGCCGCTGCGGGAGTTCACGAAGGCCACCATGGGCGCCTCCGGGAGCTCCTCCTCGACCCTCCTCTCAACACCAGCAGCGCCAGCGGCGACGGCATCCTCCTCCTCCTCCTCCTCCTCCTCCTCCTTACTGGAGGCTGCAGCGGCGGCAGCGCTTTTGGCGGCGGAGTTGGGGTCCTTGGACCGCATCGCGGCAGCCATCGCCGCTCGGATGTGGCCGGGGATGGCCACCCTCTGCCGCAGCTCCTCCCTCTCCGCCCTCCCCCAGCCGCCGCCGATCCCGCAGCTCCGGAACGACTCCCCGATCAACCCCCGCGGTGTCGCCGCAGCGCTCGGCGCCAGCGCCTCCCTCTCCCCGGCGCCCCCGTCGCTCAGCCGCGACATTATCCTCCTAATTTCCCTTTTTCCTTATGATATCTCTATCAACAGCCACAAATCATACAGGGAAAGAGATTTGAATCCACCATAATTTGAATAATTCCTATTCTCTCTCTCTCTATCTCTCTCTCTCTCAATCATCTGAGCAACGAGAATGTGACATTATTTTATTTTTATTTTTATTTTTATTTTTATTTTTAATGGAAAGAAAGAAAAAAGAAAAAGAAAAAGGAAAAAATGGAGGGTAAATGGAGGTGAAGGGGAGAGGAGGAGGCAGAGATGGTGGGAGAGCATTTTCCCGGAGAGAACACGTTGGCGCGGTTGGATGATTGCCCCGAAACTTGTATGAAAATTACGACAACTGCCACGGAGTTCGTTGTAGGGCATATAATGGGAATCAAAATCCAAATAGGAATGGAATGAAAAACTTTTAATTTATTTGGTTCACAGTAGAACTAGTAATTAATGAGAATCAACTTATTATTATTATTATTATTATTATTATTATTATTTAAATAAGATAAATTTAATTTACTATCTAACTTTATAATCAAAATTTAAATTTAAATTGAGATTTATAACTTAAATTTAAATTCAAAGTCAAAATATAAAATTATATCTAAAATTCAAATATCAAACTTAAATTGAAATTAAAATTAAAATTAAAATTAAAAAGTTAATCATTTTGAATTTATATATTAAATTTAAATTTAAAATTATAATTTAATCTAAATTTAAATTTATATGTATATTTAAATTTAAATAATTATTACTAAAAAAAAAAAAAAATTTCTCAATCTATTTTTCAATCAAAATTGACTCCCTAACTCTACGTTTGGAGCCATTTTGGCGGGATTCAATTTCCTTCAGAATGAAAATTAAAATATTATTTTTTTCAAACCAAACACAAACAATAGAAAGGGCTCATTTCAATTTTCATTTTGAGTCTTGATTTATTCCGACCAATAATTATAAAATTTAATTATAGTAATTTTCAAAAATAAGAGCCAAAAGTGATCATTTATTGTAAAAATCATACTGATTAAGCAACTAGATTTTCAATTTAAAATTTCAAATATCAACAAACAAATTTTTTACCATTTATGCTAAAAATAATTAATGTTTGTGTGGTATCGTTATTCTATACAAAACATCACTTTAAAAAGAAAAGACTAGATGTACACTTCAAAATTGGTGTACATCTTACATTCCATTCATTCTAGGATGGAATAAATTTTATTGATCATTGATCATTTTGAAATGATTAGTGAACTACATCTTATTTTTGGATGAATGAGATATAAGATATACACTGCATAACACACTATCAGAATAATCTTTTTTTTATCAATATTTTATTTTATAACCCAAGAATTGTGAGTCATCCTTCTGAAGCATACAACATTATCCGCATGTTTTGATGGGAGATTTGAGAGCAAACTCCTAAATTAAAATAGACAAAAAAATCACCCTCGCAAAGAGTACAACTGCGTGTTGTTTAATCACAGCTCTCTTGTTAGAGTAAGAAAATTGCTTTCTTTTCATTTTTTGAAGGCATCACCAATTTCGAGAACAAAGCCTAAAATAAAATATTATTCTAATCTTATTTTTCAAAAAAATTTGGTTTGAATGAAAACAGTATTTTTCTTCTTTCTAGAATAAAATGTTATAAGATGAAAAATTTCAGTTTTTTTTTTCTAGAATAAACTTATTTTTACTTAAAAATAAATTTAATTAAAATAAATATAATTTTAATAATTTTATTAACTTTTTAATTAATTTAATATTTTGACAAATCTAACTATTTTATTAACTAATTATTTAACTATCAAATAATTAATTTATTTATTAACAATACTTATTATTATTAATTATTTTATTAATTAATATTTAAAATTATTTAACAATAATTAATTAAATAAATTAAATTATTATTAAATTATTATTTTTATATTAATTAATTAGAAAAATATTATTATTTTTAAATTATAATTACTTCTATTTTCATTATTCCAATCTAACTATTCAAACATTATTTTTTTTATTCCTAGTAACAACTTAATTTTCATCCAAACATAAAATTAATCTTATTTATATTTATTCTGAACTTATACATGTTCCTGAAATAAACAATTCTAATTTATACCTAAACCAAAACAACCTAAACATAGAAAAGCAAATATAGTAAAGATGAAGAGACCGATTCAACACGGCCAAAATATTAAGTTTCGTATATCATATTATCATCAAGCAATGATATGACGACTAAATCATCTACCACATCATCAGTTCTTAGGAGAAGTAAACAACATTGTTACCCGGTTGAATATTAAACACTAAACACGCTTCAATAAACCAAATTCCATTGGTCAAATGTGCGGTTGTAGAAACCGTACAAACATGATAATCATTTTTATTCAAGGATGCTTCATGTCTGAAATGTTTCGCTAGCTAGTACTCACCAATCAAGAGTACACATTGATTTTCACCAAATATGCATAAGCACTCGAAAACAAAGAAAAGCTTGTGATGAAGACCGACCAACTTGTGCACCAGTTCTCATTCATCAGGCGAATCAGAGCGGATGGCTGCAATACGCGCATAGATAAGTTAGGATCGGATAGTTTCACGCGATGAGGAAAGAAGAACAATGAGATAGCATGAAAATGGAATTACTAGAAAACGAACCAAGAAAAGATTTAAATAGTAGTGTAATTACATTGAGATTGCAGTACCGAACAAATCTATTTGTATTGAGTACCTAAAAGCATGGAAGTGGAGAACAGAAGATTCACTAAGTCATAAGAAGAAAGTTATGTAGTGCGTATGTAACATTGGGGGCATTGTTTACTGCTTGATGTCATAGGTAATATATGATGTTCCTTACTGCTTTCTGCGAACAGAATAGTACTCGAAAATGCATAAATTTTGACAAACTTTTTCTTGTTTGATAAGAGATAAGATATGAAGTGAAAGCTCAAGTTTCAAATCACTCTTCATTGGGCAGAAGTAGCCATATAAAGAAGAAGAGTCTCCATTCTGAGATCATCAATTTACCTCTTGGGTTTTGTTCAAACTGCAACTTTGGGTGATGATCAATGATAAACTAGTTGAAGAAACAATTCACAATAAGATCAAATGGAGAGCCTTCTGACAGCTATTGACACACAATCATAAGTTTTCTAGGAGGAAAGAAGATAGCCATGGTCGTGTACTCGTATTAACAGTATGTTGTCTCTAATGACCTAGGAAAATGAAAAGAATGAATAGAGCCGTTGAGTATATTGAGTTAAAGAAATACATCTGTATGAATTTGTCTTGGGTCCTCTTAGACTATACCACTTTGAAAGAAAAAGATTTTGAACTTTCCAAACAGCTGAATAACCATTACAAAAGCTGATTAGAATCCAAGTTATTTCATCTACTCGCTAAATGGCCGAAAGCATCTATTAGAGCCACATGATGTTTGAAACTAAATGGCTAAAAACATCTCTAAGAGCCTCATGAATGTTTGAAATTGTTAGGATTTGGTTAGATTTGTAGTTGAATTCTAATTAAATTAAAATTAATATTTAAATCTGTTGGAGATAGATTTATTAAAATTTAAATATTAATTAGAATAAAAATATATTTAGATTGAAATTTGGATTGCTTTTGATGTAATCTATAAATATAACATAGGTGCTATTATTTTAGTTGGGGGAGGTTTTAGGATTTAGCCGCTCCCATATGGCATGGCCAAGGTGTACATAATTTTGAATGCACATACGAATGATGTAATCTATAAATATAACATAGGTGCTATTATTTTAGTTGGGGGAGGTTTTAGGATTTAGCCGCTCCCATATGGCATGGCCAAGGTGTACATAATTTTGAATGCACATACGAATGCGTTCAAAGAGAGAAGTCTTCTAGGTTTATAAAAATGATAGATGGGTGAGAGAGATTCAGGAGGAGGGATCAGGTTGAAGCTACTCTATTATTGAAGAGGAGTCGGTATAATTCTTCTCTTGGTTAATGAATCTTATTTCACCCGTATATTTCTGCTTTTGATTTTTCTTCTCTTTTGTGGTTGTATTAGTTCCAATTTTTGTTGATGGGACAGGTTTATGATAAAAACTCAATTTGAAGCTTCCTTTGCGAAATCCCAACACTAGGCGGTACCGGAGTGAATTGCGGTAACAGAGTGGGTTGCGGATTCACAAAATCTGGTACCAAGGCGAGTACCAGATTCCCAACAATTGGTATCAAAGCTAAAGGTTACAGACCCTTAGGAGAGATCGACATCAGAGTACTGGATTACCGATCATCACTGGGGGCGATCACAATTTGATCTCACTAGGCGTGTTGCAGTCGAAGGTATGTGATTTTTGGGCTTCAGGATGAGCTAAGAGGGTCCAAAAGTGAGATCAGATAGTACAGAAATACAGTCGCTCCAGATGTAGCGATTGAAGACTACAAATCAAATCAAGCTGGAGATTATTAGGATTTGGTTAGATTTGTAGTTGAATTTTAATTAGATTAAGACTAATATTTAAATCTGTTGGAGATAAGTTTATTAAGATTTAAATATTAATTAGAATAAAAATATACTTAGATTAGGATTTGGATAGTTTTGATGCAAGCTAAAAATATAGCATAGGTGCTATTATTTTGGTCGGTGGGGTCTAAAGTTTAGCCGCACCCATATGATATGGCCAAGGTGTCTATAATTTTGAATGTACGTACGAGTGCGTTGTCAAAGAGAGAAGTCTTCTAGGTTTATAAAGACGAAAGAAGAGAGAGAGATTCAGGAATAGGGCTCGGATTGAAGCTACTCTATTATGGAAGAGGAGTCAGTGTAATTTTTCTCTTGGTTAATGAATCTTATTTCACCCGCATATTTTCTGCTTTTGATTTTTCTTCTCTTTTGTGGTTGTATTGGTTCCAATTTTTATTGAGGGGACGAATTTATGGTAAAAATCTGATTAGACACTTCCGTTGCGGAATCCCAACACTAGCGGTGCCGGAGTGGATTGCGGTACCGAAGCGTGTTGCAGATTCACAAAATCTGGTGTTGAGGCGAGTACCAAATTCCCAACAAAAATCATGGCGAATAGCAGCCTCACACCTCCCCCACCATCATTATTTACCACCAGAACCATCCAGTGTTCAACTCTGACTATGAAGCACGAATAAAAGTAATCATCATGCAATTAATCGATTCCTGAAGATTTTTTTTTTTTTTTTTTTTGGGGTGCACAAACTATCCCTTCTAAAGGAAGGGTATCAATGGAAAAGAAACACAGAAACTGAAGAAATTAATGGAATGAAAACATATCAATTCATAGCAACATTTCCTCTTAAACAATAAACCACAAAGATCCTTACTTCCAGCAGCACTAACAACCACCAAAACCCCCTCGATTTAGGTACAATCACGAATCAGATCGTTTCAAGTAGATCGTTTCCAGTGTATCAATAAGTAAATAGAACACCTAAAACACAAATCTAATAGGAAAAGCATGAGATTAGCGAAAACAGAGATCGAGCTCGAGGAAACCCTAGAATACCAAAAATTAGGACCATTTCAAGCATAACAACCACTAAATTAAGCACCTCAAACCCAAATTCAAACCAAACAAATTCAAAACAATACAGGATCTTAGCGATCGCGGCGGAAACAGCGATCGACCTCGAGCATACCCTAGAAACCCTATGAAACCGAAAATCGCTAAATTAAACAACTCAAACACAAATCCCAAACAAAACAGATTCAAAACAGTACCAGATCTCAGCGATCGCAGCCAATACAGCGATCGAACCCAAACAAACCCTAGAGACCCAAGAGAGGAGAGAAGGAGATGGGATCTTACTGGGTTTCTCGGGCTTTCCCTCGGCCCATTTGGAGATGGCGAAGTGTACCTTCTCCCGTGACGCGGTCTCGGATTTGAAGGGCTCCTTGAGGCAGGATCGGACGAGGGAGGCGCAGATGTTGGAGTAGGTTATGTACGTCATCCCCGCCGCCCTCCAGAACGGCACCGCCGCCGTGCTCGTCGCCGTCGTCGCCGCCGCCGACGCCATTGTCGCACCCCAAAAAAAACCCTAACCCTAACCCTAACTCTCTCTCTCCCTCTCTTCTTCTTCGTTTCCTCCTCTTTGCTCTCTCTCTCTCTCTCTCTCTCTCTCTCTCTCTCTCTCTCAGAACGTTCCCGAGTAGGGGTGGAATTGGGTCACCCTATAACACGATGGGCCCAATAAAATCTAATGGACTCGGGTTGGGCTTGGACTTGATATTAACTGGGCCTCAATAGGGCCCACTTGGGCCCAATAAATGGTGCTCTTATTTTAGTGCCTTTACTTGAACCTCCCCAGCCTTTTGTTGATTTTACATGTGGTCCCCAACATTTTTTTTTTTTTTTTTTGGGGGCAATGGAATTAATCTATAACCTTTAGGCACCGTTTTGTAACGGGGATAAGGGGGGAATAACCCCCTGATCCCCGTTACCATTCCCAAACGGGAATTAAGTAGCTAGGAATTACTATTCCTAGCTACTGGGGATAAGAGGGATGGGGGTGGGAATACAGATTCCCACCCCCACTTGGAATTGCCTGGGATGAAAATTTGGCACGGGGATCGAGGCAAAACTTCTCCATCCTATCTGCATCCAAGCGTGCTCCGACCTCGCCTTCACCCCTCCCTCTCTCGACCTCTCCACCACCACCACCACCACCTCCTCCTCCTCCTCTCTCCTCCTCATCCCCAACGTCGCCCTCAAGAGCGCGATCCTCAACTGGTGCGACCTCAACGGGCTCCCCCGCCTCCGCCCCCTACCCCCCGACGCCGCTCGCGACCTCGTTCGCCGCCTCATGGCGCCCCCCTCCCCGAACCCGTCGCCCCCAAAACCCCGCCTCCGCTCTCCGTGCGCACGAAGAGGGAGCCCCGCTCTTCTTCGCTCTTTTCCTCTTCGGAAACCCCCAAATTCGAATCCCCCGTAGCAGCTTCGATCACGGGGGACAATTGCTCGGAGGAGGACATCCTGATCAAATTGCTCGACCCCGACCCGTCGGATCACGAGGCGGCGATGGTGTCGCTCCGCAGCGCCACGAGAGAGAACCGGGAGCGGCGGAACGCGCTGTGCACGCCGTGGATCCTCGCCGCGCTCCGCGCAACGCTCCTCTCCAAGCGCGCCGCGGTCCAGATCAACGCGGCGGCAGCGATGGTGAACCTCTCGCTGGATTATTATTATTATTATTATTCCATTTGTTCCTTGTCAATTGTAAACATTATGTTGCTATTGTACCTTTATTATGCTAAATTTTAAAAATTAAAAAATTATGCTATTAATCAACCTTATAATAAATTTAGATTAATATTAAGAAAGTATAAAAATATTTAAAAGTACTTAAGAATGATAGAAAATTTTAAAAGAAAAAAATTAAAATTTGCTCCCTCTATTGATTAATAATTTTAAAATGATAAACAATCAAATATTTTAAATATTTTAATATATAATTTTCTATCATTTTTAAGTACTTTTAATTATTTATTATTTATTTTTAAATATTTTTTACAATTTTAAATATTATTTTAAATTTATTATTAGGTTGATTAATATCATAAATTATTTTATTTATAAATTATATCATAAAGGGCAAAATAGTCAATACACAAATTTATCACTTCTCAATTCTTCTTATTCCTCTATACTCAACCAAACATAATTTTTTCCTATTCATCTTATTCTCCTTATTCCTATATAATTTACCAAACACAATTTCCTTTAATCCCGGTATAACTCATAAACCCAACCAAACGCAAATTTACACTAATTCCTGCTAATACCATAATCTATACCTCTCCCCGGTATAACAAAAATTTCTTATCCCCGAACCAAACGGTACCTTAAGGTATCGTTTGGTTCGGGGATAAGAGAGAATGAGCTATACCAGAGATAAGTATAAAGTTAAGTATAAGTTAGGTATAATGTGAAATTGTGTTTGGTTGGGAATTAGGCTTATACCATGTATAAGAAAAAAAGTGTTTGGTAGTGATTGAAGAATAAGAGGAATAGTTGACTTTTGTGTTAAAAGATTAAAATATCTTTTTCTTTTTAATAATTTTTCAAAATTAAAATTTCAAAATTTATTCAAATTTTAATATTTATTCATTTTAATTTTTATAAAAATTTTAAGTGGGAGCAAAAAAAAAAAAAAAAATTTTAAAATTTTAAGTAGGAGTAAAAATTTTTAATTTTTAAATTTATATAAATTTTAAAAAAATTATAAAAAAATTGTATAAATTTTAAAATTAATATTTTTTAAAAACAAAATAAAATTTTTAGATTTATTTAAATATAAAATTAAAAAAATTAAAATTTATAAAATTAAAAATTAAAAATTTAAATATTTTTTAAAATTTAAAAATTTTAATAAAAAAAAAAAATCAAAAGAAGCATAAAAGAAAAAGAAAAAGAAAAAAAAAAAATGCCCAGGCAGAGCCTCTGCCTTGGGAAGGGGCGAGTTAGTTCAGGGGGTGGAATGGGATATCCCCCCAATACCCCTATTAGGGAAAATATCCCATTCGTGGGGGATATCCCCTCTTTGTACCCAATCCAAACGCTACCTAAAAGCTTTATCCTATTCTTTATAAAATTAGATTGCTAAAAGTATATAGAGGCCTCCTCAACTATAGGATTATGAATAGTACCCCAAATTTTTTTTTAAAGACCCCCTCAACCTTCTAATTTTTTAAAATTGAGTAATTTTAATTAAAAATTTGGGAGAATTCCTCAAATTAATTAGTTATTTCACCAAATCTAAATACTTCAATTACTTTTTAGCAAATAAAATTATGCCAATTCATGGTTAAAAATTAATAAAATCATTAAATTTGATAAAGTTTGTAATTTAACTCAGCATAAAATCTCAAATAAAAAAAAAAGATAAAAGATATATTTGATGGGGCTATTTTAGAATAGGATATAGTTGAAGGGTTCGCTACACATTTTCACCAATTATATTTAATTTAGACCCATTTGGTATTAAGAATTTAGATAAAATAGAATTGGAATAAAAATATATAGAGACATACTTCTCTATTCTTTGGTGAAATTACAGTAAATATATCATAACCGACAAATTATAATATGACGATCGTATCCTATCATTATCATATAAAATTCTCAAACATTATCATATCTTTTCAAATATCATCATATCTTTTCATTAAAAATAATTTTCTTAAATATTACCGTATCTTTTTCACCGTAAATAACGTAATCCTCTCAAATATGCACAAGTAATATTATTTCGTCAGACGAAAATATTGTCTCCTCAAACGAGAGCCATAACTGTCAAAAGTCTAAACAATGTTGACAGTAAGGAACACTAATTAGAGCATGTATAGCAACAAGATTGCAAGTGCCGCCTGCGGCACAGGCGGCACGTACCGTATCCCCAATATGAGGGCACGGTACAGAGGGGTGCCACAGCACCTTTCCGTGCTGCGATATTTGCGAGGGCATCGCGCTGACAGCACCCTCCCGTGCCGCGGCGCGGCACAGGCAACACGTTCCGTCCGTGCCGGTTTTTTTTTTTTTTTTTTTTTTTTGTTTTTTTGTTTTTTTTTTTTTTTTTCATGCCACTCCTTCCCCTCTCTCTCTCTCTCACTCACTCAAAGTAGTTTTGATTTTTTTTTTTAAGTTTTTTTTTTTTGAAGATTTATTTATTTATTTATTTGGTGAATTTTGTGTCTCTCATCTTTTTCTTTTTTTTTTAGTAATTTTTTTTTTTGATAGTTCTTTATGTTTTTTATTCGATTTTTTTTGTGATTTTTTTTTGGGGGATTGACCTTTGTATCCCCATGTAGTTTTTTTTTTTTTTTATTTGAATATTTTTAATTTGTATTTTTTTTTAAATATAGATAAAATTAGATAATTTTGTATCTGTTGTTTATAAAAAGTTGAAATAGATATACTTAATTTAATTATTATATAGTTAAATTTTTAATTATTTTTAATATAGATATGACACATTTACAAAAATGTCACAAAGATGTGCCCCTATAATCTAATTTTGAATATAAATAAAATAAAGATAGGACAGTTGTATAAAAGTGTCACAAAGATGCGTCCTTATAATCTAATTTTGTTGTAGTGAAAAAACCTTCCAAATTCAAAATTAAAATTTAATTCAAGTTTAAACATTATAATTATAATAGTATAAATTAAATTTTAAATGAGTAACAAATTTTAAATTCAAATTGTTAATTCAAAATTAAAGTAACATAAAAATTCAAAAATATTAATCTATTTTAAATTTGAATTTACTTTGCTGTGCACTTATAAACCCAACTTTTCACCTAGGATTGAAATTAGAAATTTAAATTTAATTTGAAAGTTTTATTTGAATTGGTACATATATTTAATAATATTTTGAATTTGATACAATTTTTAAATTTCTAAATTTTTTCAATAACAAATTTATAATTTGAATGTAATTTAAAATATAAAAAGGAAGAAGATGATTTAGGAAACTAATAATCAACATATTAGGAATAAATTTAGAATTTTTTTTTTTTTTTTTTTGAGAGAGAGAAAGGTATAATGCTACCCGCTTCGTTTATTTTTTAAATAAACTTTAGCTGAAAATGTGAAGCAACTAGGCTTCGAACTCGGGTTGCGGATATCAACCACCAAACCCTTTGCCACTTGCACTAGGGACGATTGCTAAAATAAATTTAGAATTGTAAAAAAGAATTTATATATAAGATCATTTTCTAAAGATAAAAATAAGGAATTTTATTAGATAAAAATATCCTTTTAAATCGGACTTTAATAACAGATTCTCAAGAAGTTGAAACGACATTTATCCATCACATTTATTTTAGGATAGAAAATTTTTTATTGGTCATTTTGAAGTGATCAGCAAAATTTATCCTATTCTGAAATGAGTGGGATGTAAGTAGGGGTGTAATGTGGGCCATGCCAGGCCAGCATGGTCCATATTTTTTTTGGGCCGAAACGGGCCAGCGACCTGCCCGGCCCGGCCGGATTCAAATCCGGGTTCGGACTGTGCTGGGCCAGATCTCTTAAGCATCCAGCCCACCACGACCCTTCGGCCTGAAAGGCACGGGCCGAGCCGGGCCGGGCCGTTCTTCGGGCTGGCTTTTTAAAATTTTTAGTTTAATTTTTTTTAAAAAAATATAAAATTTAAAAATATAAATAATAAATTATTTTTATTTAATTTTATATTTTGATAAAAAATAAAATTTATAAAAATAATTATAAAATAACAAATTTTAAATTTTTAAAAAATTATTTATAAATTTTTATTAAAAAAATAAATTTGAAAAAAGATTTTGGTCCAATGGACCATCAAATTTTGATCTATTGGACCAAAACCACATCTCCCAAAATCTGCCACGAAGACTTTGGGAGAACTCATGGGGAGAAGAGCCAAGAAGAGCACTTCTCCCAAAGAGGCTCATGGAGAGAAGGGCCAAGAAGAACACTTCTCCCCAAGAGGTTGGAGAAGGGTCAAGAAATGCTCTTCTCCCCAAGAGTTGACCCCAAGGCCCAAGGCATGGCCTTGGGGTCCGGCCGTGCTAGCCCAGCTGGCACGGCCCACACGGGGCGTGCCGTGCCGGGCCGCGGGCCTGCACTTCCACCCGGCACGACCTAGGCCCTCCACGGATCGTGCATGCCTCGCCGCGGGCTTGCACCTCCACACGGCACGGCCCAGGCACGCCACGGAATGTGCCGGGTCTTGAAGGAATGGCCCAGTACGGTCCGAAAATTTAGATCGGGCCAGCCCGACACGAAGCTATAGTAATTGTGCTGGGCCACGGCCTGGCCCGGAGTCGTGCGGGGCCAGATAGGCGGAAGGCCGCCCGACCCGTTTTACATCCCTATATGTAAGAAGTACGTCCTTTTAGGATGTACAAGAATCATTTTCTTTGTTAGAATAAACTCGTTACAAATCAACTTGCCCTGGTCTCCCCGACTTCTTCATATAATAGCACCATTACAAGAGATCCATAATAGTACTTAGGCTTTGTTTGGATAGATAAAATTTTGTTCAGTACATTTTTTTTATTTGTTCACACAGCTTATAGTATCAGGTAAATGAAGAGAATAATTATATCTCTAAAGTAGCATACCATATACATCCTCTGTTGGAAAAATTATCTGTCTATTTTTTTCTTTTTTAGTAAAATATAACTTAAATATAATTTAAATAAAAATATTTAAATAACTGTATTTAAAATACGAAGATAGGTTTATAGGTTTGTATGCAAATTTTAAGAACACTATAATATAGAAATAATAGAAATTAGATAAGTCCTGTTGGTCAAAACGTGCGAAGCACTGTCTTAACTAGAAACAAGATTATCCCTCCACGAAACTCTGATAATAACTTCTAGCGATACAATGACCACTATCTATTCTGTCGGCACGTCTCTAAGATGGCGCAAAAGATAATAAGGACTTCCAGGTAAAACCTATTGATATCTGACAACTTAAAATACCCAAAGGTTAAAAAAAATAAATTTTAAATCATAAAATATAAATAAATTCTAAGATAGATTGTTTTTTCTCAAAATAATAATTCGTAACTTCTCATTATATAAGTAAAATTTTTATAGCACATAAGTTATTATTTAATTATTTATTTAGACATTCGAATGACTCCTTAATTGCCAATCAAAAAAGATCTACTTGTTTCCCCGAAAGTGGGTACATGCCCACTTTTGTTGTGCGTTATCGTGGTCAAAACTTGATCTTTTTTCACAATGATGTAACTAACTTTGTTATATAATTCGTGTGGCATTCATTCATCAACTGTACGAACGAGCCAGCTAAAATTATTCCGAAGTACAACGTCACAAATTGTTATCAACTGCGTATCTAGAGAAAATCACACAAAGAATTTTGTAGTTGGCACAAATAATTGATATTTTATTTATAACGAAAAAACAGATTACAAGCGAAAGAACACGACTCGATTTGCATCTTGCGAAACCGACTCACTTAATTTACATCAATCAAATCTTTTCGTACTATTCTTATTGACATTTTTTTTGACATTGCGAATACGAAAATACTCACTAAAAATATACAAAATTTATTAAATAATAATAATAATAATAATAATAATAATTAACTAATACTATGTAATTTTTTGTGCATCCATTTCTATGTTAGTATAAAATTTCTTGGAAAAATTCGGTACTCGTCCCGGTACCAGATTCTGTGAATCCGCAATCCGCTTCGATACCGCAATCCGTTCTAGTACCGCATAGAGTTGGGATTCCGCAGCGAAAACGTCAAATCGAATTTTTACCAAAAAAATCTGTCTCCTCAACAAAACAGGAACCAATACAACCACAAAAAGAAGAAAACCAATACAAGGAAATATGCGGGTGAAATAAGATTCATTAACCAAGAAAAGAATTACACCGACTTCTCTTTTCTTCTACAATAGAGTAGTTTCAACCCGAGCCCTCCTCCTGAATCTGTCTCATTCTTCTCTCGTCTTCTATAAACCTAAAAGACTATGGGTGTGGCTAAATTCTAGCCCCAACCACCTCCATGGGTGTTATCACCACCGTGCTGTGGATACCAATACATGGGTGTGGCTAAATCCTAGTCCCAACCACCTCTATGGGTATTACCACCATCATGGGTATATCCTCCTTAACACCACCGTGTTGTGGATACCACTATATGAGTGTGTCTAAATCCTAGCCCCCACCAGCTCCATGATTATTACCACCATCGTGGGTATATCCTCCTTAACACCATCCTGCTGTAGATACCACTATATGGGTGTGGCTAAATCCTAACCCCCACCACCTTTATGGGTATTACCACCATCGTGGGTATATCCTGCTTAACACCACCGTGCTGTGGATACCACTATATGGATGTGACTAAGTCCTAGCACCCACCACCTTCATGGATATTACCACCATCGTGGGTATATCCTCCTTAACACCACCATGCTGTGGATACCACTATATGGATGTGACTAAATCTTAGTCCAAATAAATTTTTATTTTAATTAATATTTAAATCTTAACAAACTTATTTTTTTAAAATTTAAATATTTATTTTAATCCAATTAGAATTCAACTACAAATCTAATCAAATTTTAATAAAATTTTTAGATAAAAACAAATATAGAAAAAGAGAAAACACCAATTAATTGTTCATCACACAAATAATTATAAATTCTGGTGTGGTTTAGCAGAAACGCGCGAGGGAGAGTGGCAGACTTTTGAAGTCTACGGACTTCCGCTTTTGCCGGCTGACTGTAACTCGTAACGAAGAGTCAGTCAGTCTGTCTCATTCTCTGACTGCCATGGAAGAAAAATTCCACGTCAAACTATCAAATTTTTATTCGTTCTCTGTCATTGTCAGTGTACGAGCTCTGACAGAGACAAAACAAAAACCGCGTCAGTATAGAGGAAAAAAACAAAAAAGCGATTTGGACGCTTAATTTGAACACTTTATTCAAATTCGCGCGTTCGTTATTTAGTCACTCTCGCGTCCAGCAAAATTTGTCAACAAGGCCGAAGAGGAAAGCGCATACAAATTAATGCGTTCCAATGAGACAAAATTACGCTGTCCAATTTATTATGATTATTAATTCTGAAATATTTACTAGTAGAATATGGTATTAGATTCAGTTACACAGTTAGATTTGTCTCAAAATTAAAAATCATACTGATTTTATATTTTTGATTCATCGATAATTTTATAGTATAAAAATAAATTTTTAAAAAATATTTTGAGTAAAAAAATTTGAATGTAGTGAAAAGCAGAGGAATCGGTCTTATAGAGAAAGCTTCTTATAAAGTATTTATTTTTTTTTCATATAGTAAAATCCTCCTGCTTCACCCTTGATTTTTTTTTTTCAATAGAAAATTTTTTACTTAAATCTTTGTATCTTTTTTTAAATTTTGTTGTGTATTTAAGATTTATTTTTGTTTTGTATTCGTTTTTGACTTTATTTTCGTTTGCATGCTCGCTATAAAATATTCTATGTTGATAAAAATATACAAAACTTATTTGAACAATGAACAATTTTGATTTACCTATCTAATATGCTAAAAATTACCCGTTCGTTTAAGGTAGTTGATTTGAATAAGAACGATCTAGTAGTAAAATATTTCAGAATGTTTAATTATAATAAATTCAATAGGGGAGTTTTGTCTCGTATGAAAGAATTTGTATATGCATGCGCATTTTGATAAGTTGCGGAGCCGATTCAAAATAAATCATATTTTATATAAATTTTATATATTTTTATCTTTTATATTTTATGTTGATTATTTCTAATTAACTAGATTGATTTATTAGGTAATAAAATCCTGACAATTAAAACTATATAATGTTGTCACATTAATAGATCAATAAAATCTTGATCAGTAGAACTTTGTGATATTGATGCGGGGAATAACAAAGATTTCTACAAACTTAAAACCAAAAGTGGGAATACTCTAATTTAAAAACTAATGCAATGAAAATTTGTGCATAAATTTTAACATTTTTTTTTTATTATTTTTCTATAAACAGTTCTATTCAAATAATATTTTTTTAATAGTGGCTCTCCTTTAACCAAATTACTAAATGCAACTTTTGGGAAAAAAAAAAAAAAAAAAAAAAAAAAAACCACTTTTATCACTACTACTAAAAAGTATATTAAAGAGCAAGTGGGTTTATTAAACCATGTAATAATCACTATAATTACTAAGCACCTGGACATGAGAATGTTCCCAAATGATTTAGAGTTAATTAGGTCATCAATCATGTTTATGGGACCACAAAATAGAACAATTAATTAATGTTTGATCTTGAGAATCTAATCAAAAAAGACCTTTTCTTGGAACCAACAAAATTTCCAAATATAGTACTATAAGTAGAACAATTATTTATACATATAACACCATATATAAAACATTGGTGTTTAGGTGCATATAAATCTATCCTTACCAACTTTATATAACAAAATTGGAGTTAACAATAAAGAGAATACCAAAAAAAGAGTATCATATAAGTGTTATATCTCATATATCTAACTAGTAAAAGGGTTGTTCTTTGCATGTACACATATGTGTAACTTAGAAAATAATTAGTAATGCCAATTTTATACCTACAATGTATCGACGGCAATCGGTATTCGATCTCGCCCTCTGCTCTTCTTCTGTGTCGTCGGATTTGTGAAGATCCGGATCTCTGGGATGGTTTTGCAGGGCGAGCAGTGGCTTCTGGAGGCCTAAGTTGTGTGATAGAGTTGGTTGTGCATGAATCAGATTCCAGATTTAGAACCGGCGCAAAAATTGGATCAAGTTTACTTTTGCGGGGGCTTCCGGTAAACTTTAGAAAGAGAATTTAGCGAAACAGACAGCGGATTTGGACTCAGCGTGCGAAAACGATAAAAATGGGCTATTTACTTATATTTTTCGGACTACGGAACAGTAAAGTCACTGTTCACCGCCGGATTTGGACAGCGGATTTGGACTCAGTGTGCGAAAACTATAAAAATGGGCTATTTACTTATATTTTTCGGACTACGGAACAGTAAAGTCAATGTTCACCGCCGGAATCACTGTTCCGGCAGCCGGCGGCGACCGGCAGGTGATGAAGCATGGCGGAGCAGCGGCGGAGCGCGGCCGCGGGCAGGAGCCGGCAGGCGCGGCGCGCGCGCGGCGGGTCCACGGACAGGCGCGTGCACTGGGAGCACCGAGGATTGGTGATGCCACGTGGCGGCACCCTATTGGTTGGACGGCGAGGCGACGACGGCTGTGACACGTGGCGTCGTGTGATTGGCCGACAGATTCCGGAAGACCCGGCGTGTGGGCCGGGCACGTGTGCTGCGTGAACCACGTGGGGACACGTGGCACTGTTCCATTAGCAGGTGCACGCTTGATTGGATCCGATTTGGCAGTCAGTGAGATTTGGGTTGATGTGAGCACCTCGTGAGCAAGTGGATGCATTGCATGTTCATAGTTGAGTGTTATTCCTTTGAGCATAATACTTGAGGCATATTAGCTGTAGTTCTATTGCAGCTTTCATATTATCTATCTGTATACCTATTGTCTTGCCTCCAATAGACTTAGTGGGCATACCGTGGATATTGGTGATGGTATCCACTGGGAATTACCTTTTGCAGTAGTTTTCACACCCGCTGTGGTGACAGGTTTTCCTGAGGTAGCTGTTCCGGCACCGGTTCGGGCGGAGGCAGCAGATCGAGGTAAGGGCGTGGCCGAGTAACTCCTTACCGGTTTTATTTTGAGAGTCAGAGGTAGATGTACCCTGTCTGAGAGATTTATTTATGTATAGAACAGTCTGAGAGGTTTGATGTATCATGTATTATGTATTAGTCTGGTAGATGACTATGTATGTTGGATGTGTTACTTCAACTGTTAAGTGTTGGGATTTTATAGCTACTTATTTTATTTTTACAACTCTGATACATGTTTAGCTATAGATCTGATTTGCAGGTTAGACGCTTCATCTGTGCGGAGATTTCCGTACAGATGGCGGATCTGTTGGCGAGCCGGGGCGCAGTTCCGACCCCGGGGCGTGACAGGATCCCTACCCCTAACCGTAACCGTCGATAGCCGGACCACCGCCTTGTGCCACTGCTCATCATCCAACTTGTCCTTCAAATTTTCGATACTTGGACACAACACTCTCTGAGTCCATTCCTCTAATGTAGCTTCTTTGAGCCATATATTCGCAACTATCCGATTGACGGTATCGTCGTCTACCTTTATAGTATACTGGTCGCCCATTTTTGCTTTGAATCTCTCCGATATGCAGTCTAAAACTTTTCTCTTCAGCGGACCGAAATCGATTGGGTTGAAGACAATAGCATCATCCGCCAATTCCATCAAGTCGGATGCTGGGGATTTCGTCGAACACTTGATCGCAAGCCGTCCTTTCTCAAACTCATGCTCAACCGTGACATCACTCGAGTTGCGAGTGGCCTTGACGGCTTCTTCTTCAGCCTCCGCCGCCAAATTCAAGTCAAATGATAACCCCGATGAGCCCTTTATTAGCTTCAAAGGCTGATCACCGTCGCAAAGCCAATCCGCTCGACGTTTTGCCAGGTTACCAACAATAGAGAACTCCAATTGCCAATTGCTAGTGGCTGAGTTTAGTATCTTCTCCCCACACTGAATAAGTGAATCTTGGGAACCATTGAACTCCTCCGGCGGCAACCAATTGGATGTAAGGATGAAGATGGCGGAACCGAGGCCGATCTCTCGACCATGCGAATCCGTCAAGCAGCCCTTTTCCATCGCCCGTTTGATGTTTAATTGGAATAGCGATTCCGCTTGATCAAAGTCCTCTATCATAATCACTGAAAAAGGGTTTCGACGAACGGCATCCGCAACCCGGCCAATAAAGGTTTTGCCCCACAAATTTCTGTTGGACTCTCTATTGATATCTTCTTCTTCTTCTTCTTCTTCTTCTTCTTTTCTTCTCTTTCTACTTTTAGTGGACTATCACTAAAACTAATTGTTACTAGACGGGATCCGAACATGAGCTCCGATAGGGCAGTCGCCATTTTCCTCTTTCCAACCTTGTCGGGCCCGAGAAAGAGCAGCCACATGTCTCTTTGAGGCCCAAGGGGGCGCGGTCTCCCACCCCCGAACTTGGATTGCATTATAACAGCGGCGATGGTCGAAGCGGCATTCGGTTGCCAAGTGACTTCCTCAAGAAGCCCCTTAAAGAGCTTCTTGAAGAAGTCCGTATTCGAAATTGCACGAATTTTAGACTCTGGTTGATTAGAGAACTCCTTGAGAAGCTCTGCGTGGGGCTTCTCCGAGAAGTTGGAAGGCTTCGAGGGCCCGAGAGCTAACTCAGTCTTCACTGGGCTTCCAGGGGGGCTTTTCGACTGAGTCGAAGATCTCTCCCAAATTTTACTTATCTCGAGATGTGTTATGCCTTTGTTGAGTGTTGAATCGGGCTTAAACGGCAGGCAAGGTGCAGAAAAAGAAGGCGCAATTGTGAGGGAAGGATATAAGGGCGGCTTCTCGGAGGAGAAGTCGTAAAGTGCCGAGTGGAAGTTCGGGTGGAGGAGGAAGCACTTCTCCATCCATTTCATCCGCAACTCCTCGCATCTCTGCTTCTGCACAGGCGCTCTCTCCTCGGCCTACAAAATAACACCATTTTTGAATCAAACACTTGGAACCATCGATTTAGAACTCGAGGCAAATACGGTGCAAACCTGAATCTGATCATTGCCGGGCATTGCCAGCTGAAGCCACTGAGGAAGCCCTTGTTGGGCTTCCGCCTTCTCCGAGACGCACTTCTTTCTATCCTCTTCGGCGAGCTTCGCCAATTCCAAATCATAATTCGCCGTGCAAAGCCGACACATTTCTGCGTTCCGTGTGGATGCGTCGGCGGCGGCCGCAGGAGGCCGACCAAAGGGCACCGCTATGGTGCGAAACCTATAATTAGATCCAATCAGGAACACTTCAAGTTTGAATCGAATATGAGCAGAATTTTAGGAGACAAAAGAACACGCCTTGGTAGCGAGTTGGAGAGCGGCGCCCTGGCGCCTACGATCGGCACAGCTCGGAGGTCCCAATCGTCCTCCACCGTCGGGTAGTTTATCCGTAACCGGACATACGTGTTGCACGTGGCGGCCCCGACAAGCCAAAGCCGGCCACCATCGCCGCCGCCGCCGCTAAACCGACTCACTAGCTTACCAATCTCCGCAACCGCCTCCTGGGCAATGTCCGGCCTAGTGCACTCCACGAGCCATTTGAGATCGCCAAGATCGAGCACGACGCTGCCGCCGCCACCGCCGCAGTCAATCCGGCTTCCAATTGAAGCGCTCAATTCTCGAATGCATATTGAAATACGTGATAGGTCGCCGAGTTCGTTCTTCTCGTCGAACGCGATCACGTGGGCGGCTCCTCCGCCGGCCTTGATCTTCCGTAACATCTCCTTGGTGACGGCTTCCGGATCAGAGTCTGCGACAAACACCGGGTTCCGTCTCCGGGGACTCAGCATTACATCGAACACCCTCCGCGCCTCTATATCTCTCCTTTGGGAATCTCCTACCTCTCCTCCGTCGCCAGTGCTTTGAGATTCGCGAAAGCGGGGATTAAGATAGGGATTTGACGACGACGACGACGGTAGAGAAGAGGAAGAGGCTAGCGTTAGCTCTACTGAGGACTTGACGGCGGCGGATGAGAGGGAGGCCTCGCGCATGACGCGGCTAACGGAGGGGTCGTCGAGGACGGAGAGGAGGAGCTGCTCCACCTCCACCCTCGCCGCCAGAAGCGGTAGCGGCAGCAGGAAGCGGTGGTCACCGCCGCCGTCGCGACGCTGGTTCGCCTGAGCGCGCTTCAGGGCCGCCGCGAGGGCGTTCGATATCGGCGGCTCTGCAGGGCTAGGGTTGGGGCTGTGGTTGGAGGGGAGGCGGTCGAGGGCGATGGAGAAGCAGAGCTCGAGGGCGCGGCAATGGTGGGAGGAGGGGGAGGGGGAGAGGGCGCGGCGGAGAAGGGCGCCGGAGGGGGCGAAGGAGGAGAGGAGCGCCGCCGCGACGTGGAGCGGCGTCGTCTGGGAGTGGCGACGCCCCGCCGCCTCCGCCCTTGAGCGGCGGAGCACCGCCGCCACCTCCGGGGACAGTGTTTGTTGTGGCGTGCTCAACCCATTCCTCATCTCTCTCTCTCTCTCTCTATCTCTGAAAATCTCACCTTTGAGAAATTTAACTTCGTTTCAATGTATCAAAATATCACCTTTAAGATCTCTCTCTCTCTTTATCTCTCTCTCTCTCTCTCTCTCTCTCTCTCTCTATCTCTCTGTGAATGCTCTGTTTTTATGGCATTCGATGGATAAAAATCTCACCTTTGAGAAATTAAATTAGTCTTATTAATGCATCAAGATACCACCTTTTTGCAGCTCTCTCTATCGCTCTCTCTATCTCTCTATTTCTCCGTTCAAACTTATGTAGTCCTCAACTTTGAGAGCTTAGATTCGTTTTACTGCACCAAAATATCACCTTTTTTTTTTTTTTTTTTTGTAGCTCGCAATAAACAAAATCTATTCCGATGTATAGAACTTCTTACTTTTAGTCACTGTACTATCAAATTCGGTCAAAAATATATAAACTATCGACAAAATAATAATAATAATAATAATAAGAATCGTATATTTTCAGAAGTATGAAGATTTTTGTGCTTTCAAATTATTTTCGATAATGAAAGATTCGATTCGACAATCGTCTTTGTTAAATATGATATATAATATTGAAATTATTTTAAAACAGAATTATATATTTTTTCGATATTATTTATAAATTGATCAAAAAAAAATTAAAAATTATTATTTTAATAATCAATGTGGCACATTTGTAAGTTAAACAATATAAAATAATCCCACTTAGATAAATTTTAATAGAAAATTTTGTTAACCATCGAGAGTAAATCAGTATTTTCAATCTGAAATTTAAATTTTTTATTATTATTTTTTATAAAATTTTTATTTTCAATTATTTATTTTTAAACTACTCGTTTATTAAACAAATAATACTGAAAAATTATAAAAGTTGGTTTCAAAATAGTTCTAATAAGTAGATTATGTTTAACAAAATAGATTGTCGAATCGAATGTTCCATAATCGAAAGTAATTTAAAAGTACGAAAAAACTCCGTGCTTTCGAAACTATGCTAGTCTAGTTAATAACAATAATTAGGTTAAATTATAAAAAATCTTCTTATAAGTACTTTTTTTTTTTTAACTTTAAAAAATTTATATTTTACCTTCTCAAAAATTTATATTGATGCATTTAGCTCTCATCCGTCAAAGTTTCGTCACTATTCAATTCTTTTTTTATAATTTATACCGAAAATACTCTTAAAATAATATAAATATATTAAAAATTAATTTTTTTTTTTAGAGAATAAATAAGGATAATTTGATCATTTCACCATCTCTATTAATACCGTAACTCTCTAAAAATATTTTTTGGGTAAAATATAAGTTTTAAAAAATCTGGGAAAGTAAAAATAAAAAAAGAATTTTACAAAAAAAAAAATCTATATTTTAACCTAATAATAATAATAATAATAATAATATATTTGTAATAATAATAATAATAATATAATAATAATTAATAACATTACAAAAGAGTAATATTTAAGGATACTTTTTTATATACTTGATGCTTAAAAATGTCTTAATATAGTATCGGTTAAAACGTCGACAAATGAATAGTCGCCACGTATATACCGAAACTTATGCCAAGCGTCGGTAAAATATCTTCTGATATTTTAAAACGTCAATTTTTTTTTAAAAATTCTGACGTTTTAAAATATCAAAAAATTAAAAATAATAGTAAAATTTATTATTTAAAAAATTAATTTAATATAATAAAAAATTTATATGATAATATTTTTTTAAAACGTAAATATTTATTATATTATAAAAATACTTGGACACCTTTCTTAAAACGAGGTCAGAAATGTTTCCTTATATTAATAGTTTAAGTAGAATCTAGAAAGGGCAGATTAGTTACAAGTCCACGTCACTTGCACACTATTATTAATTTTCCTACAGTGATGAAAAAGTTTTATTCACTTCTTTTTTTTTCTTTTTTTTAAGTCCTCAAAAGTCGGCAACGACAAGGAAATCGTCGCCGTCATCTTTATTCCAACTCATCTTTTCGTAACCCACGGCTCACGATGAGTTTCAGGTCATAAATTTTGCACCTTAACTTTTTATGGATTGCTTTTGTTGGATATTAAATGTTAAAAATATTTTCTTTTTTAGCTAATATTTTGGAAGATAAATGCATCCCGGTATTATATATATTTTTTAATTTAATTTAAGTTTGTAATTTTATTGTATATTAAAAAGTTTTTGAATCCATGAATATAAATTTTCTGAAATGAAATTGTTATTTTATATGGCTTAAATTTTTTGAAGGCAAATAATTATTTCATATTATTTTACTATATTTTATAATATTATTATATTTCAAAATTACAGATAGATTTTTTATTTTAATTTTCCATAAATGAATTTTAAATTGTTAAAACTTGTCACCTTAATTCATCTTAACGCCATTTTGTGGTTCAAAAATTCAAATATTTCAAGAGATGATGAATTGCACTTCAATTTTTTTTAAAAAAAATGATTTTAAAGCTTATTTTCTTTTACACGCACGCTCTCAAAAGCAAACACTGCACATAATTATTTATTTTCTCATATACATTTTTTCTTTTTTTTTTTTTTTTACTAAGATTTTTTCATTTTTATTGTTTGTTTGAAAAAAAATAAAACTGTCCAAAATACCAGATATCTCATACTCGACCCCGATTTTACCTTAACCGAATAAAAAATGAATAGTAAATAAGTAAAAATAATTATCAATTAAAGTTTTGGATATGAGTCTGAAAATTTTGTTCTCATATCCTACTTAGATCCGATTTGAACACGATAATTTAATAAGTAGGGTTTATAATGATTTTTCAATTCGGATTTGGATATGGACATAGTAAAATATCTTATAGTAATACCTGATATGACATGATAATTTTTTCACGACCATATATTTTTTTATATTGAAATATGTTTTTTTAAATTAAGTTCAACTGTGAGGTTTATAATTTATTCATAAACTATTTAATAAATTCTATAAAAAATATGTGCATACCGATTCGGATTCCCTTTTAGTCATTATCTAGATCTATTCAAATAAAACTTAAATATTCAAATCTGAATCCAATCCGAAATTAAATTGGTAGGGTATATATATATTTTTGGGTTAATTGCATACATGTCCCTCCAAATATGTCGAATTGCAAATATATCCCTGTAAAATTCAACTTTTCATATTTATCCCTTCAAAAATTCAAAGTTCTTCAAATATGCCCCTCTGGTTAATCCCCGTTTGGAATCGGTTTATTTTTTAACAGATTTGATGTGAAATTATTTTTTTGCCCCTTTACAAATATATCCCTCCAAAAGTAATACCATTATACTTGTTACAAATATATCCTCCAAAGGTATAATATGGAAAGAGTAAATATGTAAATTCATTTTTTAATCTCACCAAGTTTAAGCATTTAACCTAGGGTTAAATCAATTTTTCTAACAGAGATGGACGGTAGAGGCATATTTGAATAACAGTGGATTTTTGAAGGGATAAATATGAAAAGTTGAATTTTACAGGAATATATTTGCAATTCGACATATTTGTAGGAACATGTATACAATTAACCCTATATTTTTGGTACCAATTTATTTTTGGATACTGGCACAGTATATCAAATACCGAAATCTTAACTGATTCATGAATATCTTTAGCGAAATGTTATAGCCTTAATAACTGAAAGATAAATTAATACTCACTTTCCTCAGTTTTTTTTTTTTTTTTTTTTTTTTTTTTTTTTTTTTTTTTTTTTTTTTTTTTTTTTTCTTTTTTTCTAATCGACTGCTGCGTGAGTTGGAGTTAATTATGCTATTTTAGAAAATTTGAGTTTTGGCCGTAAGTAAAACTATAGCAAATTAAACAACGAAAGTAGACATTTACGACAAAACGGATTCAAATATCGAGTAAAATAAAGGATTAATTTTATACTGTAAATATATCAAATAACAGATATATTTTTATAAAATTTAATTTTTTATATTTATTTTTTAAAAGGTTCATATATGTTCCTACCATCAATGTCCGCTAGAAAAATATAATTAATCATAAATTAAATATTTAAACTTGGTTGGTTGGTGAGGTAAATTTATTTTTATATATTTTTGTATTATTTTAATCACTGAAATTTTTAGAGGAATATATTTGAAAGGGTAAAACTGATATTTCATTTATATTCTATTATAAAAAACTAACGATAATAAATGAGAGGAATATATATTAACAACTTATATAAAACATTAAACTTTGTAAAAACATATATTTCCGGTATAGAATTAAGTTTAAAATAAAATTACGGAGCATGGTGCACCGGGTGCATGGAATAGTTCCTCTCATTTATAGCGCGATTTCGGAGCTGAGGGGAGCGGCGGTTCAGGGCGTTCGAAAAGTAAGAATTCGTTTTTGCGTGTCCACAGCTTTAATTTTCGTGCTCAGGTTAAAAAAAAAAAGGAGCGCTTTTTCTCGCCTCGGTTTCTTCACCGCACACTCAAACACGTTCGCCCTGTTTTTCAGAAGCCATCGCCCTCACGAAGAAATCCCTGTCCCAAATTATTGTTCCCATTTGCAACATCTCGGAAACATAATTTTAAAATGTTTATATTTTGAATAAATTATATTTTTAGAGTTTAAATTATAAAATTATAAAATTTTAATTTATTATAATTATTGAATCAAATCTTTTAAATGGTTGTAATTAAGTCAACAAAATCTGTTATATATATATATATAGCTGTGCTGGAATGCTATTGATAGCGCCAGCCCAATTTTACCATCCATTTTGTAACCTTTGGATCGTATTGAGATTCGTGCAAGTCCTTTAATTAAAAAGAAAAGTTTTTTACTTTTTACTTTTTTTTTTTTTTTTTTTTTTTATAAAGAACCTGCACGAATCTCAATACGATCCAAGGGCTACAAAATGGGTGGCAAAGTTGGGCTGGTGCTATCAATAGCATTCCAGCCCAACTCTCTCTCTCTCTCTATATATAAGCGGATAGAAAATAAGAACGAAATTTAAAAGAAATAAAATAATATACCATAAAATATTTCCGTAGAAAAATTAAGTTTCATATTTTATATTTTATTTTTTTATTTATTAAATATTTATATATTATTTTATATTTTTTTATATTTTTAAATTATTTCAAATAAAAAAAGAATCCGAAACAAATCAAATTTTAAAAATAAATTACAAATCAAAAGAAATCGAAACAAATCAAATATAACAATATATTTTAAATTATCTCAAACAAAAAAATATTTTTTTTTTTATTTTCCTGTCTCAAAAAGAAATTTGTTTTTTAAACTTTTACTTTTTTTCTTACGCAAGAAAAATTAAAAAATATATATTTAAAAATAAATTAATTTAAATGTATATTAATGTTACTAATAAATATTCACACTAACAATCAGTATAATCAAATTTAGAAAAAATTAAATTAATAAAAAATAAAAAAAATAAATTTTTTTAAAAAATAAAAAAATATGCCATAAAATATTTACATATAAAAATTAAATTTCACAATTTTTTTATTTTTTTATTTATTAAATATTTATATATTCTTTTATATTTTTAAATTATCTCAAACAAGCAGATATTTTTTTTTTTATTTCGTACCACAAAAAAAAATTGTTTTTATCGTTTGGCGGAAAAAAAAATTATTTCTTTTTTTCTTACGCGAGAAAAATTAAAAGAAATATTAATAATATAATAAAATTTAAAATAAATTAATTTAAATGTATATTCATATCATTAATAAATATTCAAACCAACAATTAAATTTATACAAAAAAAATTTAAAAAAAAAATTATTTTTCTTGGAGACAAAAGAAATATTTTAAAATTTTGCATCCTCCTTTTTATTTTCTAACTGATATTTTTTAATTATTTATTAAATTTTTATATATCATTATATATAATTTCTATCGATATAGAATTAGACTAGAATACTATCGATAGCACCAAATTATTAGTGCTACTAATTTTTTAACCTTTGGATTAAATGATGCACAGATAGAATGATAGTGATTTCCTAGGATTTAGTGGGTGGTTGGTTGAATAGTAAAGATTTTACAACCGCACATTCTTTAATTAGATTTATAGTTAAATTCTAGTTGAATGATAATAATTTAAATATTTTTAATAAAAAATATAAAATATTATTAAAATATTATAAATTATAAACCAAACAGATTGATGCTGAGTTGGTGTTGCCACCTATTGAGTGTGGCATGTTGTCCATCTTTTGTAGCTGTTATAGCTTTTTTGATGGAATTGTAGAATTTTGATCCATGGGCAATTGTTATACTTTATGCAAAAATATACAAAATATTATTTTTACAATTCCAAACAAAGCAGTAGAATTTGCAACTGAAATATTGTTAAAAATAAAGTGTGACACATGTCCTACTAAAAATCTCATTTTATTTTACCATCTTTATGGATAAGAACAATAATTTTGTACACCCTAGCTAACATTTTTTATTTAAAATTTAGTTAGCTTATGCATGCTCTTCTCTCACCAACAATAAAAATTTTAAAAATTCCTTCACATTATATAAAGATTATAATTTCAATATTTCCAACATAAGACTTGTACATACAAATCTATTAATATATATATATATATATATATATATATATATATATATATATATATATATATATATATATATATATATTAGGAACCTAATTAATGACATAATCAAAAATATTTTCATGTCCCACTTTAAATTTTATCATGTTTTACTGATTAATTTGTTGGCAACTGGAAAGTATTTTTAAAAGTAAACGAATTACTTAAGAATTTAGAAAATCTCTGAAATATTTGAATTACTAATTGATATCGTTAAATAGGAAAAAAAATTAAATAAGACTCGAAACTCCTACTCTAATATTATATTAAATAAAATAAAACAACTAACTACATTTAAAAAAAAAAATTTTTTTTTTTTTTTTTTTTGGAAATAGTGGAAAAACAAGGCCACACCTTTTCTATGCCACTCCTATGAATGAAGGCCATATATGAAATCAAAAGTTTGGAGGGAACATGCCCTTTCTTTTGTAGAGAATAAATGTGGCTCATCCATGCACAAATGGGTACAAGAAACCTTTTTATGGTCAAAGTGAATAATATAAATATCTATAAAAGCTCTCTTGCTCTACTTGTTTAGGCCTGTAGAGGAGACATGAGAGGATGGGATCAGAAACAACTTAGATTCTCCTGGTGTGACTCAAACCATAAAGTGCATGGAATCGGTCGAATCGGAAAATGAGTTCCACACCTGGAAAGATGCACTAACAAATTACTTTATAAAAAATGTCTTTTGGAAGCGCGGAAAGATGCACTAACAAATTACTTTATAAAAAATGTCTTTTGGAAGCGCATCTTATTTTTTCATATCTTCGTTATTTCTAAAGTTTGTGTAAAGGGCAATGCTACACATACACCTCCAAAATGGAATGTATGATGCACACTCTACCAATCCAAGGGTGGGGCTTTTCTCATTGGTCACTTCGATATGACCAGTGGAATTCACCCAATCCTTGGATGGGTGAGGTGTAAGATGTACACCCCCTTAGGGGTGTACAAAAAGCATTTTCCTTGAGTAAAATAGCAATTTAGTTCGTTCGGGATTTGATTTGAATGGTATATTAGTGTCTCTTAGCCATGTAATTTAGTTCATTCGTAAAATATTATACTATTCTAGCCATGTAATTTGCAGCTAGCTAGTAACGCTTACTATCTTATTTAATAGAAGATTTTTACAGTAAAATTAATATAAAATCACACGATAGTTAAGTACAACCTTTTGAACCACGGGACGACATAAGTGAAAGTGCGCTAAACTACGTGGGGGCAAAATTAAAACTAATCTCAATTTTTTGGGCCTTGGTTTGCGTCATATCCGATCCACTATACATAGAGCCCAATTTATTTCGGGCCGAATTTGAACTAAAAATTACCAAAGAAAAATAAATTTGTGGGCTGAGCCCGGTCCAGTTAGGATCGGGCTCGGGCTTGAGTTTCGGCTCTCGATTTAGAACTTAGATTGTAATTGCTATTTGATTTTAGTAATATTTGAATATTTATAATCGAATTATGCGAGATTCAAAACTTTTGGCATTGGAGTTGAATCAATTTGATAAAAAGAAGAAACACAAATGATATCCAAACTTGTTTATAATTTGATATGTAGATTTCAAATATTCTATGTTTATAATCAAACAATTTGCGGGATTGTTGTGGTATTATTTAATTTTTGAATTTCTAAGCATTGTTTCGTGTAATCTTTCACACCGCTCATTAGTGATTGATCTCGCCACTCATTAGCAGCATGGATAAAAGCCCACCGTTAATCAGGCCTGTTTGTTGGGTGTCGGAATTCATTTCAGCGTTAATGAGTGGTGTGATCAATCTCATATATTAAAATTTTCTATGCATGAAATTATAAGAAACTATGATTCAAAATTCGAAACCGTTTGCAACTTGAAAGCATTGTTGGGTCACGACTCGATCACTGATTCAACTATTAGGTTGAATGACATCAGCATGACATCATAAATACTTAATTATTATTTTTTCATACTTTATACAATAAAAAATAGGGCCTATTGCTTATTCATTGCTTACTACTATTCAAAGTTTTCAAATTTATTTTGAAATCGTCAAAATATTGTTCTAAAATCCAATCCCATCAGTAAACCTAAAGAGAAATTGAGATATTTGAAAGAATTATTTAAAATCAACAAGAGTATTTTCGTCCTTCATGGATAAATAAAATATTTTTGAAGTTTTGAAAGACATATTAGATTTTATTCATAAAAATTATATGCTAATTCAGTATAATATTCTATATTATTTTTAATATTATTATATTATATATTTTAGTCAAAATTTGAGTCTATGCTTTCAATGTTGCGAATACAACAAGCACTCAAATTATTTAATTTCTGTCTTTAGTTGCACGTTTTAATTGAGTTTGGTTTTATTAACCTAACTCGAAATTTGGTCAAATTATCCTTAATTTTCATTTCATTTTGGAAAAAAGTTTTGATGCATCAATTTGCCTTTTTTTTTGCTTCCTTTTGTGGTCATAAATTGTCTAACATGATTGGTCTCCTAACCTCCGGACCAAGTCGTAGTCGCCACATATTAAAATAGAATCAAACAATACATTTGCATTGGGAAAAAGTGTAATCGTGGAATCAACACCGCTATTCAGAGCAGTTGGTTTATAACCTTCTTTTTGAGTTTAGATTTGAAAATTGAATCCTCTAGGTTTAGTCTACGCATATCTTTTATTTATAAAAAAATAAAAATAAAAAAAATAAAATAAAATCACGTGTAGTTTTATTTGAAGAAGTACTGTATAAAATCTTTCTGGCGCTGACGCTCTTGGGACTATGAAACGCATTTTGACTTAACCCTTTTGTCGCGACAGAAACTCTAAATTTTTTTATTTGTCACCAGATATTGCGGTAACAAATAATGAAAGTAAAAAGTGGGGTTGAATAGATACTTATTATCAACATCATGTGTAAAACTGTTCAAAATATCCAAAATTTCATATCTGATCCGAACCATAACCGGATCTAAATTGAATCTGATAGAAAATGGTTAGTATATAGGTAAAAAAAAAAATTATCCATTAAAATTTCGGGTATAGATTCGAATATTTTATATTTATATTTGATTTGGACCTAATTCAAATCAGATTTTTTAATGGGTACGATTCTTAATATTTTTCAAGTCTGGTGAAATATCCGATAGTAATATCTAGTGAAGTATGATAGTTTTTTCATGACTCTTGTACTCATATTCATAAAAAATGATGTTTTTTTTTGTATTGAGATATTTTATTCGTTCTTTTGAACCAATTTTATTAGACTAGCTGCAACTCATTAGAATGTGTGCGAGTTTTTTATAATGAGAGATTTATATTTTGTCCATAAACTGTTTAATAAAATTTATAAAAAATATACATGCATGCAGGTATTCATATCTGATCTAAACTCGACTTGTGTCTAGTCTTAAGCGAGTAGTACATATATAGTCACTGTTCAGACCTGTCCAAATAAATCCGTTAAGTATATTAGTAACTTAAGTCAGATAGATTATATATATATATATATATATATTATTTTAGTAGATATAGTATATCAACTATCCAGATCCGACCGATCCACAGACACATTTAATCAAGCATGATTCCAAATTAGTGGGACACACAGGGTTCATTTTGTAAGTAGCCTTTTGGGCTTTCATTTTGTACGTCACACTTTTCCACAGCTCTATAGTTAGCTAATAAATGGATTGGATTTATTCCTACTGATAGATGGGCCATTATCATTTATTTTTATAATTAATATTTTTATGCGTGAATATTGTTCACATGTGATTAATTCACTGGTTTATTGATGATCTTTTTTAACATCCCAATAATCTCACATCGGATGAAAATAGAATTGTGAATGGCTTTATAAGAAATTATGGACACGAGTAATAATAATTGGGCTTAAATATTTTTTGTTGGTGGTTGGACCCAACGAGTTATTATTTCTAATGGTTTAGATCGTTACATTTGGTATTAGAGCCAATCACTAGCCAAAAATGTATGATGAGTCTCGACTAAGTCAAAAATATAAAGGACAAGATGGCATGGTATATCAAGATCTGAATGATGAGGCTAGCAAGACAAATCTCATATCGTCTGGTAATTTACCTCAGTAGTCCCATATCGGATGGGAATGAAATTATGATTGAATTTATAAAAGACCATCAACACGAGTAACAATAATAACTGGATTTAAGTATTTTGGGCTGATGGATGGATCCAAAAGTTTCTTAGGCTTCTGAAAATACAAATGATCACTTTAGCTTTTCAATAAAGACAAAAATTATTATTACCAAATACACTGCTTAATCTACAAAAATTATTATTACCAAATACACTGCTTAATCTTCTTAGCAAACAACCTATATTTGATTAACCAGATACAAATTATCACTTTAGTTTTCAATAAAGATAACAATTTTAACTAATATTATTACCAAATACACTACTTATTTTAACTAATATTATTACCAAATAAATACACCACTTAATCTTCTTAGCAAAGAAGCTACATTTGATTAACCACATATGTTTGTTCTGCGAGTGCTTTCGAAGAGGGAAAAAAAAATTCATCTTTTTCTCGCAACCAAATCAACCATATAAATTATGGAAAAATATTTTAAAAATGTCCAATAAATGATAGCCGCAGAAGATATTATAATTGATTAAAAATTCCATTCATATGTGAAAAAACAAAAAGGAAAATTCCAATTTGACTAGTTACATATGATATACAATAAATTATTTAGAGGATCTATACATATATACTTTGTCAAACCATAATGTTTAATAACAATAATAATAATTGAATCCTTTGCATTTCATTGTGCATCAGGTGTGAACAATACATAATGTATACAGTTCCCTTGATAAGATTCCACTATTTATATTTTATTATACATAAACACAATTAAATACCAATACTTGAATTGTTCATCATTAATAATTAAGCAATGCTATTCATATATAAATAGGGTGTATGATATACACTTTGTCCATCCTAGAATAAATAGTTTTTCATTCGTCATTTCGAAGTAACGAATAAAATTTATTCCATCTTAAAATAAATGAAATGTAAGATATGCATCCAAATGGAATGTACAAAAGTATTTATCTTAATAATTAATGATAACTACGTAAAATCATCGTACAATATAATCTCATGGGCTTAAGCAAAATTTTTAGCTTTGATTAATTACAAAATTTATGATCATGTGCAAATTATTGTACTTATTGCCGTTCAACGAATCCGATTACGGTCAAAGTGTTTGATCTACCTAATCATGTTTCTCGTGAGAACAATAAGTAATCAGATCACATTCCATTGGATCTCCCAAACTAGTTTTGACCATTATCAATGTAGCTCAGAAGTGTTAGGAATCATGTACTCTCAGTGTTTTCAGATTTTGAAAATTCACAATTCATTTCGATTTGTTTATTCGGTACTCGCTTTGGTATGGTTGTTAAGATTCTATAATGAAAATTTTGAATCGGGTTCTTATCATAAATCAATTTCTTAGCAAAAACTGACATAACTATAAAAAAAAATAAATAAATAAAAATAAAAAAAATAAAATTAATTAATTAATTAAACAAAAAATATATTAATAAAATAAAATTCATTAATAAAATAAAATTCATTAATAAAAAAAAATTATAACCGAATAATCTCAATTTAAACTATATTTTTTAATCTTTCTCGTCCTTCTCTCGTCTTGTAAAATTCTGAAAGACTTCTATTTCATCTTGTACATCTGCGCGCGCACAAGATATACCAATGACCAACGACTACAAAAGTTTCATATGTTCTCTTGCACTCATACACTAGATGCATTTAAAATTATAAACACTTTGTCATGCTATATAAGGTATGACTAAGCGGGTACCACCAATACCGAAAAATAATAGCATGTATGCTATATTTATACTTTATATAAAAAACTATTAAAATTTTAGTCCAATTAAATTTTTACTCTAATTAATACTTAAAATCTTAATAAATTTATTTTCAATAAATTTTAATATTAATTCTAATCAAATTAAGATTTAACTACAAATCAAATTAAATCCTAACTTTTTTATTATCCTGTTTCACAAAATCTTAGACTTCTGCATAAGTTAATGGCCCATTTTCTATTCATTTTTTGTGTTTCAATTTTGTATTATATATATATATATATATATATATATATATATATATATATATATATATATATATATATTGTGTGTTCTATTTTGGCACCCATGTGACAACTAATGGTGTTGAATCTGGTGCATTTCATGGCCTCTTTATGTCCACACTAGCAAACTCAGCAGATGATGTTATGTTTCTCGGTGTCGGTGGCGAATCTAAGCTAAGTTAGGCTTAATTAATTAATAAAAAAATACTTTCGGTTCATACTAAAAAATATATATTTTATATTTTATTCATCTAAGAATGAAATAAATTTTATTTATTATTTTAAAATAATAGATAAAAAAAATTTTACCCTTAAATAATTAGGAATGTAAAATGTACATCCATAAATAAATGAAGAGGTAGCATCTCTATAATTAATAACACATAATCTCTATAATATGTAGGAAATGTTTATTATGAAAATGCATGTATGGAAACTTAAGCATTTTCTTAATAAATATTTCCTACACATTATACAGATTATGTGTTATTAATTAAGTAAATGTATGGAGACTTAAGCATTTCCTTAATGTGTAGGAAATGTTTGTTATGGAAATGCATGGACACTTAAGCATTTCCTTGAGATCAGAATTATCATCATTATCCAAGGGAGTGACACCTGACGTCAATCATCGACTAAACATATCAGCCGACGAAAAAATGAGTCAACCGAAGAAAGATCCACGGACCGATCTCAGTCACGTAAGAATGCAGCATGTGATATACACCAGTCGGTCAAAGACATCAGCCGACAAAAAAAGCGATCGAAATAAGGAGATCCTGGCCTCATCCAAAATCGACTCCGACTGAAGGCGAAAGCCAGACCGGTTAGTCGAGTGACGAGGAATGAGAAGTCAGAGTTGATTCTCGGCTGTTTAAGCCGAAAAAGGAAAGGCTTCAAAAGGAAGGAGCGCAAGATCCATACGCGAATCTCGTAACTGATTCCGAAAATGGCAAGCAGCGCCCAGCATTGGAAAGCGCCGAGATCACGCTTAGGCGCGATAATAAGGGGATGAATCTGAACGAAAATACGGCTATTATCCTATTTGAAAAAATTTTGACTCAAAAGAAAGTAGTTGAGTAGTTCATGGTGATTTCCTCCCAAATCCCATCGATATTTCAAATCGGCGCTTGTAAACGTGGTTCGAAAAATGAATAAATACCCGCACCATCGAAGAAATGGCGGTCCTATAACCTCCTAAGCTAGAACTACCCCCTACTTTTCATATCTTCTCATATATGTATTTACTGCTTTCCTAGATAGATTTACCGCATTTCTTAGAAGTAGGCTTACTTGTAATTTTTATCCCTCTTCTTCTTGTATCTCCTTTCATATCAATTGTTAGATATGTCTCGAATTCTAGAACCGGTAGGTTTTCTAACCTTATTCTGTTTAGCTTATCCAATTAAGGTAAGCTTGGATTATGCCAAATCTTATTAAGAATATTCCTAATCTTAGTGGATTTGTATTCCTAATTGTATTAGGATTTAGCCACTATTATAAATATACCATTATTCCATTTATTTGGTGCGGCGGATGAGAAAGAGTATGAGTGTATTTTGGGATTAGGGTTTTGTGAGAGAGGCATATTTTGTACACCACTTTGATTTTAATGGAAGTCTCCGCTCCGTCTTCGCCCGTGGACGTAGGCCAGTGGCCGAACCACGTAAATATTGTGTGCTTTATTTTTCTTCTCTCTTTCTCGATTCTCTTTTGGTATTTTCGTGCCCAACGAACTAGATCTTTTCCGCTTTTGTCCTAACAAACTGGTATCAGAGCCGGATTGTTCGTTTGGGTATTTAAGACGTCGACAAAATTTGAGATCGAGAAGTTTGATCGCTCCAGCAGTTTCGCTCTACGGCAAGTTGTCGTTCTGATGCAGCAGAGGTTGCAAAAGGCGTAACTGGAGAATGAGAAGATTAGCACTTCAGAGAACCCCTCGGTTTTGCTTATTAAGTCAGGCGACCAAATTCAGAATTCCACATATTTGGTTTGCATGTGCAGCAGCACTTTCAAGAGCTTTTAGGGTTTTGGTGGAGAAGACAGAGAATTCAAGCCAAGGTGGAGATTGTTAGATATGTCTCGAATTCTAGAACCGGTAGGTTTTCTAACCTTATTCTGTTTAGCTTATCCAATTAAGGTAAGCTTGGATTATGCCAAATCTTATTAAGAATATTCCTAATCTTAGTGGATTTGTATTCCTAATTGTATTAGGATTTAGCCACTATTATAAATATACCATTATTCCATTTATTTGGTGCGGCGGATGAGAAAGAGTATGAGTGTATTTTGGGATTAGGGTTTTGTGAGAGAGGCATATTTTGTACACCACTTTGATTTTAATGAAAGTCTCCGCTCCGTCTTCGCCCGTGGACGTAGGCCAGTGGCCGAACCACGTAAATATTGTGTGCTTTATTTTTCTTCTCTCTTTCTCGATTCTCTTTTGGTATTTTCGTGCCCAACGAACTAGATCTTTTCCGCTTTTGTCCTAACATCAATACAAAGTATTAATCGGCTCCTTAGCCGTGTCAAATTATTATTTTTATCACCTGGTTCGGCTATTCTAGGCCGGACTTAGTCTCTCTGTATCTCTATGTAGTGTCCACGGTTTTTTTCTCGATATCACTTTCGGTGTGCATGGTGTTTTCTCATTTTGTGTGTGTATCTATCTCCTTGGATTTCGTTTTTGTATTGTAGGGCTCGCAAACGGAGAACGACAGTGCAATCGGCTCAAAAATCTAGTAACCGGAGTTCCCGGTGCGATTTTTCTAAATAATAGGCGTAAAAGAGTTTTCAAATAACCATTAATGGCTTTTGGTGCTTTAATATCCGTGCCAATGTACGATGAGATTTTTAGTAGATTTGGCATGTAAATCGAGAAAAAAATAATTAAATTAAAGATGAAATTTGTTATAAAAGATGAAATTGGTTATAAGAGATAAGATTTGTTACAAAAAGATAAGAGCGATTATTATTATTTCAAAATCTCTTATAAATAGCGGAAATCGGGAATCGGTTTTACTTTACATGTTAAAGAGAGTGAAACAAGAAAACCCTCATTTTTTTTGATTTTTTTTTTGTTAATAAAAGAGAACTTCGCTTTCTTCTTTGAGGGGTGCGTCGGAGATCGGAATCGAAATCGTCATCTTCATTGGAGATTGGAGGAGGGAGCGCCATCATCGCGGGAGACCGGAGAACGGAGATCGGAGCCGAGTATCGTACCGTCGTCCTCGTCGGCAAGGAGGTTGGTTTTTGGCCTTTCGTTACCTCTTTTACTAGTTTCATGAGATTTTTCGTACTTTCGTATGGGTTTCTTGGGATTTCCGTCGAAACGGGGGTTTGGTGCGGGCTCGTTGTCGCCGCCGTCAAAGAAGATGGGAGGCTGCCGCTGCTGTCGGTAAAGACGAGAGGCCGCCGCCACCGTCGATATAATTGGGAGGTCGCCGTCGCCGTCGTCGGAGACGGGAGGCCGCCGCCGCCAAATTCAGAGCTCGTATGGTCTTGATGGAGTCGCCCCAAACCGCCGCCGGGCGCGAAGGCAGCACTGTCAGGGCGCCACCTGCGCGAAGCACCACCCACCCAGGGCACCGCCGCGCGGGGCTCTACTCGCGTGGAGTGCTGTGCACAGGGGCGCAGCCGCGCGGGGCGGTTACGCAGAGCGCCGCTACATAGGGCCCTGCCGCGCGGGGCCCTGCCGCTTGCAAGGGCACGCGTGAGGCATGCCGGTCGCGGAAGGGGCCGCCCACGTTGGTTGCACGGACGGCCCATGCCGCACGCCGCCGCCGCCGCCTGGACCGCACGCCGCCGCCTCGCCATAACCCACTACCGCGTCATTTTTTTCCGCCGTTTCGTCGCGTCTTTGGCCGTTTCGTTCCGTCGAGCGGTGTTTCTTACTAGTTTCGCCGTCGGAACTTCGGTTTGACCCATGATTTGCGAATATCAGGCCCAGCTCCGGAATGGCACTCGAGGGGCGCGACCCTACCGAGGAAAGTATCCGCGCATCTCTGTCGAGCTCAAATGTGGCTCATGCAGGCTATAGTCCAAATCCTCGATGAACAAGATCGACAGTAACCAACAAAACACTCACTCACTCATAGGCTGAAAAACTACAAAGCCGGGACCCACTGTCACTCAGACGGCTCCCAAAAATATAACACTGACCTATAGACTGCTATCAGACTCCACTCGGCCCCCAGACACGAGTGTAGCATGCATCCCACAACAACCGGACCTCTCGGCCCACTACCCGGGCGAGGAAACTCTAAGTCCAGGATGAAACAGTAAATGACAGTGTGGGAATGTCTAAAGCAATAATATCCTAGCCCAAGTTGGAGTTTTCTACTAGTCTGGTTGAACATGCTGCATATGGCGGGGGTGCTAGGTCAAGTTCCAAGATAACAATAATTTAACAGATTGTAGAAGGAAGAAAGATCACATGATTATCAATATAACAGTAGGAAATATCAATTCTCACATTCTAGCATGCTACATAGTACATTCACAACCATGCATGATCCTACATCAATAGAATTAATGTACAGTCCATAGATCTTGAAGACGAGGCAACCCACCTGAAGTGCTAAACTGTCCAATGTCCAACAGCTGAAAATACCCAGGAACAAATATCTCCAATTTTCCTCAATTCCAACGGGTTCAAAAATACCCGCAAACACCCCTGGGTACAACAATAAGGTCCAAAGTTACAATTTATTCCAAAAATATCCAAGTACACACAATCTGCTGGAACAGTCCCAAAGATGCAAAATTTTCACCTATAAAAAACTCCAAAAAATTCGATAAAAATACGATGGCGATCCTCGAGAAGTGTAGATGTCAATCAAGCCGTTAAACGTCGAATTCCGATAACCGGATGCAGAGATAAAAATCCGACAAGGTGCTGCTGTCCAAAAGATCCACCAGCAGTAAAGGGGGTCAAAAACGTACCAGAAACCCCAATAAAAGCTCAAATCTGAGAAAAGTGGACAATACAAAAGTCATAGATCTACCTCTCATGAAACCGATGCCGCAAAAATCATCCAAAAATACTGTCGGAACAGCTCTGTGGACCTCGCAGACCGAAATACGACGATAACGGGCCTCCGATGAAAGAACGTCGCTCTGCGCTACGATGCCGAAGTCGTCGACGCCGCGGCCTCCAAAAATTCCTAGCCTCCTTCACAAGATGCAGCACAGGGAGATGAAGAAAGTTGCAAAGGGCTCAGGTGGTTTAGAGCTCGGAAAAAGGGTCAAAAAGCCCGAGCAAAGGGGCTATTTATAGGCCCACACAAGAAAATGAGCCAAAAGCCCCCTTTATTGGGCTTTCGGGCCCAAAATCCGGGTGCCCAAAAGATTCGGGCGGCTACAGTGTTGGGCCCGGCCCAACACTGTGCGCGCCCGAATCCCCCAGAAGCCGCCACGTGTCTGCGCGGCTCTCCCCGCGCCCGGCGCATGCGCGCCCGCGAATCGCGGAGCGCCGCGTGTCCCGACACGGGGGCGTAGGGCGGCTGCGCCCGCCCAACCGCGGGGCGCCACGTGGCGCCCCCACGTCGAGGCCAACTGCCCCGACCTGCTCCCCCCTTGCGTGTGGACCGCGCATGCGTGAGCCAACCACTCGTAGGCTGCCACGTGGCGCACCCTGGTCCATGCGCCAGGCCGCAAGTCCCCGTGGACCGCGCACCGTGAGCCCGCCACTCAGGAACCGCCACGTGTCCCCCGCGCCCAGCCCATGCACCAGCGCCATCTTTCCGTGGACCGCGCCACGTGCGCCGGCCAATCTGGTGCTGCCACGTGGCACCAGGCCGGTCCACGGCTTCCCCCATGCACCAAAATGCGCGAAAAACTTCCGGAGGTCCGTTTTTGGGCATCCGGACTCCGAAGAATGCAAGTAAATAGCCGATTTTCGACATTTTTTCGTGCTGAATTCAAATATGACCTCGGATTAGCCTAAAGCCCTTTCTAAATTCCGACAAAAATAGCCGGAAGGCAGGCTCAATCCCGAAGCCTCACTGAGTCCGTCCAACGCGTCCATTTGACGCGTTGCAGGTCCCACACACCAACAATAGGTGTTCTACCTCACAGGTCATGGGAGAAGCTATACGGGGATCGGGGTCACTACACACACACACACACACACTCTCTCTCTCTCTCTCTCTCTCTCTCTCTCTCTCTCTCTCTCTATATATATATATATATATATATATATATATATATATATATATATGATTAATTTCATACAACTCCCTGTAAATATATCAAATAGCAGATATATCTCAATAAAGTTCAAATATCAAAGTTCAAATTTTGATATTTATTCCTTCAAAAGTCCTAAATTATTCATATATATCCCTCCCGTCAATATCCCTTAGAAAAATATAGTTATCATAGGTTAAATAGTTAACCTTGATTAATGAGTGAGGTTTTTTTTTTTTTTTACCCTTTTGGATATTATATTTAATCATATATATATTTTTTACCGTTGAAATTTTTAGAGTGACATATTTGTAAGAACAAAATTGATATTTCACTTATATTCTGTTAAAAAATAAACAGTAAGCTAACGGTAACAAACTAAAAGAACATATATGAATAATTTAAAACTTTTAAAGGAATAAATATAAAAAGTTAAACTTTATAATAATATATCTACTATTCGATATTGTTGAGACCAAAATTTTCGCCATATAAGAGAGTAACACGTGGCGTCTACCATCAGTCGAAGATATCAGCCGACGAAGCAAAGAATCAACCAAAGAAAGATATGCATCTTGTTTAGGACCGATCTCAGTTGCGTAGGAGTACAGCACGTGATGCCCGCCATCGAATGAGAGTAACAGCCGACAGGAGAAGTAGCTGATGAGAAGAGTCGCGCATCACCCAAGGCCGACTTCGACTGACAACGTCCAATGGATCACTTTAGTCAACCAACGAAAAGGTGGGAGTCTGAATCAGCTCTCGGTCGCTCAAGCCGGAAAAGGGAAGATTTCGAAAAGGAGCGAGGGCGCGAATCCCGCAATTAACTTGGAACGGCAAGCGACGTCTAGCATCGGAAAGCGCCGAGAATTACATTTCGGTGCGACGATCAGGGGATGAACCTAGACAGGAAACGACTACTATTCTTTTGAGGATAATCGACTCAAAAGAAAGTGGTTGAGGAATTCACGACAATTCCCCTTCGATTACGTTGATTTCTAGAATCGGCGGTTATACACATTGATTCAAAACTATATAAATAAACGAACCAACGAAGAAAAATGGGTCCGGTAACCTCGTAAGCCCGGCACCACCCCAGTTTCTTCATATCTAGAAGTTGGTTAACTTAATTTTACTACTTTTCTTTACCGCTTTCCTTTACTGCTTTTCTAGGAGTATGCTTATTTATAATTTCTATCCCCATCTTCTTTCTTATATACCCTTCCCAAACAATATAAAGTTAGAATCGGCTCATTAGCCGTGTCATTATATTTTTCTCTTTATTTATAAAGTTATAATCGGCTCCTTAGCCATGTCATTATATTTGTCTCTTTATTTATAAAGTTATAATCGGCTCCTTAGCGATGTCATTATCTTTGTATCTGGTTTGGCTACTCTAAGTCGATCCCAGCAATCTGTCTCTACCTCTATAATCCCGATTCAGCTACTCTAAGCCGAACGGTCGCGAGAGTTACCAGAGGAGAACCCGGTCGAGCAGATCCCTCCTCGGTCCGATCGCTTGATCGGTTGGCACGCGGCGCATTCGACATCTCTGAGGGTCACTCCCAAGGGCCGATCGCGCGAAGCCACTTTTTGGCCCCAACAATTTTCTTAGCATGTCCGGTGGGACACTGAGATAATTTTTTACCTAAATCCTACCATAGATATGTCAGAAATCCCGGAGCCATACGAGGAGTCGGCATTTCCGAAGCCTTCTTTATCGAAATTGTATGGACAATTTGCCAAAATGATGAGGTCTCTCGAAAGGAGAGCCCGAGCCTGCGACGCTAATGTTGTGGCCTCAGATGAGAATTTCGCTCGATTCGAGCAGTTCTTGGTCCGAAAAGTGCCAAAAAACAGAGGCCTACATGAGTCTCCATCCATCCCGTCGTAATCATTGCCAATGACTCCAACCCCAATGGCACCGGCAATGCCGCTGGCTCAACCACTAAGAGCTGCGCAACCAGCGGCACCCGTCTACATAGCCCAGCTGCTGGGGGCAGGTTAAGTGCCAATAATAGCGCAACAGGGTGCCCCCTCCAGCGCAGTCAGCGAGTCTGGTAACCCAGGCCGGACTCGCCGAAACGGCTGGGGGCAAGGATGTTTGGCAGACCCCGGAGGCGGGGTCTGCCCAAAAGCAGGCAAGCCCAGATGCGTTGTTGCCTTGCAAACGCAAGCAATATGCAGCTGGTGACACTGACTCACCCGGCAAGAAGCGCTGAGTCATGTGCTCAGAAAAAAGAAATAAAATATACTTTCGGCGTAAAGGCCGGGCCGGATATGCGGCCAGCCCGCAGACCCCCCAGGTTCCGCAAGAACAGGTGTGGTGTACCTGTACTCGGTCGATTGGAAAATATCAATATTCGGCAAGTTCTCGGGAGAAGTAACCAAGTATACAGTCGGACATATTGACCGAGGATAAATCGGCCATGGTTTAGAAGGCCAGATCGGCCAAAAAGGCTGAAAGTGGGTAGGTTAACCGGAGCTGTTCTGATAGAACGCTTTGACAAAAAGGCGCCGAGAAACAACGATAAAATACTGGTTGAAAACTAAAGCAAGTTGCTTGAAACAAAATGATGAAGGTCGGCCTATGTTTGCCGACCACAAGAATAAATTAAAAAACTAATTCCTTCCTCCCGCAGGCAAACATGTTGGAGACAAAGGAAGAAAAGTCGACGTTGAAATCTGAATTCCCCGAAAATGGGGTACCGGCGAATGACATTCCTCGGCTCTGCACACGATGCAAGGCCAAGATGACGGTCAAGGAATGGGGTGAATTCTTCCTTGGTGTGCCCGAGGAAGTCAAGAGACGGTTCGCCTTTCCCGACTCGGGCAAAGACAAGATTTGCCGTGACCCGACGTCGAAGTAGCATTCGGCCAAGGGATCGAGCAATCAGCCTCCCAAGAAGAAGGGCGAGAAAGAAGAATAAGACCGGGCAATTCAGCAGGTCTTGGGTGACCTTTACGGCTTGAGAAGGCCGAGGCCACAAACAACCGGTCACGGGGGGCCAGGAACCTCACTACGACAACAGAGCCATCACTTCCGCTACCAGGAGGGCCGGAGCCAGGGGACACCTCGAAGAGCTTCCGGCAATAGAGCCGAAGGCGAGCGAAAGTTTGGGTTACGGGCACACCTAGGTCAAGGTCAAATTCGCGACAGGCTCAGCCCAGCGGCTGACAGTCCTCGTGTGGGGTTGAAGCCACAAGTCTCGTAACACAGAGGCAACAGGATGGGAGCAACCTCCTCTACGCCCGACTTCGAGTTCCCCTGGCTTGTCGCCAGGAAGGCGAGGACTCATGAAAAATTTAGTCTAGTAGTTGGATGCCCGCGGATGAGGCCAAAACTCTGAATTTGGCTACGTGAAGATAATAGAGCAGGGGCAAGAACTACTCCCTTCATGCCGGACGAAGAGTTCCTTTGGCTCACGACTAGAAAGGTGGTTGCTCTAGCGTGACTCCTGGTAGCACAGCGCCAAATCCAGCCCAGCTTGGAGCCGGGGCAGATGCGAGAGATCCTCAGAGCACCTGAGGAAAGTAGGGGCGCTGGTCGACGACACGATCGAATCACAGCCCTTCGCACATAGATCGGACTGGTGGTACGGGTCGGCTATGGCAAAAAGATGGTACGGGTCGGCCATGACAAAAACACAAAGGCATCGACAGCAACGAGCTCGAGCCGAGGCAATGAGGGAAGCTACGACGGCTCAAGGGTCGCAACTAAGCCTAAACGGAGCATGATCCACGCTTCGTATGTCGGTCCAACCAATGTGGAGCAGTTGCGAAGTCAGGGAGTCGGAGACACCGCCACGCAGCAAGACCATCGTGCCGCGAGTAACAGTAGGTGGACCGGTGAGCGTCTGTCTGCCAGGAGCTTAACGCCTGGTTTAGAGTCCTCGAGGCAGAGGTTCAGCGCAACACCGGCGTTGTGGAAGGTCACGACAAACGACCTCCGGAAGGAATAAAGGGAGAGGTCGTGATTGTTTCTTCGGTTGAAACAACCGAAGATATAAAGGGAAAGAAACCCTGGGCTGATGAAGATTCGACCGAGATGAACTGTTTGGGGGCATATCGAAATGATTACTGACCCAGGTCCAACGTTCGAATTGAAAAGGTCGGTCAAAAAGAGGACGGCCAGTAAAGGGCTTCAGCTATCAAAATCAAAAGTTGAAAAAGATGAAGGCGAGGTGCCTCGATAGGTTGAAGGCATCAGGTATAACATGCTAGATTCGGCTAAAAATGCTCGATTATACGAGGGCCCATCAGAGCCGAGTCCAGTACATGGGAACAAATGGATCGGAAGACAATCAATCGATTAACGATCGAAACACTATCATATATTGGTTTGCGAAAAAATGCGGAGCAAAAATATAGCAAAGCCTCGCATTTAATAAGCTGATACATCTGAAAGCTAAGAAAAGGCAAATACAAAAGTGTTTCAGAAAAAGAAAAGTCATGGACGACGAAGAAGATTGGAGGAGCACAGAACCGCCACCAAATAGGACCAGGGAGGAAGCTAAATTAAGGCAGAGGATCAAGCACTGCCTTATGAAAATTGAAACATCCGACCACTGTTACGACGACGGGTCCCAAATCCCCTGAACTCCCACAACAAACTCGTATCAGACACGATGCTTTCCCCGGGGGACGATGGAGACCAAGCTCAAAGGAGGGTCGGCCAAAGCGTGATAGTACGCCGCCCCAGTAAGGGAAATCAGACGTCAAACAGCTCAGAAACCTCCAACTCTTGGAGATGGAGGAGCCAGCCGGCCGAGCTATCGTGCATAAGATCTCAAACCAAACGATCGTTCCCAAGGGTTGTCCTGAAAAAAAGAAAAAAAAACTCCTTTGAAATGCCAAGGAGTGAAGACACCCTCACCGGCTGGTATTGAAACGCCGCCAAGGACAGATTGAGAGACTGCCTCGAAAGTACTCTCAGAAACAAAAAAGTTACGATTAGAGCATCATTGTAGTAATGGCATGAGAATCGTCATGAGGGATGAAAGGAGATGCAAGGAAAGCTGCGATGAGTGACCTTTTTATAGGCCAGTAAAGATGGGCAGAATAATGATAATAGTCTTGGAAAATAACAGCGAAAAATGGCAAAGGACGCCATCGTCGAAAATCAAGAAAGATTGGCACTTATTCGCAAATCTCTCGGGCAGTAGGCGAATCTCTTGCTAAATTATGAGGATAATCGCTCGACGTCATCACCTGTACCAAGATTTGACTTACATCGACAATCGCCCGAACGATGCATCAGCCGATTGCCGAGGAGGCATTGTTGAGATCAAAATTTTTGACATATAAGAGAGCAACACGTGGCGTCCACCATCAGCCGACGAAGTGAAGAATCAACCAAAGGAAGATCCGCGTCTTGGTTAGGACCGATCTCAGTTGTGCAGGAGTACAACACGTGACACCCGCCATCAGCTGATAGTAACAGCCGACAGGAGAAGCATCTGATGAGAAGAGTCGCGCATCACCCAAGTGTGACTTCGGCTGACAACGTCCAATGGATCGCTCCAGTCAATCGACGAAAAGGCGGGAGTTTGAGTCAGCTCTCAACCGCTCAAGCCGAAAAATGGAAGATTTCGAAAAGGAGTGTGGGCGCGAATCCCGCAATTAACTCGAAACGGTAAGCGGCGTCCAGAATTAGAAAGCGCCGAGGATTACGTTCCGGCGCGACAATCAGGGGATGAACATAGATATGAAACGACTATTATTCTTTTGAGGATAATCGACTCAAAAGGAAGTAGTTGAGTAATTCATGATAATTTTCCTTCGATTACGCCGATTTCTAGAATCGGCGGTTATACACCTTGGTTCAAAACTGTATAAATAAGTGAACCAACGAAGGAAAAGGGATCCGACAATCTCGTAAGCCCGGTACCACCCTAACTCCTTCTTTCCTTTACTGTTTTCCTAATAGTAGGCTTACTTGTAATTTCTATCCCTACCTTCTTCCTTATATTCCCTTCGCAAGCAATACAAAATTAGAATCGGATGATAATCGGCTCATCAGCCGTGTCATTATATTTGTCTCTTTATTTATAAAGTTATAATCGGCTCCTTAACCATATCATTATTTTTGTATCCGGTTCGGCTGATCTAAGTCGATCCCAGCAATCCATCTCTACCTCCATAACTTTGATTCAGCTATTTTAAGCCGAACGGTCGCGAGAGTTATGAGAGGAGAATCCGGCCGAGCAGATCCCTCCTCGGCCCGATCACTTGATCTGTTGGCATACGGCGTATTCGACATTTCTGAGGATCACTCTCAAGGGCCGTTCGCGCGAAGCCACTTTTTGATCTCAACGGATATATTTACATAGAGCTGTATAAAATATATAAAAGTTGAGATTTTAAAAAAACCTAAAATATTGGGTTTATTCATAACTTGCAAGTGAAGGTTGACCCAGGGGCCATTGGAGTTGGTGATTTTATTTTATTTTATTTTATTTATTTATTTATTTATTTTAATTTTAATTTTAATGTAGATTAGCGTGAAGCAGGCGAAGAATAAATAATGGCATCCAAGACACCCAGGAGGCATTGGAATTGGTGATTTTATTTTTTTTATTTATTTATTTTAATTTTAATGTGAACAAGTGCCAAGCTGTCAAAAAATTAACAATCCCCTCCAAAAGAGAGAACAAAAAGTTAATAAACTTTAAAATCTTCTTCTACAATAAATTTTAGGTCTTATTTATAATAAAATTAAAAAATTACAATTTTAATCTAATTCAAATTTTAAAATTGTAATAGCTTTTCTTATACAAATATATCTACTATCTAATCCTAATGTAAAACTTTCAAAAATACATTCCTAATTTTTAAAATTTTATTTTTTAAATTTTAAAAAATTACTAAAACAAAACTACCATAAATAAAATTTCAAAAATTAAAAAAATAAATTTTAATTCTAATTATTATTTTTTACTACATCAGAATCTCATCAACTTTACGTCACTTTGAAATAGAGCACTTAACTAATTTTCTTCTATTCAAAAATATTATAAATTAAAATAAGTCCTAAGATCCTGTATTTACTTATTTTTAAATAATGCTATATATATATTTAAAATAAGGTGTACAATATATATTTTATTTATTTTAAAATGGAGACTTTTTTACTAGTCATTTTGAAATGACTAGTAAAATTTATTTCATTTCAGAATGAATGAAAGGTAAAATATATAATTTGCGATGTACAAATAGTATTTTTATTTTTTTTTTTTTTTTGGATAGGATATGCGCAATTTAAGAAAAAATAATGGCATATTTCAAAATGACTGTAATTGGAGGGGGTCTTTATTAGATATATCTCGAAATTTGTTTATTGTTTTTGACTTTATATATGTTTCTAATTGGCTAACAATTTTATGGTGCTATAAAATTTGAAAAAAAATAAAAATGTGAGTAATGAAAGCGGGGAGTTCGGACCGATAATCGGACCAGAGGTGCGGTTTCTGCAGTACGAATCATATCCCAAAAAAAAAAAAAAAATTATTAAAGAAAAAATAATTCTTCTTTTTATTCTAGAAGCGGTTATGTGTGGTATATTTTTGATATTATTGTACTCTCTTTATCAGATAGTAGATTTTTTCTTTTTCGTTCATAATTTTTTTTTGTAAATATTTTTTTTCACATAAATTTTTATATTTTATATTTTTTTTCATGGGTTTGTTTATTCTATAACTGTCATTATTTTTGTTTCTGTTTATGCGCTCGTCGCAACTGTGATCATATCATTTTAATTTTTTTATTTTTTATAATTTGAGACTTCCTAACCTTCAATAAATGTTACAACAAAAAAGAATTACTACAATAAAATTAAGTTATAGGGATACATGTTTGTAACACTTTTGTATAAGTGTCCTATTTATATTCCATCTATATCTAAAATTAGATTATGGGGACACATTTTTGGGACACATTATAAAAATATGTCGCTATACACTCTAGCGACGGCACATATAGCAACATTTACAATAAGTGTCGGTATTTTTGTCAGCGATATTTTTTTTAGATTTTAAACACTTAAAAGTGTGGCTATAACCTAATTTTATTGTAAATATTTTTTCAGTGAAAGGGATTAATTGTATAAACTCGGTGTTTTATTTTGTACTCACAAGATAATGCATTAAAGTGTATTTAATTAAATGAAGGAAATATATATAATATGGCTTGAGAAAAATTAACTTGTTGCAATTATGTCAAAATTTATGTAGTGAAGCAAAAAATATTTTTTGTTTCTTATTTAACACCTAATTAACAAGTAATTAATTAGGAAACAAATGGAGTGGATTATTTCTTCAGAGCAAATTAATGTATGTTGTGTTTATGACACAAGGAACATCTAGGGATGTCAATGGTTACATATACCCGAAATTTTATCCGAATTCGAATTCGAACGAAATGAATTTACTGGATGTTAAGCAGATATGAATTCGGATATGGATATAAAAAATAAAAATTCGACGAATTTGAATTTGAATATGAATTTTGATTGTATCCTATCCGAATCCGAACCCGATCCGAATCCGAATTAATTTTATGTTATATAATATATGTGTATATAAATATTTGATATTATATTTAAATTTATATTTTAAAAATTTTGAAATATTGTAAGAGAAAAAAAAATAATTATTTCGGATTTGAATTTTCGAATTCGGATTTTGAATTTTTGGTCGGGTTCGAATTTGTATATGGATTTTTAAACTTCGTCGGATTCGGATTTGGATTCAGGTAGTCGGGTTTGGATTAGGGCTCAAATTTTTGAAAATCCGTTTCGAATTCGATCCGTTGACATTCCTAGAAACATCAAATTATTTTATTTTATTTTATTTTTTACACTAGGAATGAAATTAAAATATATTTGAAAATTTAGATGTGATGATATAAAAATATATAAAACTAGTACAATAACATATAAAACGAACATTGTAGGAGAAATGTAGTATACAAATGGCAAACATATACATAATTTGTAACGTAGTTCTCGTGTCCTAATGCATGTAACATTTATTGAAAGGGTATATATAAGTGTATATTCCATAAAAAGTGTACATCTTACATTCAATTCTATTTTGGGATGGGTAAATTTTACTGATCACATCAAAACGACCAGTAAAAAAATTCCCACTCCAGAATGGAATGGAATGTAAAATATACATTCCTTATAGGGTGTATATCTAGCAAAGCTCTTATTGAAAAAGCTGTATCTCTATATAATTATAAATATCTTTTTGTACTATTTATCAATAGGATATTACAAAATTTTCAAATATATAAATTGAAAAATAAGTTGAATAAAATATTTAATTATATATTTTACATCTATATACCTACATAGCCCATTTCTTGGCTCTATTAGGATCACTCATTTGATGGTCCCAACATGTCCATATTAAACTCAAGCTTACATTCACTTCTCAACCTAAAAATCACATCAAATTGCAACTTGATCTTACAAATTGATGGTTCTTATAGTGCGCTAACGAATTAGTCACTACAATAAAATTAAATTATAGGGACACTTATTTGTGATATTTTTTTACAAGTAATTTATTTATAGTCTATTTATAGTAATGTGTCGCTATACACCCTAGCGACGGCAGATATAGCGACATTAATAACAAGTATCGGTATTTTTTACAGTAGCATTTTTTTAGTTTTTAAAAATACTTAAAAGTGTCGCTATAACATAATTTTGTTGTAATGAGTTATGATATAATTTAACATTAATATATAATAAGGTTAATTTTATATATATATATATATATATATATATATATATATATATATATATATATATATATATATTAAATAGTAAATATATTTCTATAAAGTTTAAATTTTTATATTTATTTTTTCAAAAATACTGACAATTTCAAATATATCATTACTGTCGGTGTCTGTTCAAAAAATATAGATACTTATCTTTTTACCATCTAATATTATAATCCCATTAAGATAATCGCTAAGATCAAAATCCTAGCATTAGAAACTCTTCATTCTCTTCCTCTTTCTTATCCTCATCCTCTTTCTCTCTCACTCATGCTTGTTTCAAATTCAGAATTAGAATTTTGCGATTCTCATTCATCCACGATGCGTATTGCTATGAGAACAAGATGAATTAAAAATTCGGTCGTAATAATTAATTAAAAATTTTGGATCAATTTGATATTTTTAGATTAATGTGTTGTTAATTTATTTTATTTTTTTTTATGTATTTTATTGGCATCATAAAAAATAAAGTATTAGAGGAGAAAAAAAATTTGAAAAATAAAATGGTGGAGTTTAACGGAGGAAATAGAATAAAAAAATAGGTAAAGGAGAAAACGTATGAGAGCAAAAGTAGAGAATAAGAAAACGTATGAGAGCAAAAGTAGAGAATAATGATAGATTGAGTTTATTATTTGTATTATTTTAATAGTTAAAATTTTTAAAGTGATATATTTATGATGACAAAATTGATATTTTATTTAAATTTTGTTAAGAATAAACAATAAGCTAATAATAATAAACCAGAAGGGCATATACAATTTAGGACTTTTGAATAAATAAATATAAAAGGGCTTTGCTAACCATACATCCAATTTTGGGTGTAAATCTTACACCCCATTTATCTAAGGATGGAATTTTTTTTACCCATCACTTCGAAGTGATGGATGGAATTCACCCCACCCTAGAATGAGTGGGGTGTAAGATGTACACCCAAAATTGGGTGTACATTTATATATAGGCTAAATTACAGAAAACCCCCCTCTAATATCCCGTTTTTCCACTTTACTTCCCTGTCTTTTAAAAGTTGACAACTTGCCCCCTCGTAATTACCGAAATATACATTTACCTCCCTGCCAGATATGAAAGTCCATCCATGAGCCTCTAATGAGCCAATTGCTTGTAACAAATTGGTAAGAAACCAATTCATATCTGGCAGGGGGGAAAGGGTAAATGCATCCATTAGAGGCTCATGGATGGACTTTCATATCTGGCAGGGGGGTAAATACATATTTCGGTAATTACGAGGGGGCAGGTTGTCGACTTTTAAAAGACAGGGGGGTAAAGTGGAAAAGCGAGATATTAGAGGAGAGTTTTCTGTAATTTAGCCTTATATATACCCTTTTTTGAATCGGTTAATTAGGCAGTTAAAATGTTATATTTATACACAAAATATTAAACTTTGCATGTAAAAAGAACATTGTTATTTTACTTAAAATCTCCATATAGTTGCCCAGGAAGTAGAAGAAATTTGAGTGTACATTTTGTACTTTGAAGGCTTAAAACATTATTAAAATAAAAAAAATTAGGCTTCAAACTTATTTCATAAAGTTATTTTAAAAATTAGGTCAAATATGCAGAAATTAAGGAAGATTCATTGTGTATTTCTAATGGCAAAGACACTATGTGAAATTGATAACTGCGACGCCTTACCTTTTCAGAGGATCATCTATTCTACAATTACTTCAATTCTAACACGCTCAACCTTTTTAATCTCTTGGTCCTAACTACCACCCAAAATGATATAACCAGATTTAAGAGATTTAATTCTATTATATTATTTTTATATGACTAATCTAAATTTCGGGGGTGTCATATTTTTCCACCCTTTAAGTTCTGACGTCTTCGTCAGGCTCAAGTACATTCACAAGTGTCAGGTGATGTGAGACTCATCTCGGTAACCTTAGTCGACCTTATGTGGAGTTACACTCCATCTACAACGGTCCTAACTACCACCCAAAATGATATAACCAGATTTAAGAGATTTAATTCTATTATATCATTTTTATATGACTAATCCAAATTTCTGGGGTGTCATATTTTTCCACCCTTTAAGTCCTGACGTTTTCGTCAGGTTCAAGCACATTTAGAAGTGTCAGGCGATATGAAACTCACCTCGGTAGCCTTAGTCGATCTTATGGGGAGCTACACACCATCAACAACGGTCATTAGCCGGGAAGCCACGCTCTACCCGCTATATAATTCTGGCTCAGCCGAGACTAATCTCACATTTCCGGCTGGTAAATTGCTCCGATACTAGCTGTGACCCGCCTTCCTAGGAGGTCACCTATCCTAGAACTACTCTATCTCTAACACGCTTAACAATCTTAATCTCTTGATTCTAACTACTATTCAAAATGATCTAGTGCAGATTAGAAATTTTAATCCTATTATATTATTTATATATAAAATTAATTTAAATTTTGAAGGTGTCACAATAACCTGCAGCGTTAATATTTGAGCGATTTTAATACTAATACACCTTAGCTTAGAAGTGTGTTTTTTTATTTTTACATGTTTTTATTCTACTTAAAGGTAAAAGATAAGTTTATTGTTGATAAAAATTTAATAGCAATTAAATTGTATATTTTATAAAATATTGTAAGATTTATTTGTAAGTACAATAGTTTTTTTTATTACTTGTTATAGCCTTATAAAAGATAAGTGCATATTATGATTGTTAATTAGTGTTAATAATAAATAAATATTGAATAATTAATATATAATATATAGATCCTTCTCGTCACTTCTCAATAATTTTGACGTGTCATCTATCACAATGTAAATAGATTCGGATTTGTAAAGATTCTGCTTCAATACGTTGGAATGATCGATAAAAGCAAAAAAAATAAAATTATTCCGAATTCACCGTAATTTGCTAAAATTTTATTTTCGCAAATAGAAACAAAAAATAGAATAAAATTTATTTTTTTTGAATATATTTCGATCTGTCAAAAAAAAAAAAAAAAAAAAGGAAGAATCTTTTTTGTCTTCGAATCTGTTCAGCTTATATCACTATTTTTTTATTTAGAAATAAAATTCAATTTAATTTTCAAATTTAGTTTATTTAAGAAATCGTTGATTTAGTAAAACAACCATTTTTATTTCTTAATGAAATTAAGCAAAGTAATTAACAACTAAATTATTTATTACTGATTATCTCTAATGCAAGTGACAAAAGATTTACTGATGGTACCGAAGTCCAGAGTTTGGAGGGTAGTTACTTTACATTATCAGCTAAATTTATTTTTTTTAAAAAAAATAAGCAAAACGAATAATATGTTATATTTCTCTGAAAATAAATAAATAAATAAAACACTAAAATTATTTATTTTATCTATTTATTTATTTATGTTTATTTTGTTCCCCGAATTTGTCATCAGCGAACTCTCCAGGTACCCGGAAACATTAACTTTGGACTCGGCAATAGATGCGCCACATCGCCGTATCCAACGAAACCCGTCCACCCCCCGCCCCGACTCGAGCATCGAGTCCGAGACGAGCCCAAACTCCCATGCGCAAATCTCCGGCCTCCACGTGTCGTCTCCGTGGGGCCTACCTTCTGACAATGGGTGGGCATGTTACATGGACCTGGCTCATTCAAATCACCTGTGGACCATCCAATGATCCAATATATATATATATATATATATATATATATATATATATATATATATATATATATATATATATATATTGGGTTCTAGCATGGGCGTTGATACTGAGCTCACGTCTCACAAAAATCCAACTCTAATTTTGTCGGTGCAGAGAAGGTATGACTTGAAAAATCAGCACCTAACGGATTGAATTATAATTTAAAATTTAAAAATTTTATTTAGTAAATATAATAATTAGTAATAAATCACAACTAAAATAGATTCAGGACGGTAGAAAATTTTCGCCTTTCGCTCTATTATTATCAGATCATGATGAATTTGGAGCGAATTAATTTTAATTAAATTTTTGGCCTATATTTATCGCTTTATTAAAGACGAATCGAAACAAGAGCGAATTTTTGATGGATAAAAAAAAAAAAAAATTCTACTTCCTCCGTTAACTTTGTAAATCAAAATAAATTCGAAACAAATTATATATTTTTATATTCTTTTTGTTCTCATTTACTATGCTATTCGAGACACTTCAAGATGAAAGCAATAAGTTACTGTTTTATTATTCAACATTAATTTCAATATTTACATATTTTAAAAATAATAATAATTTTATTAAAACATAAGAAACCTATTCTAACACCAACTCAATTTATATTTATTTTATTATCTTCAATAAAAAATTTACAATAGCACGTGACTCCACCGAACTAGTCAAATATATATATATATATATATATATATATATATATATATATATATAATTGAATTTTTATGTTTATAAAAGTATTAAATTATTTGTGTTTGTAAGTTTTTTACTTTTTTATGTAGGAATGTGCGGTTAAAGGGTTAGATCTAACGGTGAAAAATTTACAAGCACCAATTACTTGGTGTTTGTACAAGTACAATAATCGAACTCTCTCTCTCTCTATATATACATATATAAAATTAGGCTAGAATACTATCGATAGCACCAAGCAATTGGTGCTATCAAGTTTTTAGTCGTTGGATGAAAAAATATACGGTTGGGATTATAGTGGGCCCCTAGAGTTTACTAGGTGATTGATTGAATAGTAAAAATCTTAGGGGACCACTATAATCCCAACCGCATATCTTTTCATCCGACGGCTGAAAACTTGATAGCACTAATTATTTGGTGTTATCTATAGTATTCTAGCCAGACTCTCTCTCTCTCTCTCTCTCTCTCTCTCTCTCTCTATATATATATATATATATATATATATATATACATGCAAATTATTGCTCTAATTATTTAATCAGAGGGTAAAATCAAATTAGAGAGTCAACCAAAAAAAAAAAAATACAGTGGAGAGGGGTACCATTTGGAATTAGCAAACCGACACAGGGCACTGGTACATGGTGGTGATTGAAAGCACTTACAATAATTTGTGAGGAGAAGAGAGGGAGAGTCCGGTCCATGATAACGTGGTGGACCTGGTCCAGGTAATGTTGTCCTTTCTTTCTGTCGGTTGCGCTAAGGGCTCTTCTAGATGTCGGTGAACCGCCGTTTTCGATGTAACATTTTTTATACCTCAGATTTATGAAGATGACGTGTTGATGCTACGTTGAGAAATTTTGCATGGACCGCGGTGCATGCACCCAGCTCTTATAACCTAAAATCTGGAGAATATTTTTGTAGTTGAATTTTAGTTGGATTAGAATTAATATTTAATAAATCTGTTGAAAATAAATTTTATTAAGATTTAAATATTTATTAGAGTATAAATTTAATTAAAATAAAATTTGTGTATTTTTTGATGATATTATTTTGTCACAATTATATGACATGGTCGGGATGTTCGTGATTTTCAATAATTTTGGATGCACTTAATGCACGAGTGCTTTCAAAGATAAAATATTATGTATTTATAAAAGACGAGAAAAAGACGGGAGATTTAGGAGTTGAAATTACTCTGTGTAGAAGAGGAGCCAAGTGTAGTTGTTCTTTTGATTAATGAATCTTATTTCACCTTTATTTATTGTTTTGATTTTTTTTTTTTTTTTTTTTTCTTTTATGGTTGTATCAATTGCCTTTTCACATATACTTTGTAGATTAATACATTATTTTTAAAAGCAAAGTGATATATATATATATATGAATTTATTCAGGTTTGATAGAGGCAAATTGTATTTATTTATATTTGCTTAAATTAAGAAAAAACTAAATAGTAATTAAATTTAATGATTTAGTTTACACAGATCCTTGTCCTTGTACTTCCAAAAGAGTTTTAACTCAACTTATTTTTCCATATAATAATTTTTCAGAGTATAAAATTCGAAAGTACTTTATAAAAAAACAACAAAAAAGAAGTTAAAATTTATTGTTACAAAGGAATTTACAAACTCTAACTTCATTTAATGCATGGGGGTCACCATTTTCACTTTGTAGTAATGTTATTAAAATAACATAATTAATGAAAAAAGTTTTATTAAACTTTACGCAAAAAAAAAAAAAATAATGAAAATAATGGAAAAAAATTACGGAACTTATCCCAACTATAATCTCTTTCAATTCATTTGATTTTACCCATTTGAGACTACAAACGGAGTTCTAAAATTTTATAACAGTCGAGTTATCAAATAATTCAAAAAAAATAAATTAAAATATTAGATACTGATGATAAAAAAATTCGGTCATAGTTTAGATAAATTTCATGCATTTTCACTAAAAATTATTCAAAAAAATTAAAGCCATGATTAAAGCATGTTCCTGGTCCCCCATGATCTTGAGAAGAATTTAGTTGGAATTCTTTTATTAAAATGGAAAATGTACATGCCAGGGAAACACATTAATTACCACTTTAGGACTAAATTATTAAATATCTTTTTATTACTACTTATTTAATAATGTTATTTGGGACCATTCTAGTGTAATTATTTGGTAATTAATAGTTTTAGTTGTTCTAAAGATACTTTGATTTGCTTATTAATGGAAAAATGCACTTTGTCTAAAAAGCACTACTCCTGAGATTACTATAATTTGGCTAAGTACAACATTTGATCTTTCTATTAATGTCCCCATTTGAGCCCCCAAAGACCAATCCCATATTACAATATTTTTATATCTATTTTAATTAAGATTTTAAACTTTAATCTTCACTTTAATTGGGCTATTATCAAATTTTAAATTTTCTTTTTTTTTTTGGATAAAATAATGAAATAGTTGTCCATTTATCTCCGCAAATAACATAGTGATGCTTAGTTAATTAGTAAGGTAAATTTAATTTTTTTTTTATATTTTTTGTATTATTTTAACAGTTAAAATTTTTAAAGAGATATATTTAAAAGGACAAAACTGATATTTTATATATATTTTATTAAAAAATAAATAGTTAATTAAAGATAATAAACCAGAAAAATATATACATGAATAGCTTAGAATTTTTGAAAAATTAAATATAAAAAATTAAACTTTATAAAAATATATCTGCTATTCGATATATTTATATAGAATTATATAAAATTAATTTAAATTATTATTATTTAATTATAATAGATAGTACAATCAAAATATAACTTTTCCTATCACTTTATTCTTTTTCTTAAAATTTATGTAGGGTTGAAAGTGATCTGATTGGAGTAAAAATTAATATAAATTAAAAATTAATAAACCAGATGAAATTTCACCTGACAGTGCAGTGACGTATAATATAATATAATATATAATTATAAAATTTTATAAAAGAATAATTGAAAAGAAAACGGACCATGTGATTAGGAGTTAGAAAAAAAAAAAAAAAAAAAGAAAAAAAGAAAAAAAAAAAAAAAGAGAGTTAGGATTTGGAATGAGTAAGTAATAAATCCTTTGGTTGAAGTGTCAAAATCGATAGATTACGTATCAATTCACCTGTGTTGACAATGAGTTAATTGACTAATTTAATCTAATGACAGCTTAACGACCGAAGTTTAGATCTAGTTATGAAAAGCTCTTTTTTTTTTTTTTTTTTTTTTTCTAGTGATTTTAATTAATTAATTGGTGTTATATTTTACATTTATTACTCTGCTACATTGGTGTAGTATACATTTTACATATAGACCCATAGATAAAAAAACAAACATGGTGTTATAAAGTAGTTAATAAACTATGTGTTATAAATTTGGTTGTGACTACCATCGCGGTCATCTGGTGGAACATTTGGTTGAAAAAAAAAGAAGGTCAATCGAAAATAAGAAACGCTGCCTCGGTACTATACTAGCGGAAACTAGACTCTGCCGTTCGAACTGGACTAGATTCTGCACCTAGATTTTTTTTTTTTTTTTTTTTTTTTTTTTTTTTTTGCCTGCTGCTTTACTGCAGAAATCGGCTGTCCAGTTGTTAAGTTCATCTTCGTCATGAATTAATGAAGCGGCAGCATGCTGCCTTTATCTCGAAAAATAAACTATTTTGCTAGTAATAGAATCAACATAATTTTTTTTTCTTTTACACCCTTAATCTCAGTTCAAAATTGAAGGGGAAGCTGGAATGAAGACTTGATGGTAGGAAGAAAGGAATGCTTAACTCAAAAGGCAGCAGCAAAAGAGAGTTAAAAAAGGAATGTTCTGACTGCCAGGCTTGTGCTCATCTGATCCTTTCCTTGCTGCTGATGAAAGTCTCCAAAATCCTCATCAGTTAAAGCTTGTTTTTGAGATTTTGACTAAGGAGTAGCAGTAATTACCAATTACTAATAACTTTATCTTAATAAGATGAAACTACCTCTAATATTTCTCTCTCTCTCTCTCTCTCTTTCTCTCTGGTGTGTACATTTATTTATATATGGAGGGGAGAGATGCTTAGAGCTTGAAAGAGTGGAGTGTCCTCTTCCATTTTCTTCCTTGGATCTGGAACACTGAAAAGCTCTCAGCTTTGATTGATTCTGCATTTTCCCTGTAAAGCTCCCTCCTTTTGTATTTCACTCTAGTTTCATATATTTTGCTCCTCATTTTTGTTTGTTTTGAGCTCGCTTTCTTTAGTTTGCTACATTATGATCTGATTTTGAGTGAGTGTGCTATGTTTTCACCAAATTTTGGTGTTTTTGTTTAGTAAATTGTGGACAGTGAGCCCATGGTGAGATCTTGAAAAAAGAGAAAAGAAGAAAAGTGTGGTGGATTTGCTTGCCCACAACCCATTTGAATAAATTCCCACATGGTGTGGAGCTTTACAACTGCAGATACCTTCCCTCACAATGTTGTCCTGAGTGGAACTCTGGAGAAGCAGTTTGGGGGTGGGGGGGAACATAAACCCTAGTACTCCATCATTTTGATCTCCCGGAAGCTCTTCATTAGCTGCATTGGGTCTAAAATGTTGTACACTTAAATGGGTCACTGATCTCCTTTTTGGACAAGATCCAATTTTTGATGCTTGGGAGTGAGAGTTCCCCTCAATTTGGGGTTTGGGTTGTTGAAGATCTAGAGCTTGTGATAGGGACATTCCATATCAAACTTGGGTGAAATGGCCCCAAGGTTGGATCTTTCTGATTGGTGGGGGAAGGACACTAGAAAGGGCACTCCTGTGGTAGTGAAGATGGAGAACCCCAACTACTCACTGGTCGAGATCGACGGTCCCGATGTCGGCTCGTTCCAGTCCACGGCGAAAGGGCGGGGGAAGAACGCGAAGCAGTTCACATGGGTGCTTCTCCTGAGGGCTCACCGAGCTGTCGGATGCATTTCATGGCTCGCGAACGGCTCCTGCGCTCTGCTCGCAGCCATCAGGAAGAGATTTGCCCGCAAGCCGGAAGCTCTTCTCGAGGCCGATAAGCCTGAGAAAGGGAAGCTTCTTTTCAAGTTCCTTAGAGCATTCTTGCTGCTCTCTCTGCTCGCACTCGCATTCGAATTGATTGCTTACTGGAAAGGATGGCACTTCCAGAAGCCGGATTTGCACTTACCGGAGAATCTCCACGTACCCGAGAGTGAAGAGATTCGTGGGTGGATGCATGATGCTTATCTCTCATGGCTTGCCTTCCGGGCGGACTACATTGCGTACCCGATCCAAGTCTTGTCGAACTTCTGCATTGTTCTTTTCATAATTCAGTCGCTCGATCGGTTGATCTTGTGTGTCGGCTGCTTTTGGATCAAGTTCAAGAGGATCAAGCCAGCGATAGAGGGCGATCCATCGAAGTCGGATGATATCGAGGGTGGATACGACTACCCTATGGTTCTAGTTCAGATTCCTATGTGTAATGAGAGAGAGGTAATTAAGCTACTCAATTTCTATTTTTTGCTTTTTATGTATATTCAGCATAAATGAGTTTTTGAGATTATATATTCCCTTTCTTACGAATTTCGACTTCATTTCAGGTCTATGAGCAATCTATATCTGCCGTTTGCCAGATTGATTGGCCGAAAGACCGTCTCCTAATCCAAGTTCTTGATGACTCAGATGACGAAAGCATTCAACTTTTAATAAAAGCAGAGGTGGCCAAGTGGAGCCAACGGGGCGTTAACATTGTCTACCGCCACCGGATTATCCGAACAGGTTATAAAGCCGGAAATCTTAAGTCCGCCATGAGCTGCGACTATGTCAAGGATTACGAGTTTGTCGCTATTTTTGATGCTGATTTCAAGCCGAACCCTGATTTCCTAAAGAGAACAATTCCCCATTTTAAGGTATTATAATTTTCCTTCAAATATATAACTTACTCCGTTTTTATTAGTAGTACATGTACTTCTCGTTGTACTTACTACGTATCTGCCCATTTTTTAATGAAGGGAAATCCTGAACTTGGGTTAGTTCAAGCACGGTGGAGCTTCGTGAATCAGGGCGAGAATTTGTTGACCCGGCTCCAAAATATCAACTTATGCTTCCACTTTGAAGTGGAGCAGCAGGTGAATGGTGTATTCTTGAACTTTTTCGGGTTCAACGGAACTGCTGGTGTGTGGAGAATCAAAGCACTAGAGGACTCTGGGGGTTGGCTTGAGAGGACAACTGTGGAGGACATGGATATCGCCGTCCGTGCCCATCTTAATGGTTGGAAGTTCATCTTCCTAAATGACGTTAGGGTGTGGTTCTTGATTCATCTAAATTATTTCCAGTTGTAAATGTAAATGTTTACCATTTCTAGTACATTTGTGATTTTGATTCAAGTTTCTATGTGTAGGTTCTATGTGAAGTTCCTGAGTCATTTGAAGCTTACCGGAAACAGCAGCACCGATGGCATTCTGGGCCGATGCATCTATTTCGTTTGTGCCTTCCTGCCATCATAACTTCTAAGGTTTATCACCTCTCAAAAGTCGCCATTCTCTAACAGCTTTTAACTTTTAAATTAATTGGTTGTTTCCCACTTGGCCCATCCACTATATGATTCAAAAGTAGGAAACAACCTCCACGCAGTTAATTAATTCCAAGTCCACATCTTTGGGTCTATAAAAGTTTCGTACGGAAAATATCATTCTCTAACAGTTTAAACTTTTCAGAAATCAATTGTTTGCCACTTTTGTACATATCACATCTACGCAACATTCTAAAGGAGCTATATTTTCCTTGTATTTGCAGATATCTATATGGAAGAAGGCGAACTTAGTGCTTCTTTTTTTCCTTTTGAGGAAGCTCGTCCTTCCATTCTATTCCTTCACCTTATTCTGCGTTATTCTCCCGCTAACCATGTTCGTGCCGGAGGCTGAATTGCCCATCTGGGTAATCTGTTACATACCCGTCGCTATGTCCTTCCTCAACATCCTACCAGCCCCTAAATCTTTCCCTTTTGTTGTGCCGTATTTGCTATTCGAAAACACCATGTCGGTAACTAAGTTCAACGCAATGGTCTCTGGACTGTTTCAATTGGGTAGTTCCTATGAATGGGTTGTTACTAAGAAAGCGGGGAGGTCGTCGGAATCTGATTTACTCGCAGCTGCAGAAAGAGATTCGAAGCCTTTAACCCACAATCAGCTTCTCAGAGGGCTTTCGGATGGAGAGCTTGTAGAGCTGAGTAAGTTGAAGGGGCAGCAACAAGAAGCAGCAGAAGAAGCAGAAGCAAAAGCAGAAGCCCCTCCTGTCAAAAAAGAAAATAAAATCTACAAGAAAGAGCTCGCCCTCGCTCTTCTGCTACTCACGGCAGCCGTTCGAAGCCTTCTATCTGCCCAAGGGATTCATTTCTACTTCCTCCTCTTTCAAGGTGCGACGTTCCTTCTTGTTGGGCTCGATCTTATTGGTGAGCAAATAAGTTAGCATCAGAAATCCAAAGAGAGCGAAAGTTTTGTTTGGCTTTGCTCCCCCAAACCGCTTTCGACAAGAAGATCATATTTTTATTGATAGAATATCTACTGCACAAGTCCATATATTCGAGGTGAATTCATATATATATATATGTTCATTTTTCTTCATTTTGGCGATCATTGAGGGTTGATGGAAGCTCCCACAAGAATAAGAAGCTATTTTTATGGAAGACCAGATACGATTCTTATCATCTATTTCTCTGTTTGTGAAGTATTTCTGTTACAGAAACATTCTTCTATCACAATTGCTGTTCTTGGTAGCAGGATGAAGTCTTTCTTATTTTATTTATTTAGTATGGCTTATCATCCAGTCTCTGGCCTCATGTACTTGTAGAGAATGGGCAAAGGAACCAAATCAGAGAATGTTGTGAATCCAGTACTTACCACGAACGGATTATAGTGCCAGTTTCCGTATCCATTTATACAGATATTACTTGTGTAACAATTATTTGAATGTTTGATTTATAAAGTTCATTACAAAGTTGGAATTAGAAACTTTCTCAATCATTAAAGTAGTTGCTTTGTCTTTGTCCTTTACTTTCTCTGAAATTGTTTTCTGATACAGTTTCTTTAGAATTTGAACTTTTGCTTCGAAAGTAAGTTGAACTACTAAGCCTCTGAACAGTCCGAAGCTTCAGCTTATGTTACAGCAAATAGTCGCTTTTAATGCCGCCGCTTTATTCTTTCTCTCCACTTGCCTAAACAAAGTAGGCCTCACCTTGCGGTTGCATATCTGTATGTGCCAACATATAATTATTCCTAGATCTGCATTGATTTGAGATGTTGTAAGAGATAATATTAGCTTTGTATTTTTCTGAAACCTGCTGCTTACTAATACAGCTATATGTGTTTGTCCTTCTCCAAATAATTTGGTTTTACTATTTTGTGTCTTAAGCTTTGTTCTAATCCTTTTTGTTGATGAGAAGTATTTGAGCTGCTGTTTACAGATGAAACAAGTTGGTCCAATAATGAATCTGCTGGATTTCGTGATTCAAACGTAATAATGTAATTCACGTTAAAGAATGTGAAACAACTGTTATTCTCTATGAACTTAAACTATCAGAAATTGTTGTTTTAGTATTATAATGTAATCCATACTTGGTCAAAGATTATTAAAATTTGCTATATAGATGCATTGTAAGATACAATAATTAAGCCAGCTAAGTGTGCTTCTTTTTTTCTTTTTCTTTTTCTTTTTCTTTTTTTTTTCTGTATTTGGGTAATGAATTAAATGTGCTTGAAATGGACCTCTCACTCACTTTTTCTGTTTGAAAGAAATATTTACACTCATTTGAGTCATGATTTTAGGACTGGACCATCTTGTTTTTTTTGTCTCTTGAATGAATAAATTTGTCCTTGACCATGAACAGAAAAGTTTGAAAGATAAAATGAAGATATCACTTGCCATTTAATGCATATGTAATTTTTTGAGAACTAAAACATGTCTCCAACATTAGATTGATAGAAAGATCTCAAAAAAAATAAAAATAAAATAAATAAACTATCCAAAAGCAAATGGACACAGCAATCTCCATGTTCCTGCAAGAATTTGGAGCAGGATCATGTACTTCAGCAAAGAATGTGAATGAAGCTGTATTTCTTCTTTTGTTTTTTTTTTTCCCTTTGTTCCATACTTCTCTTTTGTGTAAATTGCATTACCAATCCTCGCGTGTTTACCGAAATTTCACTGAGTATTCAAACTTTAAAGTTCGACATTTGACACTCTGAAAGTAGTAAAAGTGTTTCATTTCAGTTGTGGTGAGCCATATTTCCGTATAAAAATTGGACAATTAGACTGAAAGTGTTAGATGTGACTCAAAATCAGAATCGCTTCGATATTATGATTCAGATTCGCCGACGGCTTCGCGGTGCGACTTCGAAATTTTGTGGATGTCTGTGGTGGAAGCGATGGGCTCGGGCCGCTAAGAAAAAACCCTAATTTCTCTTTTATTTGCCCTAGAGTGAGATCGAGCGATTGTACGTAGTAGAACTCTTGTATTCCCTCTTTTTCTACATAGTGAAATCTCTCCTCTTTCGCCCTTGGTGTTTTTCCTACAAAGAATTTTTCCACGTAAATCTGTGTGTTAATTTTCTGTCGTACAATTTTGGTTTTACTTTTCTGTCGTGATCGCCAATTGATTTTGTTTAGTTTGTGCGCTCGTTGCTTACAGAAAGAATAAGAAGCGAAATATACACATGCAGTAGGTGCAGGCAAAATGAAACAAGTACTGGAGCATTTAAAAGCTTTAGGACTAGAATTGATTGCAATTTACCATTCTTTTATGTTTCCTTGTTGGATCTACACATCTGGGGCTCCACCCACAGCAAAGGAGCAGCTGTCCCCATGGTCTATCTAATGGCACATGCATGGTCCTCTTCCTTTTTCTCTTATGTGGGTTACAACATGTTTCAGTTATGTAATAGATAAAAGCCACCTCATGCTCCCTGTGCTGTAAGCCTTGGTTCCCCCCAGGGTCATGCAATTACTTGTGAACTTGCCCCTTTTTGGAGTTATCATTTATTACTTCTTTTTTTGGTCTCACTGTAAGTAGAGAGGGGTGAAGCCATTTTTGATGGAAAATATTTATCTTTGTTGTTTGGTTGATCATACTTTAACTTCAATTTTAACTGGAAGTCAATTACAGAAAATGAAATGAGGAAAAAATAGTCAAATATTAATCCATCTCTCACTTCCTACTAAATAAATATTAAAACTAAATTTTTTTTTTAGTTTTACAGCTATACAAACAAACAAACAAACAAACAAACAAACAAACAAAAAAAAAAAAAAAAAAAAAAAAAAAAAATTTAGTGAACTCCAGTTCACTCGAAATTCTATTTCTACTTTTCATCGGTGAACCAAACAAGCCCTTCATGCAACAAAGGTGAAAAGGAAATCTTTGAGAGTGTATTCACATGCATTTATGCCAAAGGTGTTTGAATTTTTTTTTGAACAGATGAATAGGTAATTTATTGATTTAGATAGTTACTTTTGTTGACTTGAAGATATATATATATATATATATATATATATATATATATATATATATATATATATATTTAATATAAATAAATTATACATTAAAAAATAGAGTAAAATAATAATTCACTTCAATCAAAAAAAAAAAAAAAAAAAAAATCTATCATTCTTGTGCTTCCTCACCTCTAACGTGTTAAATTTTAAACTTTAATTTTTAAAATTTTAACAAAAAAATTTAAATTTTAAAATATAAATATAAAATTTTAAATTTTAAATTTTAAATTCTAAAATTTAAATATATATTCAAATTTCAAATTTAAAATATTCTAATATTGATTTTAAAATTTTAATCTTTAAAATTTTAAAATTTATTTTAAAATTTTAGAATTTTAAAATTTAAATTTAGTTTTTATATTTCAAAATTTTTAATTTTCAATTAGAAATTTTAAATTTTAAAATTTGATTTTGATCTCAAATTATGAAATTTTAATTTTATAATTTTAAAATATAAAATTAATATTTTATTTTTTAGAGTTACAGGATTATTCATTTTATCTAAACCAAAATCGCAGTTTATAAATTTCGTGGATATTTTTTTTCACTGTGAATCCAAACATACACTAAATTGGTAAATAAATAGAGCAGTTACACAAAAATCGTGATCAACACGCCACAATCGACTAAAATTTTTTTTCTAATAAGTTTTAATTATGAAAATAAAATTTATATAAATTTATATAAATATATGAATTCTCAATGTCTATAACTGACTTGGCGCATTCTCCTTTTTCGTTGAAATTTTTTCCCCTCATCTTTTTCATTCTTTTTCTCAACCTTCCCCTTAACTCCAGTTCTTTTATTTTCTGAAGCGTTTCTTTCTCTCCCCTCCCCCCCCCCCCAAAGCCCCTCCCACATAACATTTAATTTTATTTTTTATGAAACACTTTCTTTCTTATCTCTTTTACTTCTCCTCACTGCATTTAATTTTATTTTTTTGTAAAACGCTTTCTCTTCCTATCTCTTTTACTTTCTCCTCACGACATTTAATTATATCTTTTATGAAGTGCTTCATCTTCCTATCTCTTTTACTTCTTCTCACGGTATTTAATTTTATTTTTTGTGAAATGCTTCCTCTCCCTATCTTATTTACTTTCTCCTCTCTATTGAACCGACAGTATGTATATTTTTCTCTACTCCTCACCCCACCACATACGTAGATACTGCGTTGCTCACCTTCGCTTCGACGCCGATTCCTTCGCCTTTCACTCCCCCCACAAGCATAGGCTTTTCGAGATCGGCCACAATATCTAAAAGCCTCTCCTTTCATCGTTTCCACCCTCTCCTCAACGATTCCGACTCTAATTCTATCAATTCTAACAACAACAATTTCGATAGCGATCACAATCCACTACGTTCGTGCTCGCGGCTCTTAAATTTGATGTAGATTTTGATTTAATTTGATTTGATTTCGATTAATTTTAGAAAAAAAAAAGGCATATTTTAAAGATCTTTTAAATTTTTTTTTAGATTTTATGTGATTACAGAATTAGTGCGACGGAAAAAGATGATGATGATTATTGTTTCTTTCTTCTCATCAATTTGCAAATCGGTAATATTTTTATATCCTTATATTATTAATTTTTAATATATTCTTTTATATTATTAACCAATCAAATATAATTAATTTTTTATATATTTTTATTTATTTATTTAATTTATAATTTTTTATTATAAATTTTACCTGCTGCATCACTAGTCTTTATTATGGCGCATAAATTATTACTAAAGAACCAGCTCAAAAAAAAAAAAAAAAAAAAAAAAAAAAAAAAAAGAAAGAAAAAAAACAAATATGCAAATAGGGCCATAGTTTCTTGGGTTGTAGACTCACTAACAAACCGTTTCAATAGCCCAATAAAAAAAACCCACGGCCCATTTACAGTATAATTATTGGGCTCCTCTCTCTCTCTCTCTCTCTCTCTCTCTTCTCCCCGATCTCGATCTCAATCTCGATCTCGGTTCTAGGGTTTCGCCGCGATCTCTCTCTCTCTCTGGAGCGAAATGGACGCGATCGACTCCGTCGTGGATCCCCTCCGAGAATTCTCCAAGGATAGCTTACGCCTCGTCAAGCGGTGTCACAAACCCGATCGCAAAGGTTTGATCCTCCGATCTCTCTTCTTTTTTGCTTCGTTTCTTTTGATTTGTGCTTGTGGATCGAGAAATCTCCGATCGGAGGCTTATTTTCTTACTATTATTTGCGGTTTTTTGTTTTAATTTTGATTGTGCGGGCTTCTTGTGATTTGTGGTTGTGGATTTAAAATCCCCGATTAGAGGCATTTTTTCTTCATATTTCTGCGAATTTTTTGCTCCGATCTCGCTTCTTTGTGCTTCATTTCTTGTGATTTGTGGCTATGGATTCAAAATCTCCGATTAGAGGCTAGTTTTTGATTTTTTGTTGGATTTTGATGGGAATTTGGTGTTGAATAGAGTTCACGAAGGTGGCGGTGCGCACGGCGATCGGGTTCGTGGTGATGGGATTCGTCGGATTCTTCGTGAAGCTGATCTTTATTCCGATCAACAACATCATCGTCGGTTCCGGTTAGGTGAGGAGATTTTAATCACGTAGGTTTTCTCTAGGTTTGTTTAGTACCTTTTTAGGGAAATTCTGCTTCTTGATGCTTGATTTGATCCTAATATCTTATCTTTATTGGATAATTTTTTGTTTTTGTCTTTGTGAATAACTAAATGAATGCATTGTTTCTGATCATTTTGAAGGTTTGTTCTGTTGCATGTATAAATGAGTTTGCTATGAAATGCTATTCTTTTGAATGATCTGATGATTTAGTAGTATTATTATGGGCATCTTTGAAGCCTTGAATTTATTTTCTCTCTAACTCATGACTCATGATCTTGGCATGCATGCAAAAGTTGTGAAATATTATGTTTAAGAATATACGAAGCCTGTTGAATTATGTTTATGAATTTGCAAAAGATGCGAAATTCTTTAATCAATGTAAACTTATCTATAAATCATCATCTAAATTGATGATTACTACTGTTAATTAGAGTCCGACTACTATGCTTGTAAAAGCACCATACAATTGGTGCATCTCAGTTTTCTACTGTTAGATCTATTTCTTTGACCAATTTTACTCTTTAGATCATGCTATTTCACCAACCACCTACTAAACCCAAGAGGCCCACTATCATAATAACCACACATTTTTTTATCCAAGGATTAAAAACTCACAAGCACCAGTAACTTGGTGCTTTTAAAAGCATAGGAGCTCAATTCCTGTTAATTATGATGTTAAGCATTTAACCTAGTTATGAGCACTCCTCTTCTTTTGCACCGGACATGCAATTTAGATGAGGTTTTTGCTTTAGGAGCATGAAGTCTTATGATTTCTTTGTGATTGTTTCTGCGAGTCTTTAATTTTGACATCTAGTTTACATTTATAGCACGTCGGTGCATGATGCAATTGATTTTGGTGACAATTGATGCATAAGCAGAGCCCTCAAAATATTATGCAGATTAAAGTAGATAATAATTTCTTTTGGGTAGTCTAATTGTATTATTTGACTGTTAAATCTTTTGTAAAAGATTTAATGCTTTGTGTGTAGGCAAAACCCTGTTTTATCCTTCATTGTCGGCACTATTTGATGGATAGCGGATTGGAAACCTCTTTTTCTTTCTTTCTTTTGGTTGTAAATATATTCTACATAAAATATAGAGCTTCAGAATCAATTTAGATGAAGTGGGTTATTGTTGTGTACCTATAAATAAGATATTCTGAAGATATTAGGAACCTTCCAAGCCTTTTTCCAGGGACACTGAGTTTTTTTTTAGGAAATAGCAACTTCAACTGGTGCATAATACAATCGCAATTGATCGGTACCTTGATCTGTGTTCTCTTTACATTGTATATGAAGCAACATCTAAATAGTATCAATTATTATTCTGTATATAATTTCAACGCACTTTATTCAGTTTGACTTGATCTGTAACTTGACTGAGGCCTAGTTTGTTAATGCTCGCTTTGGGCCACCAAACTTAGGTCTAATTCTGTTTGTTCAATAAAATCGTCATTAGTATTTGATGTGCTAATTGCGTACTGTTGCTTTGGTTGGTTGCAGAGCTAAGGTAAAACAGAGAAACAGGCAAAAAAACAGCACAGGCAACTCTCATGTAGGCTTCTTTTCCTTGATCACATATAGAGACTTTACCAGCATCATCATAGGAACTCCTATTTAAGACACCTTTTTTTTTTGTGTTCTCTTTTTTTTTTTTTTTTCTTTTTTTCTTGTGGAATTTGCGATCTTCAAGTCCTTGTAGTCGAATGCAATTGATTCCCATTTCCTATTCTACGTGGATTTGACAATTACCCCAGATTTTGTACATAGTAGTTTTTAGTTTAAAATTTTTCAATTTTCAAGTCTCTGTTTGGGATAGTAAAATTTTCAAATTGTTATAAATGATGCAACTTACAACTTAGTCTCAAACGGTACAATTTTTGCATTTTGTTATGCAATTTAGTCTAAAATAGTTTTAAATTGTACAACTTAATCTCGAATAGTGTTGCTTTGTTTTTTCTTCACTACTTTGCTTTTTTTGTAGCGGCCACGTCACATGATAATCTTCTTAGAAAAAAATATATATTTATATATATAGAACTATGCTACTATACTTTAATAGCCGAAGTCATTGGTGCTATTAGATTTTCGGCCTTCGGATGAATGGATGTACGGTAAGGATGATAATGGTTTTCTGGGATTTAGTGGATGGTGGATGGAATAGTATGATCTAATGGATTGAAATGATCAAAGGAATGGATCTAACGGCAGAAAATTTGATAACACGAAGTGTTTTGTGCTATTGATACTATAGTAGACCGGTAGATCTCCCCTTTTGATTTTTTTTCATTTATTAGATCATACTATTTTATCAATCATCAACTAAACTCTCTGGTGTCGTTTGGTTGTGAAACAAGGTCCGTTTTGTTCTCCAAGCACACTTATAGTTGTGAATAGGAATAGTAGTTTTCGTCTTTCTAAAATAAGTTGGTGTGAGCCTCAAACTATTGTTCCACTTTTTTTTTTTTTTTTTTGAAATAAACTTATTTTCACTTGAAAACAAATTTAATTAAAGTAAATATAATTTTAATTATTATATTGATTCTTTAATTAATCTAATATTTTGACTAATTTAATTATTTTATTAACTAAATAATTTAATAAATTATTTTATTAACTAATTATCTAACTATTAAATAATTAATTAATTAATTTATTAAATTATTTATAGTTAATTAAATTATTTATTAACAATATTTATTATTGCTAATTATTTTATCAATTAATATGTAGAGTTATCTAGCAATAATAGTTAATGAAATAAGTTAAATTATTATTTAATTAATATTTTTATGTTAATTAATTAGATAAATATTATTATTTTAAAATTATAATTTTTGTTATTTTCACTATTCAAATTTAACTATCCAAATTCTATTTTTCTTATTCTTAGTAACAATTTAATTTTCATTCAAATATAAAATTAATTTTATTCGTACTTGTATTTGAATTTATATTTATTCATGGAATAAACAATTCTAACTTATATCCGAACCAAATACAGCCTAGGGGACCACCATACTATTCCACCAATCACCAACTAAATCATAAAAGGGACCACTATCAGCTTAACCGCACATTTTTTTATCCAAAAGTCAAAAACTTGATAGGTACGAATGCTTGGTAATATTGATAGCATAGTTACCTAATTATATATATATATATATATATATATATATATATATATATATATATATATATATATATATATAGTCTTGTTACTATGCTATCGATAGCACCAAGCATTTTGTGCTATTAAGTTTTCTACCTTTAGATCAACCTCTTTGATCATTTTCATCCGTTAGATTTAACTATTTCCCCAACCACCCATTAAACCCAAGGGGCCTACTATCATCTCAACCATACATCTTTTAATCCAAAGGTTAAACTTATTAGCACAAATAATTTGGTGCTATTAATAGCATTCCAGCCTAGCTCTCTCTCTTTCTCTTTCTCTCTCTCTCTATATATATATAAGCTCTAATATATATATATATATATAGTAGAGCTTATATGTTTTTAAAAGTACAAGCCCATTAATGCTTGTGAATTTTTTACCATTGGATTTATATTGGGATTAGTGCTTTTGTAAAGTCAACTAAAGAGAGAAAGATAAAGTAAAAAGCACAAATTTCAATACAAATTCAATGGTAAAAAATTTACAAATATGGATTGCCTTGTGCTTTTGAAAGCATATAAGATCTACTCTCTCTCTCTCTCTCTCCCTCTCTCTCTATATATATATATATATATATATATATATATATATATATATATATATATATATATATATATAGTCCGGTTACTATATCATTAATAGTACCAAATTATTAGTGCTATCAAGTTTTTTATCCTTAGATCAACCCCTTTGATCATTTTTACCTGTTAGATTTTACTATTTTCCAACCACCTATTAAACTCAATGGGCCCTATCATCTCAATCACATATCTTTTAATCCAAGGGTTAAAAACTTAATAGCACCAATGACTTGGTACTATTAATAATATTCTAGTCTAACTCAAATATATATATATATATATATATATATATATATATATATATATATATATATATAAAAGAGAGAGAGAGAGAGAGAGAGAGAGAGAGTTCGGCTATTGTGCTTGTACAAACATTAAGCAAGTTGACTTTACAATAGCACGAATTTCAATACAAATTTAATGATAAGAAATTTACAAGTATAATTGTGTTTTTGCTTTTAAAAGTTTATAAGCTCTACTATATATATATATATATATATATATATATATATATATATATATATATATAAAGTTCGGCTACTGTGCTTGTACAAGCACCAAGCAATTGAATTTTTAAGTTTTCTACCGTTAGATTTACTCTTTTGACTAATTTCATCACTTAGATCATTCTATTTCACCTATCACTCACTTAACCCAAAATGCCCACTATCATTCTAGGCATATTTTTTTTTATCCAATTGCTAAAAATTTACAAACACCAATAACTTAGATATTTTTAAAAGCATAAAATATATATATATATATATATATATATATATATATATATATATATATATTACAGCTTATACCTACTAAGCTTATAACTTTTAAATTGAATAGTTCAAATTAGATATGTCACATCCTTCGTGTGTTGTGGATCATTAATTTGAATATTTTAAGATTGAAAACTATGATAGCATCTCTCTCTCTCTCTCTCTCTCTCTCTCTCTATATATATATATATATATATATATAATTAAGCTATTATATTTTTTAAAGTATCAAATTATTAGTTATTAGTGCTTATAAATTTTTAGTTTTTAAATGAAAAGATGGATGGTTAGGATAATAATGAATTTTTTGAGTTAAGTTAGTGGTTGGTAAAATAGAATGATCTAATTATTTGGGAGGAAAAAAGAAAGTTATAGTACTTTTTTCTTTTTTGAATCAGATGTCTCAAAATCAATAAAATTTTATGTTAAATAAGATTTATATTATAATTTATTAGTATGTTAAATAATTTTGTTCATCTTTTTGTTAATTTCATGGTTAGGTATATATATTATCATTAATTTTTGACTTTCACTTGTTGAGAAGAAACATGAAAGAAACATGAAAGCCATGAATTTTTAATTTTCATTATTGATTTATGTAGTTATGTCGACATTACAAAATATTTAAGATTAGTGAATCAGACTACTACTGATCTTGTATTATCTCGTTTGGTTTAATACAATAACATAATATAGAATTATAGTGCATATAGAATTATTATGTCTGGTTTATATTATAAAATTAAGTAATTCTAACAATAATAAATAATCTATTCAAAAATTACTCTTGGTCAAATTTAATATTATTTTTTATTAAATTATAATTTTAATATAATTTGTAATTAAATTTTAAATTTGAATTTAAATTTAAATTTTAAAATTTTAAATTTAAAATCTGAATAAAAATATAAAATTTAATATATTAATTTAAAATTTTAAAATTTAAAATATAAATTTACATATAAATTTTAAATTTTAAAATCTAAATTGAAATTTTAAAATTTTAAAATTGAAATCCAAATTTTATTTTAAAATTTTAAAATTGAAAATTAAAATTTAATTTAAAATTTAAAATTTTAAAATTTGATAATTTAAAATCTTAAAAATAACTTATTGAAAGCCTTTAGGGTTTAGAGAGTAAAATTATAATTTAAATAATATATAATATTATTTTTCTTTAGTAATATGAGATATTCGTGCCGCTCTTGATAATATGCTCTTGATAATATTTTCAGTGTAATCTTACATAATTTGTAATATTGCATTACCGAACGAATTACAAATTGAATAAATCAAACACATTAATATTGACAGAATTGCCTGTCAAGATCATCTTGACAAGATAACTGAAAACAAACCATCATAAAAAAATTATTTATGCATCATAAAAATATTTAATATTAATTTTTATGCTCGAAACCTTTAAGTTGCCAAATAAAAAAAAGTTAAAATACTTAATTAATATTTGAGCTGTGCAAGCAAAAAAATAATAATAATATAACAATTCAAATTTATTTGTGCATAATAAATTACTTTGATGATTGTTATATAACGGTCAAATTGAATTTACATGGGAAAATGTTTTAATATCTTTTTCACTTGCGGAATAAACAGTTTATCAATGTTCTAATATATTTTTAGGAGAACATAAATTTTTTGTTAAGAACAGTACCAAAAAGGTTTACAATAGAAGACAAGATCAGCACACTAACACTAAAAGGTTAAAAACATATTACAAATACATCACAACGAACCACCCAACATTCCTACTCAATCAATCCCCTGCACCGAAAAAACGTGAAAAAACCTAGCGGCGACTAGATATACTGAAGGAACTGACCTTCATGGGCGTGGCGACCACGAGAGGGGCCTCTGGGGAATCGCTCACCGCAAACTTGTCGTGCATGAAGCGGCTGTCGACTATGGACTCGTCCTTGGGGACGATCTTGTAGCAGTAGCAGCTCTTCAGCCCCTGCTGGTTCCGATAACACTCGTGGCTGCTGTTCTTCACCTGCATGAAGTTCCATATGATGCTGAACTTCCCCACAGTCGCCACCAGATGCCTCTCCTGCTTTCCGTTCTCGGTGACCTGCATTTTAAGACGGGAATTAGAAGAAGTGCCACATTGTTTTGTTTAGAGAAGAAAGCTAAACTAGGAGCACTTGCAGTATTCCGGTAAAGCAATGAATCATGCTAAAAGGCTGAACAAATGTGTTTCCATGAAGAAGATGGTAATCAATCTCAGATATTGTTATTAGCGAAACAACGGTAAAGTGAACGAGTTTCAAAATTATGAGTAACCTTCCTAGGGAGGGGGAAAAAAAAACAAGAACAAGAAAAAAAGCAATCTACATTTCCTACCGACTGTGCAACCAACATTTCCTATCCTCTCTGCCAACAGAAAAAATCTCACAGCAAGCAATCACTTTGAGTAACGAGTTTACTCTAAGCCATGCATGAGCGCAGTTGCTTTAAGCACTGGTGAGTAGATTCATCCGGCCAAGCTGAACTAGAGTTTTGCATGTGAAAATCAGAAAAATCGATTAAGCAACTCAAAAACAAAGTGAAGTGAAATCAAATGACAAGTCGTCCCATCCTCTTATTTGGGGCTACAGGTTTTAGCAATGCTAAAAGTTGCTAAAAGTTTTAGCTATGCTCTATTTTTTTGAGGCAACTTCCACTATCAAGCAAAATTATTCATCTCACAAAGTATATTTTCCGATCTCATATCCGTCAGATCCATGTGCCACTTCGTTAATAAGCCATCATTCTTTACCTAAAGAAAAGCAAGACGAATAATTCAACTAAAAAAATTTCCCTCGAGATTTAGCGGCACTAGTTATCGCACTTATCAAATCCATCCATCCAATATTAATCCTATGGCCAAGATCCCATCATCTCAAGGGATCTTGAGCTGATCTACCAGAAATAGATCAGAAATACTTGCTCCTGGGCATGCCTTACACATAAATATTGATGGAATCTTCTCCTATTTTCCCCTCATTTCAGTAAATCTGGACTACAAAACTTGTCTCCACACTCTTCTAACCCTCCTTTTATCATAAGCAATCTACTAAGGAAATATAACTTGTCTCCACACTCCTCTAACCCTCCTTTTATCATAAGCAATCTACTAAGGAAATATATCACCGAAAGAATAGCATAACGTACGGGGCATCACTTTGAAGACACCAGCTAAGTTCATAAAAAACAATTAACAAAGATAAAAAGAAATAGCAACCTAAATGTGGACTTAATTATGGTCAGAAATTCGCCTCCAATCTCTGATACACATCCACAAGCTCGATCTGAACCCACCATAGTACTTCCCTAGGGACTTCATTACGCGCTCTTTCTATGTCAAGGAGAGGCATTACGGCATTCGTATGTAATTGGGGCATTATTATATGTCAACACTACCATGTACAGAGCCTTTCCTCATACCTTTGGATCCTTATTATCTTTTTTTTTTTTTTTCACCAAACACTACAACTAATTAACAAATCAGCTAGAAAGTGCATAGAAGGCTAACAATGCGAGTAGTGCCTAAAAAGTTCTTCAATCCCTAATGCTCAGTCTGGGCCTAATCAGCTAGTGCATGGGTGATGTGGGCGCACAAATAACCAACCTACATGGCCTGTGCATCACTTGTGACAATTATACTAGTAAATTATTGCATGGACAAACAATCATACTAACGGCCTATCATGATTTGCGGAATGTAGACAAACAATTACACACATTCCAAGCATAATTATTCATAACAAAGTGGCATGAAACACTTACCCATGAGAATTGCCCACCATGGAACTTATTGTTCGCCCCAGCAAGGTGCGAATCCAAAGGCGTAAGCTTCAGCAACCTCGGTGCTGCGATCTTGTTCCCCATCCGCCCGCTAAACCCAGTCTTCTCCTTCCCATCCTTGTCTTTAAAAACAGTGGATATTAAGATCAGGTAAGTATCCGTTGTGCCCAAAATCCACTTTCCGTCGAAAGTCACATCCACATGGGTGATCGGAGACCCTAATCCCGGAAAAGCTGTCTTTGCCATCCTCATCGAGCTCTTTGAATACAATCGAATCTTCCCGTCTAATGACCCGACTACAATAGACCCATCGCCCGCCGTTGCGAAGGACTGAAAATTAGTGCCCCTAGTAAACTGGTGCCCCTGTGTCCATTCCAACACAGGAGATTCCATGGAGTTAGCAAGATTCTGAACAATCCCTCTTCTATCCCTCATATCCCAGCGGCACAACCTATTATCATCTAAACCCAAGAATGTCGACTCCGCAGGGTCCAGCTGCGATCCCTTGTTGTCATTGGTGATATCTTTCATCGTAATGTCGGTCCCGTCCTTCTCAAATCTCCACGCTGTCACGACCTTCCCGGTCTCGATATCGAGCTGGTGCACACCCGTCGAGTGGGGCTTCCCCTCGTTCACAGGGCTCATCAATAGCATGTTGGATTCGGCCTTCATCAAAAGAGCCTTCTTTGGAGTCGAGAAGACTCCCGGTTTTTTCCCGTTACCGGAAAACCTCACAGAAACACCTTTTCCATGGATCCCGTGGCTGAAATTCTTGACTACCTGGATTCCGGAATTGCTTACCAGGAAGCTGTTTTCCAACGCACCGAGCGCGAGACTTTGGATTCCACCCTCATCGACGGCTTCCTCAAACTCCTCTAACAGATCCTGGCTTGCCCTAGATGGCGTCGCAACCGGCTTAGGGCTTTTCAGGAAGCTCTCTTCCGCGTCCTCCCATATGGAATCGTCGGCAACATCCGGCTTCGCCCAGCCCATGAAATCCTTGCCGTAGACCTTCAAACGGTTATCATCCGTAGCATCGAAACCGTAGGTGTTCTCAAAGATGCAATCCTGATACTGCTCGTAGAACCGACCATAACCCTCGGGATTGAGGAATTTGAGGGCCCAGACGCCGTCGGCAACGAAGTCGACTCGCCGCTGATCGGGGAACGTCTTCAGCTGCAGCTCCGGCCCAACCGGGGCGCGGATCTTGGATCCGATCACCAAGAACCACGGAGCACCGGCGCCGCCGCCGCCGCCGCCGCCGCCGCCGGGAGAGTAGTCATCCTCGGATCCCGAAGAGGGATCGGGGGAGCGGCGGAAGGAGAAGGAGGTGAGCTTCTCGGAGGTGATCCAGCGGGCGGTGGGGGAGCTCCCGCCGATGTGGAGGTAGAGCTTCACCGAATTGATCGAGCTAGGGTTAGGGTTAGGGGTTTGGGAGGAGGAAGGAGGGGAGGATTTGGAGTACTTGAGCTGGAGGGATCGGAGCTTGCGATCGAGGGCGTCAATGGAGGAAGGAGTTGCGGCGGAGGCAGGATTGGCGTTGAGGGTTTTGGGACGGGTCCGATCGGAGCTCGACGCGTCGTCTCCTTCCTCGCTCTCGGCGTCGGCGTATTCATGGCTGTGCTCCTCTTCTTCCTCTCCCTCCTCCTCGGAGTCGGAGAGCTCCAAACCCTCGCGGCTGTGGGATCCGCCCATGGCGACGAGATCGTAGCGGAGAGAGTTTTTTAGGGTTAGGGTTCGAGGAGAAGGAAAGGAAATGGGGGGGGGGAGTGGGGGATGAGAAGGGGATTTAAATTTTAAAATGAAATGGGGGACACGCGGTGAGTTATAGATCCGGTGACGGGACTCGGACGTGTAGCGTTGGTTCGACGCGGGGGTAAAATGGTAAATTAACCGCGTTGTGATGCTTTTGCAGTTTTGCTTTGGGACGAAGTATTCGGGTAGAGGATGTAGTCACCGACCAGTTACAGTCACCGCCCAGTTACAGTTAGGGGGTGTCAACGACCGAGCGAGGTCCGAGCTGGCTCGTTTAAATACGTTTAAATATCAAGCTGGCTCATTCATTTATTAACGAGTTAAATATGAGTTAGCTCACGAATAATAAGTCTGCTTTTTATTCCCTTAATTAGATATAAAATTAAAAAAAAATTAAAAAATTAAAATTTTAATTTAATAATTAAAATTTATAAAAATTTTGATAGTCTAAAATCTAAATAGTAAAATTTATATATATAAAAATTAATAGTCTAAAATCTAAATAGTAAATATATATATATTCGAGTTGTTAACGAGCCGAACACGAGCGAGCTGATCCAGCTCGTGTTCGGCTCGTTTATTAAACGAGCTGAAAAATTTGGCTCGTTTACTAAACGAGCGATTCGATCTTGAACTAATTTCGAGCCGAACATGAGCTGGCTCATGAACAGCGAGCTGGATTGCCACCCCTAGTTACCTTTTCTCCATTTGTCATGGTTTTTTTTTAAAAAAATATATATTTTCTTTTTAAAATTACAGGGTTTGTTGGTGTTTTTAATTAAATTATAATAATTTTGGAGCATATTTGTTGGGATTTTTTTTCACTAATAATAATTTTGCAGCATATTTAATATTTAGAGTTATATATGATATATTATTTTTTAAAAAATAATTTTATATAATTTTTTATAAATATATCGAATAGCTAGTATATTTCTATAAAATTTAAATTTTTATATTTATTTTTTCAAAACTTCAGTGACTTTCATATTTTTTTTTCTGATTTATTACCATTAACCTATTATTTAATAAAATATTAATTTTGGCATCACAAAAAAACAGATAAAACTGGTAAAATTGTGCAAAAATATACTTTTAAAAAATTTCTAGTGGTTGCAATCTTCTTTCTCTATATAAAAAACCAATTTATCATGGTTTATATCTTCTATCACTTCTTTTCTACTCTATCTATTTAATATTTTATTTTTTTACTCATTTTTTTTTTTAGTTATGAGTTTATTAAGAAAGAGAAAGAAAAAAAGTATGAAGAGTTTTTATTACTAGAATTTTGATTGAGAGGTAAGGTGAAAAGAAAGTGAAAAGTTTTGATCTGAGTGTTTTGAACATTGACTCCTTTTCAACTAGATTAGGATGTATTTTAAGGGAATTATAATTTCATAAAAAGTTACAAAGGTTAATTTATCTAAACTATATTTTTCTAAGACATTGGTGGGGAGATATTTGAAGTCTTTAAGATTTTTAAAAAGATAAATATAAAAATTTAAATTTATAAAAACATATTTATTATTTGATATATTTATAAAATTTATAAATATTAATTATTGGTTTGCGTTAGAAACGGCTTGTAAGGATTATATATATTATAAGAAACTATGAATTGAGAGCCTTAGCAGTTTTGGAGCGTTCCCCGCAAGCCACGTGTCGTATTTTCTTAATTTGATTTTTTTTTTTCTTGGTTGGTGAATCTACAGTAAAAGTTCTCTTAGTTGGTGGGGTCTACAGGTGGGTCTACAGTAAAAGCTCTCTTGGTTGGTCGGGTTTACAGTAAAACCTAATTATTGGTGTGTCCCGCAACCCTTCGATTTCTTCTTTGCATTAAATATTTCTCTACTTTATAGTGTTCTCTTGGTTGGTGGGGTCTACAGTAAAAGCTCTCTTGGTTGGTGGGGTCTATAAAAACTATGAATTGGGAACCTTAGCAACCTTGGAGCGTTCCCCGCAAGCCACGTGCCCTGTTCTTCTAATTTGAATTTTTTTTTCTCTTGGTTGGTGGATCTACAGCAAAAGTTTTGTTGGTTAGTGGGGTCTATAGGTGGGTCTACATTAAAAGCTCTCTTGGTTGGTGGGGTTTACAGTAAAACCTAATTATTGGTGTGTTCCGCAACCCTTCGATTTCTTCTTTGCATTAAATGCTTCTCTACTTTATAGTGTTCTCTTGGTTGGTGGGGTCTACAGTAAAAACTCTCTTGGTTAGTGGGGTCTACAGTAAAACCTAATTATTGGTGTGTCCAAATACCCTTGGATCTCTTCTTTGTATTAAATGCTTCTCTACTTTATAGTGTTTATTGGTGTGTCCCGCAACCCTTTGATTTCTTCTTTGCATTAAATGCTTCTCTACTTTATAGTGTTGCATTAAATGCTTCTCTTCGTTTGCGATTTTGTCTCCTCTCTACCTCTCCGTTTTCGCCATGATGAACCGTCATTGCCTTCCTGTCGTCTCCTCCCTACCTCTCCGTTTTTGCTATGATGAACCGTCGTTACCTTCTTGCGTGCTAGGACGGGCGCAGCATGGGGGCTGTCGCTGTCTCCGCCGTGTTCTGGCAGAGTTGTTGGTACGGAGCCGCCTTCCCTTTGCCTACTAGGATTCCTGGCCAGCAAATGGCCTCCTACAACTCGCCGAAGCGGCGTAGAATGGGGTCTTCGGTGTAGATGGCAGGGAGGCTGTGCCAGGCTCTGACGAAATATGTGACTTTTCTTTGCCATTCGTATACCTAATCTTTTACCTTTTTTGCTTCTATTACACTTCTTCTTCTCTTTTTCAGAGTATTGCTTATAAATACTGGGTTTCTCCTTCTCTGTTACCCTTCTGCTATTGTTGTTGGGTTCGATCTTTTCTCTACCTGTTGGTGTCATTTTTACTGCATGTGAACGTGTGGCTTTTGCTCCGGTGCTCCCTGATGGCGCATTGCTTCGATTTTTAAAACATAGATTTGTATATCTTGGTTTATTTTTTTCTTATGTAATTTTTTTTCTTTATTGATGTTTCTTTTTTTTATTTTTTATTTTTCTCTCTTTTTTGGTGGGGGAGGAAAAGGGTTGAAGAAATTTTTTTATTTTTAATATTTTATTTTTTTATTTTTACTGCATGTGAACGTGTGGTTTTTGGTCTGGTGCTTCCTGGCGGCGCATTTGCTGCAATTTTTAAAACATAGGTTTGTATATCTTGGTTTATTATTTTTTTCTTATGTATTATTTTTTTTTACTTATGGTTGTTTGCTTATCTTACACATTCTCCTAGTTGCTATTGGTTATTGCTGGAATGCGGGTTATTCCTCGGTGTCAACGATATCTCGGAAGTTGGTCGGTTGCGTGCTGTGTATTGTTCGGTTGGTCTCTGTTTGGTATTATTTTTCTCTATGATCTTTTTTGTGTATGCTTGATGTTGGATTGGGTTTTGTATTCCTACTATATTTTCGGCATTTAGTATTTGGTTTTGGGTGCAGTTATGGCGTCGATTTTTGTGATTGTTTGCTTTCGCAAGTTGCTTCGTGATGTGTGTCAGCGTTTTTCTCTAGCGATGCCTCAATATGATGTCCCGGTTGAAGACGAAGAGGGGGTGTTAGTGTTTATGTTGGAGAAGATCATGTAGAGCATGTGAGATGTTGGAGTGCTCCATGTGCGAATATCGATCGGGCTGAGCAACACCGGCTGGTTAGAAAAATGCATAATGAATTTTCCTTCGAACTTAGGGATTTTAATTTAGAGGATAAAAGTTTCTATATATCAAAATAGAGCTAAAAAATTTATTTTTAAATTATTATTTTTTTATAAATTATTTATTATTTATACATAAAAAATTTCGTTGCATTGCATGAGTTTCCTTAACTAGTATATTACTATTGAGCTAAAATAAGTTGGAACGGAATTTTAGAGAATAATATATGAAAATTTGAAATTTATATGAGGAGTACTATTTTTTTATCTCATTAATTAGGTATTGTATTAGTTATTAATTTTGAAACATTTAAATAGTAGTGACGAATAATGTTGACAAATTATAATATATACTTTGGAGATATTTCAAATAATGCATATTATGCTTAACGGAATTATCTTTTGAATTAGATGCTCCATTATTGAGAATAAAATAAAAGCACTCAGATATATTTTGTTTGGCTCCTATTTTTCTTAGGAGCCAAACAAAAAAAAATATATATATTTTTTCAACCAGTAGATTATTTTTTGGGATGTTCTTAGAAGGAAAAGAAAAACTTTAGACAAAGTTGTTATTCATATCATACAAATAACAACATAAACCACATTAACTATCAATGAAAAGAGAGAGAGAGAGAGAGAGAGAGAGAGAGAGAGAGAGAGAGAGAGAGAGAGAGAAATGGAATTAGGGGCCAATGTTACATCTTGCTTCATTCTCCTCTTCCACTAATGGTTCTTGTAGCAGCAAACAAAACAAGAAACTCATACAAATCACCAAAATCACATATAAGTTTTGCCATCAAACTCCTAACTAAACCCAAAACCACACCCATCTTCTCCCAATCTCCACCCTTTACCACTTCTGCAATTTTAAAAATCGCGACTTCGAATCCGAAAATTGCCACCATCAGTTCAAATGATGCTAACTTCCCCATTTTCATTAGTCCCAAAGCCTTCTTAAGAGCCTTTAACCCATAATTCCCTTCCTCTAACAATGAAATCACAATACCCCATTTGGTGACAAAGCGCAGGAGGGTAATTTGCGCAACTACAATAACTACAATAACAGGTAGCACCAAAATGACATACGAACCTATATATCGTACGATCTCGAATTCGAGTGAAATTCTCAAGCAAATGAGTACAACTAGTAAGGCCAAGAGTGTGGCATAAAGTAGGGTGATCGTCGTCGTCGACCAAGTTCTCCGAGCTATTTCGAAAAGGCCTTCGACCGACGGTCTCTCCGAGGAGCACGCCATGACTGAGAAACAGGCTATAAGAATTGTCGATACGCTTGAAACGACGAAATCGATTGGCCTAACCTGCATTTCAGAAGCTGCCAAATGAAAAGAGATATCTCCAAAGTACTTTGGCACTAGAAAGCTCGTGTCGATAACGAAGTGCGGGGAGATGCAATGCGTGACGACGGGCGAGAGAAGCGCATAAGGTACAAGAACGACAAGCATCGTCAAGAGCAAAGACTTCGGGTTTTGGTTTGCGAGCTTTATTGCTTCTACGAACGACCGACGAACTCCCCATGCTTGCGAATTTGACATGACGAAAAAAGAAAGCTAGCTACTCATATGATTAAATGTAGAAATATGTTGCAATATATATATATATAGAGAGAGTGTGTGTTTGTGTGTGTGTTAAATCCTTAATTAATTTCCTTGGAATGAAGAGTAAGTTGGAATAAGAGCTTGTGTACAAATTTGGAGTACTGAAGATTAAGTTGGAATAAGAGCTTAATTGTGTACAAATTTGAGTCCTTGTTGTTGTCAATCCAAAGAAAATGATTATAGTGTGGTTTAAATGTAACAAAGTTACAACCACAATCTTGTTACTACAGGTCTAATTTGTTTAAAATGAAGGTTAGGTTGCAATAAGAGCTTTTGTACAAAGGGTATATATAAGTATACACCCCTTTAGGGGTGTATATCTTACACCCCACTCCATTTTGAAGTGGGATGAATTCCACTCATCACTCGATGTGACGAGTAAAATAATATTCACCTCAAAATAGAGTGGGGTATAAAATGTACATCTCTAAAGGAGTGTACACCTAGCATCCCTCTTGTACAAATTAGGAGTCCTTGCTGTCAACTCAAAGAAGATGATTTTTGTGTGGTACAATTATGTAACCAAGTTACAACCACAATCTTGTTGCTACGGGTCTAACTAGTAAACCCTGTTGAAACTTTCTACAGTATTAATTTAGATTTTGACACTTACCGTGACATTCATAGGAATTAAAATAGTCATATATATATTAAAATATACACTATAATAAAATTAAACTATAAAAATATATTTATATAATATTTTTGTGCAAGTGTTCTATCTATATTTTATTTATATTCAAAATTAGATTATAGAGATATATTTTTAGAACACATTATAATAATATATTGCTATACACCCCAACGACTACACATATAACGACACTAATAATAAGTGTTTGTATTTTTATCAGTGACACTTTTTTTAAATTTTAGAAATACTTAAAAGTGTCGCTATAACATAATTTTGTTGTAGTGATAATAGAGCTAAATTTATTAATTCGGTTATAAAATTTTGGACGACAGCTAGATTCAAGAAGTTAGGAAGGTTAAGCATGTCAGGATTAGAGTAGTTGTATGATGGATAACGTTCTGAGAAGTGGGACGTCACAGTTGGTATTAGAGCCAATCACAAATAAAAAGTGTGAAATAAGTCTCAGCTGAGTTAGAGTCATACATCGGGACGGCAGGTAGAGCGCTGCTCCCCACAAGATCGGTTAAGACTAGCAAGACGAATCACATATCGATAGTGCTTATGAGTATGCTTTAATCTAACGAGAACATCAGAACTTAAAAAAGAGATATATGTGACATCCATAAATTTAGAATAATCTTATATATATAGGATATATAATATGGTTAAATTATCTTAACATGTCAGAAGTAGACTAGTTCTAAAATAGATAACCTCATGAAAAGTAGGGCTCAATAGCTAAATCAAATATTTTCCCAAATGAGCATTTGGGATGTACATCAAGTATTTTCCCAAATATATAATTGGTAAAAATGTGTAGAGACCCTTCAACCATAGCCTATTCTGGAATAGCCTCATCAACTGTATATATCTTTTATCTTTCTTTTTTTTTGTTGAGATTTTATACAATGTTAAGTTACAAACTTTATCAAATTTAATAATTTTATTAATTTTTAACCATGAATTCACCTAATTTTATTTGCCAAAAATAATTGAAGTATTTAGATTTGGTGAAATCCAAATTTTTTAATAAAAATTATTCAATTTTAAAGAATTGGAAGTTGAGGGGGTCTTAATTAAAAAAATTCTTTAGGGTACTATTCATAATCCTATAGTTGACGAGGTCTCTAATGAATTTAATTTTATAAAAAAAACACTATTTGAAGAGGTGGGCTAGAGTTGACGAGGTCTCTATATGAATCTAATTTTATAAGAAAATTGCTACTTGAACACACTAAAGAGGAAATGGAGGGACCTCTAAATTTTAGTAAAAATATATAATAAAAAAGAAGAAAAAAAATTGATGTGATAAGTAAAATAATGATATTTTTAGAATGAAAATGATGTAAGATGTATAATTTATTTTAAAGTTTGAATTGTATCAATAATTTTGCTCATTTTATAAAGAAAAGGATAAACTATTATTTACCCAATGTAGTTTGGCATGTGTTTATTTTAATTTTCTGTAATTGAAAAGTTACGCTCTAGTGCTCTTTGAGGATACAATAATAAGACTTGGCCACTGTAGTAGTCCAGATCCCTGTGCAGCTTTTTTCGTTATCCGTGGTAATGAAACACCTATTATTGGTGTGTCGAGCCCGCAACGTGTCAAATGGACGCGTTGGACGGACTCAGTGAGGATTTGGGATCAAGCCTGGCTTTTGGTTGCTCTCGCCGAATTTTAGAAGTGATTTCAGGCTAAATGGAGGCCGGATTTGGATTCAGTGCGGAAAAATGCTTGAAAACGGCTATTTACTTGTATTTTTCGGAGTCCGAACGGTTAAAAACGGACACCCGAAAGTTTACAGTATATTTTGGTGCACTAGGGAGCTGTGGACCGGCGGGAATGCCACGTGGCGGCCTGTCATTGGCCGGCGCACGCTTCGCGGTCCAGGGAATCATGGCGCTGGCGCAGTAGACCGGGCGGGTGACATGTGGTAGCTCCTCATTGGCGGGCTCACGCGGCGCGGTCCACGGGGTCGAGCGGCCGGGTGCATGGAACTGGGCGCGCCACGTGGCGGCCCCGGATTTGCCGGCTCACGCGTGCGAGGCGCACGCTAGGGCGCGGCGCTGCGGCCGTACGCACGCGTGGCAGGGGACTGCGGCGTGTCGGGCCGCCACTGGCGGGCGCCGACTGGCGTGGTGGGCGGGGCGCCGCCCGCCTGCGCCACATGGCGTCCCGCCATTAGCGGGCGCCGCGGACCCGCCATCCTGCGCGGGACACGCGGCAGTGCCCGAGCGGCTGGGCGACGCTATCCCGTGTTCGGGACACGCGTCGAGCCCAGGACGATTCGGACATTGACGGGAGGCGGGCCTTTTGGGCTTTCGGGCGCCCGAATGTGGGCCTTGCGCCCGAATCTTGGTAGGCTATAAATAGCCCACCACCCCTCTCTTCTTTTGGTTTTTTCGAGTTTTAGAGAGAGAAAGGGAGCTTGTGGCCTGAAGAAAAATTGTTCTACTCTTTGTCCTCCATCTCTCCAGGAAGTTTCAAGATTTTAGGAGTCTTCGGCATCGAGATCTCTGCGACGCGGCACACTTCGACGTTTCCCTTCTGCGGCCCGTTTCCGTCGTTGTTCAGTCGGAAAAGTCCCTTGTGCCAACCAGGAGGAATTTTTGGACGATTTTTGCGACAGCGTGTTCCTAAGAGGTAGGCCTTCGATTTTTGTGTTGGTCACTTCGCTCCGTTTTGGGTTTTTGGCACGGTTCCCGAGGCATCATTTGACCCCATTTTCTGTGACCATTTTCTGGATAGCGCGGACTGGTTTATTTTCTATCTTGGCCTACGAGACTCGGATCAGGGCGTATGTTTTGAATCTACTCATCGCAAGGATCGCAGCCGTAATTTTTCTGGATTTTTTTGTGAACCGCACATAGGTGAAAAATCCTTTTTTTCTGTGCTATTTTGCAAACAACAAATGCTGTTTTTCGGGGAAGGCCCATTAATGCCGAGTTCGAATATTTTGCAGTGATTCGTGGATTCTAGGGTTGTGGGGACAGTTGCTGGACAGCTAGGAGTTCTTTTACAGTTTGGGAAGTTGCGTGGACCAGGTGGGTGATTGTTGCATCCCACTTTCCCGACTTGCTCACTAAGTTTACTAGAGAGTGAAATCCCTATATTAAATCTACAAATCGATCACCCCGTTGACAGTCATGCTTAAATTAAAATAAAAGTGACCCTATCATGTGAGACTATTCTTGTGGATCTATCATATTAAAATAAAAGTTTTTCTTATGTATTATATATTTTTTTTTACTGATGGTTGTTTGCTTATCTTACACGTTCTCCTGGTTGCTACTGGTTATTGCTGGAATGCGGGTTATTCCTCGGTGTCGACGATATCTCGGAAGTTGGTCGGTTGCGTGCAATGTATTGTTCGGTTGGTCTCTGTTTGGTATTATTTTTCTCTGTGATCCTTTTTGTGTATGCTTGATGTTGGATTGGGTTTTGTATTCCTACTATATTTTCGGCATTTAGTTTTTGCTTTTGGGTGCAGTTATGGCGCCTATTTTTGTGATTGTTTGTTTTCGCAAGTTGCTTCATGATGTGTGTCAGCGTTTTTCTCTAGCGATGCCTCAATATGATGTCCCGTTTGAAGACGAAGAGGGGGTGTTAGTGTTTATGTTGGAGAAGATCATGTAGAGCATGTGAGATGTTGGAGTGCTCCATGTACGAATATCGATCAGGCTGAGAAAGATGCGGCACGCCGACTGGTTAGAAAGATGCATAATGAATTTTTCTTCGAACTTAGGAATTTTAATTTAGAGGATAAAAGTTTCTATATATCAAAATAGAGCTAAAAAATTTATTTTTAAATTATTATTTTTTTATAAATTATTTATTATTTATACATAAAAAATTTCGTTGCATTGCATGAGTTTCCTTAACTAGTATATCACTATTGAGCTAAAATAAGTTGGAACGGAATTTTAGAGAATAATATATGAAAATTTGAAATTTATATGAGGAGTACTATTTTTTTATCTCATTAATTAGGTATTGTATTAGTTATTAATTTTGAAACATTTAAATAGTAGTGACGAATAATGTTGACAAATTATAATATATACTTTGGAGATATTTCAAATAATGCATATTATGCTTAACGAAATTATCTTTTGAATTAGATGCTCTATTATTGAGAATAAAATAAAAGCACACAGATATATTTATACTCTTGGTAATTAAAGATTTTTTTTTTTTTTTTTTTTTTGAGAATAAAATTTTTCATAAAAACCAGATTTTTTTTCTTTCAAAAATACTATTTTTCTTAGGAGCCAAACAGAAAAAAAAAAATTATATTTTTTCAACCAGTAGATTATTTTTTGGGATGTTTTTAGAAGGAAAAGAAAAACTTTAGACAAAGTTGTTATTCATATCATACAAATAACAACATAAGCCACATTAACTATCAATGAAGAGAGAGAGAAATGGAATTAGGGGCCAATGTTACATCTTGCTTCATTCTCCTCTCCCACTAATGCTTCTTGTAGCAGCAAACAAAACAAGAAACTCATACAAATCACCAAAATCACATATAAGTTTTGCCATCAAACTCCTAACTACACCCAAAACCACACCCATCTTCTCCCAATCTCCACCCTTCACCACTTCTGCAATTTTAAAAATCGCGACTTCGAATCCGAAAATTGCCACCATCAATTCAAATGATGCTAACTTCCCCATTTTCATTAGTCCCAAAGCCTTTTTAAGAGCCTTTAACCCATAATTCCCTTCCTCTAACAATGAAATCACAATACCCCATTTGGTGACAAAGCGCAGGAGGGTAATTTGCGCAACTACAATAACTACAATAATAGGTAGTACCAAAATAACATGCGAATCTATATATTGTACGATCTCGAATTCGAGTGAAATTCTCAAGCAAATGAGTACAACTAGTAAGGGCAAGAGCTTGGCATAAAGTAGGGTGATCGTCGTCGTCGACCAAGTTCTTCGAGCTATTTCGAAAAGGCCTTCGACGGACGGCCTCTCCGAGGAGCACGCCATGACTGAGAAACAGGCTATAAGAATTGTCGATAGGCTTGAAACGACGAAATCGATTAGCCTAACCTGCATTTCAGAAGCTACCAAATGAATAGAGATATCTCCAAAGTACTTTGGCACTAGAAAGCTCGTGTCGACAACGAAGTGCGGGGAGATGCAATGCGTGACGACGGATGAGAGAAGCGCATAAGGTACAAGAACGACAAGCATCGTCAAGAGCAAAGACTTCGGGTTTTGATTTGCGAGCTTTATTGCTTCTACGAATGACCGACGAACTCCCCATGCTTGCGAATTTGACATGACGAAAAAAGAAAGCTAGCTACTCATATGATTAAATGTAGAAATATGTTGCAATATATATATATATATATATATATATAGAGAGAGAGAGAGAGAGAGAGAGAGAGAGAGAGAGAGAGAGAGATATAGAGAGAGAGAGAGAGAGAGAGAGAGTGTGTGTGTGTGTGTGTGTGTGTGTTTGTGTGTGTTAAATCCTTAATTAATTTCCTTGGAATGAAGAGTAAGTTGGAATAAGAGCTTGTGTATAAATCTGGAGTCCTGAAGATTAAGTTGGAATAAGAGCTTAATTGTTTACAAATTTGGAGTCCTTGTTGTTGTCAATCCAAAGAAAATTGATTATAGTGTGGTTTAAATGTAACAAAGTAACAACCACAATCTTGTTACTACAGGTCTAATTTGTTTAAAATGAAGGTTAAGTTGCAATAAGAGCTTTTGTACAAATTTGGAGTCCTTGCTGTCAACTCAAAGAAGATGATTTTTGTGTGGTACAATTATGTAACCAAGTTACAACCACAATCTTGTTGCCACGGGTCTAACTAGTAAACCCTGTTGACACTTTCTACAGTATTAATTTAGATTTTGACACTTACCGTGACATTCATAGGAATTAAAATAATCATAAATATTAAAATATACACTATAATAAAATTAGATTATAAAAATATATTTATATAATATTTTTGTGTAAGTGTTATATCTATATTTTATTTATATTCAAAATTAAATTATAAAGATATATTTTTAGAACACATTATAATAATATATTGCTATACACCCTAACTACTACACATATAACGACACTAATAATAAGTGTTTGTATTTTTGTCAGTGACACTTTTTTAAATTTTAAAAATATTTAAAAGTGTCGCTATAGCATAATTTTGTTGTAGTGATAATAGAGCTAAATTTATTAATTCGGTTATAAAATTTTGGACGACAGCTAGATCCAAGAAGTTAGGAAGGTTAAGCACGTCACGATTAAAGTAGTTGTATGATGTATGATGGATAACGTTCTGAGAAGTGGGACGTCACAGTTAGTATTAGAGTCAATCATAAATAGAAAGTGTGAAATAAGTCTCAGCTGAGTTAGAGTCATACATCGGAATGGCAGATAGAGCGCTGCTCCCCACAAGATCGGTTAAAATTAGCGAGACGAATCACACATCAATGGTGCTTATGAGTATGCTTTAATCTAACAAGAACATCGGAGCTAAAAAAAAAAAAGGTATGTGACACCTATAAATTTAGAATAATCCTATATATATAGGATATATAATATGGTTAAATTGCCTTAACATGTCAGAAGTAGACTAGTTCTAAAATAGATAACCTCATAGAAAGTAGGGCGTAACAGTTAAATCAAATATTTTCCCAAATGAGCATTTGTGGTGTACATAAAGTATTTTCCCAAATATAATTGGTAAAAATGTGTAGAGACCCTTCAACCATAGCCTATTCTGGAATAGCCTCATCAACTGTATATATTTTTTATCTTTATTTTTTTGTTGAGATTTTATACAATATTAAGTTACAAACTTTATCAAATTTAATGATTTTATTAATTTTTAACCATGAATTCACCTAATTTTATTTGCCAAAAAATAATTGAAGTATTTAGATTTGGTGAAATCACCGACGAATTTGACAAATTCTCCAAATTTTTTACTAAAAATTATTCAATTTTCAAGAATTGGAAGTTGAGGGGGTCTTAATTAAAAAAAAAAAAAAAAAAAAAAATCTTTAGGGTACTATTCATAATCCTATAGTTGACGAGGTCTTTAATGAATTTAATTTTATAAGAAAAATACTATTTGTACACACTAAAGAGGTGGACTAGAGTTGACGAGGTCTCTATATGAATCTAATTTTATAAGAAATTTGCTATTTGAACGCACTAAAGAGGAAAGGGAGGGATCTCTAAATTTTAGTAAAAATATATAAAAAAAAAAAAAAAAATTGATGTGATAGGTAAAATAATGATATTTTTAGAATGAAAATGATGTAAAATGTATAATTTATTTTAAAGTTTGAATTGTATCAATAATTTTGCTCATTTTATAAAAAATAGGATAAACTCTTATTTACCCAATGTAGTTTGGCATGTGTTTATTTTAATTTTTTGTAATTGAAAGGTTACGCTCTAGTGCTCTTTGAGGATACAATAATAAGACTTGGCCACTGTAGTGGTCCAAATCCCTGTGCAGTTTTTCTCGTGATTCGTGGTAGTGAAACATCTATTATTGGTGTGTCGGGCCCGCAACGTGTCAAATGGACGCGTTGGATGGACTCAGTAAGGATTTAGGATCAAGCCTGGCTTTTGGTTGCTCTCGCCGAATTTTAGAAGTGGTTTCAGGCTAAACGGAAGCGCGATTTGGATTCAGCGCGGAAAAACGCTTGAAAACGGCTATTTACTTGTATTTTCCGGAATCCGGACGGTCAAAAACGGACACCCGGAAGTTTACAGTATATTTTGGTGCACTAGGGATCTGTGGACCGGCGGGAATGCCACGTGGCGGCCTGTCATTGGCTGGCGCACGCTTCGCGGTCCAGGGAATCATAGCGCTGGCGCAGTAGACCGGGCGGGTGACACATGGCAGCTCCTCATTGGCGGGCTCACGCGGCGCGGTCCACGGGGTCGAGCGGCCGGGTGCATGGATCGGGGCGCGCCACGTGGCGGCTCCGGATTCGCCGGCGCACGCGAGGGTGCGGCGCTGCGGCCGTACGCACGCGTGGCAGGGGACTGCGGCGTGTCGGGCGGTCACTGGCGGGCGCCGGCTGGCGTGGCGGGCGGGGCGCCGCCCGCGTGCGCCACATGGCGTCCCGCCATTGGCGGACACCGCGGACCCGTCGTCCTGCGCGGGACACGCGGCAGCGCCCGAGCGGCTGGGCGACGCTGTCCCGTGTTCGGGACACGCATCGAGCCCAGGACGATTCGGACGCTGACGGGAGGTGGGCCTTTTGGGCTTTCGCGCGCCCGAATGTGGGCCTTGCGCCCGAATCTTGGTGGGCTATAAATAGCCCACCACCCCTCTCTTCTTTTGGTTTTTTTAAGTTTTAGAGAGAGAAAGGGAGCTTGTGGCCTGAAGAAAAATTGTTTCACTCTCTGTCCTCCATCTCTCCAGGAAGTTTCAAGATTTTAGGAGTCTTCGGCATCGAGATCTCTGCGACGCGGCGCACTTCGACGTTTCCCTTCTGCGACCCGTTTCCGTCGCTGTTCAGTCGGAAAAGTCCCCTGCGCCAACCAGGAGAAATTTTTGGACGATTTTTGAGGTAACGTGTTCCTAAGAGGTAGGCCTTCGATTTTTGTGTTGGTCACTTCACTCCGTTTTGGGTTTTTGGCACGGTTCCCGTGGCATCATTTGACCCCATTTTTTGTGACCATTTTCTGGATAGCGCAGACTTGTTTATTTTCTATCTTGGCCTACGAGACTCGGATCAGGGCGTATAGTTACTCATTTTAGATCTACTCGTCGCAAGGATCGCAGCCGTAATTTTTCTGGATTTTTCTGCCAACCGCACACAGGTGAAAATTCTCTTTTTCTGTGCTATTTTGTAAACAGCAAATGCTGTTTTTCGGGGAAGGCCCATTAATGCCGAGTTCGAATATTTTGCAGTGATTCGTGGATTCTAGGGTTGCGGGGACAGTTGCTGGACAGCTAGGAGTTCTTTCACAGTTTGGGAAGTTGCGTGTACCAGGTGGGTGGTTGTTGCATCCCTCTTTCCCGACTTGCTCACTAAGTTTACTAGAGAGTGAAATCTCTATATTAAATCTATAAATCGATCACCCCGTTGACAGTCATGCTTAAATTAAAATAAAAGTGAGCCTATCATGTGATACTATTCTTGTGGATCTATCATATTGAAAATAGTACTATTATGTTAGTACTTAGCTTTTGTACAAAAGATGATCATGTTAATACATATTTGATGCTTCACTTCTATTCTATATGGGGACAGTTGCATGCTTGTATGGACATCTAGTTAGGTCACTATTTATTGTTACACTATCATATTGGGACTTGACTTAGGGGAAACCATGTTTGCTCTGTTTCTTCTTTTATTCTGAGGTATGATTCATATTGCTCGGGTTCGAGCAGGGAGTTGGGATAGTGTAGTCGAGGTTGTACTAGTTGTGGGATTTATGGGTGTTGTGGCAACCGCGGACTTTGGGCGGTTGATCGAATGTTGCCTTTGCATCAGATTGGGGTTTCATCAGTGGATGGGTTTTTCCCACTTGAGCATAGTCGTGATCTAGTCCTGCTATTTTGAGATACTTGTGATATGGTTACTTTACTTGTGTCGGTCGCTCCCCTCGAGTGCCACTCCGGAGGTAGGCTTATTACCGGTCGCGTGCCAGTCCATTGGTTATCAAGGGATTCGGTCGTGTGCCGTTCCCGCTACTTGATTCTAGAGTTCGACTGCAGAGCAGGCAGTACCGGACTTGTGCCGGTTCTTGGATTGGGTTGTTTTGGGCAGTTACTGTTTACTGATGCATGCATATAGTCTTATAGTCAGTACCGCATTAGAGGCATGGTAGTGGTAGTTCTCCTTTTCAGCAGTTCATTTAGTTTACCACTTTATCTTTCTTTTGCCTCTTGTAGTCTTAGTGGGTGCGTTGGAGTTTGAGGCTTTACCCACTAAGGGGGGCTACTGATTTTATAGTTCTCACCCCCGTTATTGTTTTCCCTTTTTTTCTCCCTTTGTTTTGCAGAGTCGTCTGCGGGAGTTGCTGGGCCATCAGCGGCAGATCGAGGTAAGGGGATCGCTGAGTAGATAGATCTCCTGTGAGACTGTGAGTTGCAGCTAGACAGATACTGTACCCCCTTACTCAGACTGTAGTAGTTTATTTTTATTTTGAGGTCTGGCTTTGGCCAGCTGGATGTATCATTTTGATGAGCTGGGAGTTTGTTCTATATTTACACTTGTATCTTATTTCCAGTCTGAGATATTATGTAGTTCTTTTTAATTCAGCTATATACTATACTCTTTTATTGTAAATCTTATATCTGAGCAGGTTACCGGCGCTTCGTGTACATAAAAAATTCCGTGTGCACGACGGATCTGTTGACAAGCTCAGGTTCCGGTTTACAGCCGGGACATGACAGCCACCCTGCTATAGATGGAATGTAGTAACAAGTAAAGTATAAAGTTTTTTAATAGAAGTTTGTAAAATATAAAGTTTAATTTTTTAAATTAAAAAATATTTTTTTGTATATTTTAAAAAAGGTGTATATCTTACATTTCATTTATTTAAAAATGAGGTGAATTTTACTCGTCATTTCGAAATGTTCGGTAAAAAATATATCATTCTTGAATGAATAAAATGTGCATCATATATCTCTTTTAGAATATATAAGTAGCATTGTTTTTCAATAAATTAGTGTGATCTAATAAAGAGTGTCAAGAAGATAAGATCTGAATGCATGGTTCATGTTTTTTACAGCATTGATCGATAATTACTATATAGTGGGAATGCTTGAAGATATTTTTCTAAAGCGTCATCATCAAATTCATTCTTATAGCGTGGTGGTATAGATTTAGGTCAACTCTGGATTCACCAGGTGGGCCACTCGTCAATAACTAGTGGTTCTATGCTATGCTCAGAGGATGAGGGGTCATCGAAAGGGCTCCGCTTATCACCTGAAAGGAATGGAATGATCCACTTTGGCCGGCGTCGAGGTCGGCAAATGGCGACAAGAAGCAGAAGCGACTACAACAAAATTATGCTATAGCGACACTTTTAAATATTACTAAAAATTTAAAAAATACTGCTGGAAAAAATACCGACACTTGTCATTAGTGTCGCTATATGTGCCGTATAGCGATACATTACTATAATGTGTTCCAAAAATGTGTCCCTATAATCTAATTTTGGATATAGATAGACTATAAATAGGACACTTATAAGAAGTGTTACAAACATGTGTCTTTATAATCTAATTTTGTTGTAGTGAGCAAAGAGTATTTCTTCTTGGCGACAAGAAGTACTGATCATTTCTAACACAAATGATAAAAAATTTAATGATTGATATCCGAGGTTCTAAATTTAAAGTCTAATTATTTTATATTTTTCATAATAATAATAATAATTTGAGCATGGCTACTAGATGTGTGTGCATATTTGATTTAAAATTGGAAAAACCTTGCTAACTAAGCTCATCAAAAATCAAATTATAAAACAATATATACAAACTACAACCCGTATAAATATTTCCATGCATCGAAATTTCTCACTTTTACATGGCATCTCTTGCACTCGTAGTAGAACATAGTGTATGCATAATAAGCAATGAATTTCACCACCAGAAAAACAAGACCACACAAAATGGAAACCCTATGATCATGATCATGATCATGACCATGATCATGATCACCACAAGCCCACCTAAGAAGGACTTGCTCGACGACCGACATTGCGAGCGCGAGTACGAACCCTTGAGCCCTCCTCCCCTTCACAACCTCCTCGGCCCTCTCCAGTGCCGACAACCCTTCGTGCCTGCATGCTCAGTATAAAATATTAATTCCAGTATTGTCCTTTAATACCAACAAAGCTTTTTAGAGGAAATTATGTACTTAATTTACAGTGTATTGGCTAGATATATATATATATATAGACTTGTGTAAAAATCTGGTAGGATTCGGGCCGTATAGACTTGTGTAAAAATCTGGTAGGATTCGGGCCGGGCTTGGTTTTGGACCAGGTTAATTTTGCCAGGTCCAGTTCCGATTTAAACGGGCCAAGTTGACCGATCCAAGACATGGCCCGCCCTATTTGGCAAAATTCCAAACTAAATTTCTAGGTCAGGTTTGGTTTGTCCACAATATATATATATATATATATATATATATATATATATATATATATATATATATATATATATATATATATATACATAGTATTAGAGCATGAGGTATTAGCTTTGAATCACATTTTTTTTTGTAATTAAGAAAAACAACCTCCACCCATATAATGCATAAGTGTTATACTGGTTGTTCTTTGCAAATTTAAGCTTTATATAAAAAATAAGATGTTTTGTCGCACCCTTTTTCTAGGATAGCCACCACCAGGCTAAGCTTGCATGCAATATCAGAGTACGCGAATAAAATCGGCCCCATGCACACAACTAAAACTACCGAACCCGCGACCGCGACCGCCTCTGCGAACAATCCATCAGCAGCTCCTACTATGACTCTAAGCATCAACAGCAGTGAAGCTAACGCCGTTGCGAATAACTCGACACATACCGCAGTGATCACTGGCCTCCTCCACGTATGTCGCACTGCACACACCAACTCGTCGAGGGAGAGACGGTGGCGACTACTAAAAGAAATGGATGACAAGTAGGCCATGAGGATGGTCGAAAGCTTCGATAGGATGTAGCTGAGAGGCTCGACTTGTGAGACCGGTTTGGTTGTGTTCGAAGGAGAAGGATCGAGGTTGGAGAAGAGAAGGAAGAGGTTGGAGGAGACGAGAACGACAAGGACGATCGAGACCGCCGAGTTCTCACGCATTTCGATCGATCGGATCGGGCCGGCGTCGAGAGACTTCAGAGTGTTCTTCAAGTCTACTACCATTTTTTCCCTCTATATAATGTTCGCATATTGCAGTGCCATTGTTGACTAAGTCGGCTGTTTAAGTTGACTGTTGACTTGGCAAATAGGACGCAAAAGTTGAAATAGACTTCAGACTTCAGAGTGCTTTCGGTCAGGCCAGGACGAATCCAGAATTTAACTATGAGGGGGGCAAAATATATTCAAATACAAATTTTAATACATCATCAATTTTTTTTAAAAAAATTTATTAATTAAATAATTAATATAAAAATATTAAATTTTTTTAATTTAAAAATATTTAATTTTTAATTATTTTATTTATATTATTTTATTCAAATAATTAAAAATTTTATTAAATATAACCGTAATTTAATTAGATCAATTACTTTAACTAAAAGATCTATTAAATTTAGTATAATATTTTATTTAGTTAAATAAAATAGCTTACCAAAAATAGTTAGAAATTTAAAAAATATGAAATAAAAAAAATTGGAGTTAAGATATATATTTCAAATAGCTTGTAAGTACAAGACTCCTAAAATATTTTCATCTATTTAAAATATATACGAATAAAAAATAAAAAAAAAAATATATTGGCATAAAAATAAATATTAAAAAGTTAAGGGGGCCATTATTATCTAAAAGAGAGAAAGAGATAAATTAGTATCAAGGACTATTAAGTAATATTAAAATATTGAGGGGGGCATGGCCACCTTGGGTCCTATTATAGCTTCGTCCCTGGCTCAGGCCACTCGCCATCGGAACCCTTCCCGGCCGCACCCCGCTTGCATCTTCCTCGCCACTACCAGTTTGTGAGTTGTGATTTTATAAATTTGTGCATTAATTCATTATTTTGATGGAAGTTAATATTTACTCTTAATTAATTAATTTTTTTTTTTTTTTACCTACAAATTAATTTTTTTCTAATTTTTCAATCATTAGTCTTTTTTTTTTTTTTTTTTTTTTTTTTTTTTTTTTTTGGTAAGGAGTCTCTTGAAATTGTATTATTATTATTATTTTCTGAATGCATATTTATTTATTTCTATAATAGCTAGGCTGATTAAATTATTTTTAAAAATAAAAACGATTTATACTATTAATATAAATATAGAGAAAAAAAATTTCATTTAATACTTGATTTTTTTATTTCAAAATTTTAATTGGTGAACATATTATTTTCGTATAAATCGCGTATCCGAATAATTGATGATCCTATTTTTTTAATAAATTTAAAAATTATAATATATTATATCTGTCTGAATTAACTATCTATGCTAGGCGTAGACACTCTCATGTTAAACAATAATCAGTTAAAGAAAACTTTTACTTGAATTATAATTTAGTTAAAATTTGTTTTTTCCACCACTCATTAATGACATTAAATATGTAATTATTTTAAATTTTTTATTATATCTAAAATATTCATGCTACTATATAAAAAATAAAAATTATAGTACTTAATTTTTATTTTTATATTTTGTCACTTGGCCACTACCTAATTCATGGTGAAGACAATTTAGATGCTTTAGAAAAACTAAGTCACAGATGAACCTAATTTTCGACGAAATAAGCAACAAAAGTGAACATTTAAAGCAGAAAACAACTTCACTTTGCTTCGCATATGATAATAGCACCCTGGCTTCTTGGGAAAAAATTATCAGCGGTTTTTCAACTTAGGAGGGACAAAGCCCCTGGCACTTTCCACTGAGTTTCTATCAAGTTTTTTGGGATGTTTTTAAGGAGGACATTGGAAAAAATTTTCAGGAGATGTACGAGGGTAGAAGTTGTATGGGACCGATTGATTACTATTACATTTGCCTAATTCAGAAAAAAGAAGATTCACGGAAGACGAGTGATTTTCGGCCAATTAGCCTCCTTGACGGGATACAAAAAATTATTTTGAAGGTTTTGGCCAATAGGTTATCATCGGTCTTACAGAAATTAATCTCTCAGTCCCAATCCGCCTTTCTCAATGGGTGAAATATTTTTGATGTTTTTGTGACGACCTGCGAGCTAGTTGGGTGGTGCTGCAAGTTTAAGTCTGAGGGGGTCAGAGTGAAAGTGGACTTTGAAAAAGCGTTTGACGGGATCAACTGATCTTTCCTACTGAAGATTATGAAGTGGTAGGGCTTTGACGCTTGTGGTGTAAGTGGATACACGAATGCATCTGAAACGCTAAGGTGGCGGTGCTGGTGAACGGGGAGGCTACTAACTGGATCAAGACTAAGCGAGGGGTGAGACAAAGGGACCCCCTCTCTCCCTATTTGTTCCTAATGGTGGTTGAGGGACTCTCGCTATTGACTAACGAGGCTGTTCAAAACAAGCTCCTATGCGGGCTTGGGCCGTCGGAGGACTACAAAGTATCTCTCATTCAATACGCGGACGATATCCTCTTCTTCTGTGAAGCCAGGAAGTCTCAGCTACGTAACCTGAAATTCATCCGGCATCTATTCGAATGGGCTTCCGGTCTCAAAATGAATAAAGAGAAAACTGAGTTGTTCTATACCGGCAGGCATAAGAACAAGGGGTGTAGATTAGCGACCTTATTGGACTGTAAGGTGGGCGAGTTTTCGACGAAATACCTTGGTCTGCCACTTTCCAATAAGAACCTAAGGAAGGAGGTGTGGCGCGGTATTATCGAGAAGATCCGTAGTAGAATCAAGGGATGACAGGCTAAATTACTCTTGAGAGGTGGTAGGCTGGCAGGCGAAGTTACTCTTGAGAGGTGGTAGGCTCACCTTAGTAAACGCTGTTCTCACCAACATGCCTCTATATCACCTTTTCATTTTTCTAGCCCCGAAATGGGTTACTAATCGCATCGAGGCCCTTAGAAGAGATTTTTTCTGGGTTGGCTCATCGGGATCTTGCGGATGGGGTCGGCTAGTTGCCTGGGATAATGTGTGTACATAGGAGCAGGTTAGAAGGTGGTTTGGGTATTTTGGATCTGCGTGTAATGAATGAGGCCCTACTTTGTAAATGGTGGTGGAAGTTCTATACGGCTACTGACCTACAGTAGAACAAATTGATTCGAGGCTTGTACTACGTGAAGCGACTACCACTGTGGGAGTTCCTTTAGGCCTGCCTCACAATGCTAGAGGAATGTCCTCAGTATTCGGGAGGTCTTTAAAGGAGGGGTTTCCTACCTGCTGGGAGACCGTAGTACTATCTATTTTTGAACCGACAGATGGTGCGATGAGATGGCACTGCAATACCTTTTTCCTGAGATATATAGCAGAATTGTTAGAATGCGGATCAGAATTGGTGAGTGCTACGACCGTCACAATTGGAGTTGGAGGAAAATATTAAGACGGGCGTGCACGAGGGATCTGAGGGACAAGCCCCGGTGCTAAATTTGAAGGGTCTTGTGGGTGCCTCAGCGCCGGGGATCATGAGGGATTGAGTTATTGGGGCAATTTCCTACGTATCCCTAAAAATTTCTCTGTTTTTAGATTTACCCCTCTTAGAAGGCTAATATTAAAACTACCCTTCTTACGTTCCAACTTCTTTCCAAAATACCCATGAAGTTAAACTCTGTTAGTGTACCGTTTGAAACTGCCGTTATCTGTGTGTAATTACTATTTTGCCATTCAAATATACCATAAACCCTAAACCCTAAAACCCTAAACCCTAAACCCTAAAGCCCTAAACCCTAAACCCTAAAATCCTAAAAATCCTAAACCCTAAACCCTAAAACCCTAAACCCTAAACTCTAAAACCCTAAAAAATCCTAAAACCTAAACCCTAAAACCCTAAAACCTAAACCCTAAAACCCTAAAAAATCCTAAACCCTAAATCCTAAACCCTAAACCGGGGCAAAATAGGTATATCTGATAGTTTTCAACTCCGATTATTATTTAACTCTAGTTTAACCCTAGTTAACTTAACAAAGGAAAACGGTAGGGGTATTTTTAATAACGGTGGAACGTATGAAGGGTATATTGGAAAGAAAAAAATAAGAGGGGTAAATCAGATATTTCTTCATATTTCAGGGGTACACAGGCAATTATCCCTGAGTTATTTGGAGGTGGCAGGACAAAGGCATCTTCATTGTCAAGTCGGCCTTCTCCTTCCTAAACAACGGGGGCCTTTTGGACGCCACGGCTTCTTACCCGTAGAAGCTGCTAGTACCGTCTAGAGTGCAGATTTTTATCTGGCTCGTTTTGAAGAATCGGCTGCTCACAGTAGATAATCTCGAGAAAATGAGTTGGACCGAGAGCAATCTCTATGTGCTCTGCGGGTCGTATCACAAGACGGTTGATCATTTGTTCATGAGGTGTGTTTTAACACATTTCGTGTTTGAAATGGGCGACGGGGCCGGCGGCTTCCATGAGCTAGGGGACAGCGTTAGAGGGGCGTGGGAGAAGCGATCGGGAGGAGGTTTCTCGGTGGAGGTGGCTAAACTTCTTACCTACTTGTCGGCAAACTGATGGGTAATTTGAAATATTAGAAACAAGATTATTTTTCAACAGTTCAGGTCCGACCCCCTATACGCTGTTGTGTGGGCTAGAAATGTGCTAGCGCAGTGGGCGGAAAACAAGGTTATTTTCCAGCAATTTTTTTTTTTTTCTTTCGCGTTGTTTTCTCTAGAGATCTTGTTGTCTCACTCTTGTTGCCAAATTTATATTCATAATGAATGAAGCAGATAACTCACTACATTTTTCTTAAAATATATATATATATATATATATATATATATATATATATATATATATATATATATATATATAGCAGTCTTATGGAGAAGGAGTTTAGGAATAGAAGCACAAAAGATAACTCAGATGAGCAATAATAATCAAAAAAAAGATATAGATAGTGCTACACCAATTCAGCTGACTGAATATATGGAATTGAAGCTAAATTACAAAAAAAAAAAAAACAAAAACAAAAAAAAAACAAAAACTTGGAAGAAAAATAAACGCACCAAATTTATCTGTACTAAAAATCATTTTGAATTCACTGTCCAATCTTTCAAAATTTTGACTATATAATATTTTAATTTATTTGATTTGAATCATAAAATTTTGACTTTAAAATTTAAGCTAATTTTTTACTTTAATTAATTTATATTTGCAAAAATTATATAAAATATATTAAATCTGTAAAGATAAACGACACATTCAAATTTTAAAAATAAAATACCGTTTGCAACTCAAATCAAATAAATTAAAGACTAGACAGTAAAATTAAATTTTTGAAAGATTAAGTAGGTGAATAGTTTAGATAAATTGTATCCGTTTTTACCTAACTAAAATATGTGCTGCATAAGAGACACATACAACTACAAATGTCCAATTCCAACCACCACACCTTCTCCTCATTAAGGAAGAACAATAAATACCAGTCACCATCCAATGATAAAGTAAATTCATTGTATGTCATTGTGCATTTCCCTCAAACACCAGGAAAAACCAACATATGCCTTTCAAAAGAAACAAGATATAAAAGTTTGAATAGCCAGCGACGCGAAGCGTAGCCTATCATTTTTTCCATTGCATCACTCTTGCTTGTTTAAAATCAAATAAGATCTTCTATAATACATAGGAAAAATCTACTACTCTTGCAGATTCATGAGCCAATTTGGCTCGCAAGATCAGTAGCTGCAGCATTACTCTGACATATGCAAGAGGCAAACACACCACAAGAGCTTTCATTTTATTTCACCATGCTGCTAGGATTACCATAAACAGTATACTACTCATTTCTGATGCCTATGAGACAGAACATTGCTGACATATCAGGTAAGAGGGGAACAAGCAATAACTATGTTGAAACAAAAAGAATAAGCAATATTTGTCTCCCTCTTAAAAAATATCAGACCACTTAAAGCCCCATCTACTCCAGTCAGAGTTTATCTTAACTTGAATCAAGTCAAAACCACTTGTCACTGATCATGCAATTGGAAATAAAAGCAGCATCCCTACTCGGCCACTTGGGCTAGTAGTTCTGGGTGGTAGAGCATGTTAAGAAACTGCTAATTATGACTATGCCACAATGTTTAGATGAGACAAGTTTATTTTCCATTGTACCAGTAAGTTCTGGGACACATTTTGGAAGGACAGTACAAATAGCTAGCTCCACAAAAATCAGATAAACAAGTTCCAGTAAAAAAAAATTAATTAAACAATTAAAGATGCTTCAACCTTCGTACGTAAGTAGAACTTCCTTCTTCTTTCCACTATGACTCCCCGCAAACAGAGCAATTAGTGTAATCATTTCTCTATCATCATTGTGCCGAAGATGACGCAAAGACAAATTCAAATACTCATGTCAAAGTTGCCTATAGCATATATTTGGAATGCCGCCAAAAGCTAATCATTATTAACTTTACATAGTTAGCGCGATGTGGGCGATAATGCAGACCATACATAGGTGACTATGTTAAAAATATGTAGCTAGGTTCGAAAGGACTTTTTGGGAGATAAATCCACCAAATTGTTGAATCAATACTTGCAATTTTTAGCAAGATGTGCATGTGAGCATGCAAGGTAAGCGTGCATGTAAGATCGGTAGATCTCCAAGAGCAGAAAAAACATGGAAACTTGGGGACATTTATTTTATTTTCTTCCGCATTTTATAGATCATATTTGATTAAGCAATCTATTTAAATCTCTTATACTTCCCATTAGCTTATTGGCTTTCTACAACACAGAAAGAGATTCTAGCAAACTAACATAAACCGATAAAGCCCTTCTTCTATTTATTAACAGGGTTCTCTTCTTTCCATTGTGGAACTACCATTCCATCCAGCTACCAGATCATCAGACCAAAAAAGATTACAAAGATCCAACATTAACGAATGAGGCTGAACTCAGAAGGCAATTAACGACGATCTTTCATCTAACCACAAAACCTTCATAGTACAATAAAAAGTTCTGAATTCCAATATAATCAAATAACACCATTTGCCAAGCAAAAATCATCCGTTTCCATTGGAAAGGCGAAATTCCGTTAGCTTCCTTTAGTCATGCGAACACCGATCAATGGTTTACTACTTTCCCTAATTTCTGACACTACTATTAGTCAAAATGCGCCAGGAGGGTTTGTAAGGTACTCTACCCAGGGAAACTAATTCTAGCTACCATCTATACAATACTTATATCACCAAATTTCACTCCATTCTAGGAAGGTCACTCAAACAAACATTAATCGTGGTTTCATTCAAATACCCAAAATTTGACGGGCGAATTTGTCAACAGTAAAGCACAGCAAATCTATACCAAAATTAAATATCATACGAAGTAAGTGACTAAAAAACCTTTCATTACATCTGAAAGATACTACCCTACCTAAACTTTTGACCTGCACATTATTAGCTCACTTAATCACAGCTCTCACACCATCAGCAAAACTAAATTATTAATCAGAGGAACTACTATTATTAATCCATTCCTATTAGAAAAGTTGCTAAAAAAAAAACAGTAATGGAAAAAGGAATGAGTAGAAACTATAATAAAGGACTAATTGCTTGATTCTTTCGTGGAAAAGAGAGTTTGATTGATTAGAAGGTGCCATCATGATCGTTTCTTTTGTACATGGGGAATAAACCCTAGCAGTAAACAACTAGAGATATTAAATTACAAGGTGATCGAGATCGAAAGAGAGAAAGCGAAGGGGGGGTGGAGATCAAACCCATCGCCGTGGCGTTCGCGCGATCTCCTCCTCCGCCGCCGCCGCCGCCGCCGCAACTGCGGCGCGGCAGATCGGGCACGCCGGGGACTTCACGAGCCACCGATCGACGCACGCGGCGTGGAAAACGTGGCCGCAGGAGGGCAGCGCACGGCACCGTTCCCGTGCCCGGATCCCCTCGAGGCACACGGCGCAATCGGGCCGCGGCTTCGGCGGTGACGGCGAGTACTCGAACCAGGGGAGGCGGCGGAGATCGGCGGGGGAGAGGCCGCGCAGAGGCCGGTCGTCCACGCCGCCGTCGGCAGCGGCGGCGGCGCCTTGGGTGGGGGAGGCGCGGCGGCGGCGGCGGAGGCGGAAGGCCCTCCCGGCGACGAAGAGGTGGAGGAGGATGAGAGCGGCGACCCCGGCGAAGAGGAAGAAGAGGGCAAGCGCCACCGCCATGACCGCGCCTTGGATGAGGAAGGAAAGAAGCCGCGCTCCGCCCTTCGGCTTCGCCGCCACCACCGCCGCACGCGGCGGCGCCGCCGTGTCGGCGGGGGGGCTCCACTCGTGGTCGCAGAGTCGTGCCATGGTTTCTCTCGAGAGCGAGGTGGTGAGGGGACGAAGAAGAGAACGCGAGAGAGAGATACATGCAGGGTGCAGGTGTCGGGATATTCTTAGAAGAAGTGAACATCTTGGTAAAATAACTCGCGGAATATTGTAACTAACTTTGTATTGTCAATTGTGGCCGTTCGTTTAGATGAATGAGTTGGATGAAGGGTCTGTGATGGCTGAAGAAGGGACTTGCCGTCGCTTGTTGGGAGGGGAAAGTGTCTTGGAGACCCATCACGTATAACATATTTTGAAAAAAGCCCTACACTTTAGAACTTTTTTACAAAAAAGTAAGGTAAACCAAACATAGCGTGGCGTGTCATGTGAGATAGTAAAAAAATTACATAAAAAAATTATTAATTTTAAACTTTTGTAAAAGTGAATTTTTTTTATTTTTATTTTTATAGAATTGATTCGAATTTTGTAAAAGAAAAATATTTTGTACCTTTTACATTCCACCTTAGGTTGCATTGGATGGATGGAATTTATATCATATTGATAATTTTACTCTTTTAAGTAGGAATGTCAACGCGCGTCGGATTCGGAATAGATTTTTAAAAATTCTAATCCGAATTCGAAACCGACTATCAAATCCGAATCTAAATCCAAATCCGACGAATTTTAAAAATTTATATCTAAATCCGAACCCGACCAAAAATTCGAAACTCGAATTCAAGTCCGAACCCGAAACAATTATTTTTTTTTTTCTCTTTACAATATTTCAAAATATATTATATTAAATTTAAAATTTTAAAATATAAATTTAAATATAATATCAAATATTTATATACATATATATTATATAACGTAAAATCAATTCGGGTTTGAGTTCGAGTCAGATTCGAGTCGGATACAATTAAAATTCATATCCAAATTAAAATTCGTCGGGTTTTCATTTTTTATATATATATCCGAATACATATCCGTTTAACATCGAGTAAATCCATTTCGTTCGGATTCGGATTCGAATAAAATTTTGGGTATCTGTACCCATTGGCATCCCTACTTTTAAGAGAAACTAAACTGAATACCTTATTTTTTTTCTTTTTTTTTTTTTTTTTTTTTTTGGGTCTCGATCTTTTTTTCTTTTTTTTTTTTTTTTTTTCTTTTTTCTTTTTTTTTTTTTCCGCTTTATGTTCATCTTCCTCCACCTTGTTGGTTTTAATTTATCTCATTTACCTTTCTGTTTCATCTTCCTTTTCTTTTTCCTCGACAGCCCTAATATTTATACTTACCTCGATCACACATGCTCTTTCAAATTTGATATAAATTACAAAAATGAGTGTTAAGATCATAATTTTCTACCACAGAAGGGAGTAACATGTGGCGTCAACCATCGGTTGAAAGACATCACCCGATAGAGGTTTGAGTCAACAAAGAGGAACTCGCGGCTCGATTGAGACTAACCTCGAGGACAGAGGCGTGCAACATGCGATGTACCATCGGTTGGAGGCATCAGCCGGTGGGAGAAGCAACCGATGCAAAGATTATCGCATCACTTAGAGTCGACTACGAGTTTGAGGGAATATATCCGACTTTCCCATTCAGACAGCGAAACAGGTGGAGTCGGAATCAAACTTCGGTTGATCGAGCCGAAGAAGAAGAGACCCACCTCCTGGCCCAGATCAGTTTTAGATATGCAACAGCACTGTACGAGGCACACACCATCGGATGAAGACACCAGCCGACAAAAGGACGGGTCATCTGGAGAAGGGTCTACGTCCCGATCCGGACCGATCCCAGTCACAACGGCCATCGGCTGAAGGTGTAAGCTACGTCGATGGGAGAATCAGCCGAAGAGAGAGACGGTCAGCCGGAAGATTATTCGTCTCATTCAGGACCGTCTGTCGGCCAAAGACAGATATCGAACCGCCCTAGTCGAGCGACGGAAGAGGCGAATTCAGGGTCAATCCTCAGCTGCTCGAAGCTCCCCAAGAAAAGATCTTGAATGGAATAAAGGCAAGATTTATGAGTGAATCTCGCAACGGACTCAGAATGGCAAGCAACGCCCAGCATTGGAAAGTGCCGAGGATTACGTTCTGGTACGACGATCGGAGGATGAACCTAGACGGGAAATGGTTATTATCCTTTTAAAGATAATCGATTCAAAAGAAAATGGTTGAGGAATTCTCGGTAATTCCCCTTTGATTATGCCGATTGTTAAATCGGCGGTTATACACCTTGGTTCGAAAATTGTATAAATAAGTGAACCATCGAAGAGATTGGGGTCCGGCAACCTCGTAAGCCCGGTACCACCCTAGCATTTCTTCTTATCTAGGAGTAAGATAACTTAATTTTTACCACTTTCCTTTACTGGTTTGCTAGGAGTATGCTTAATTATAATATAAAGCCATAATCGGCTCATTAGCCGTATCATTTGTTGTCTCTTCTACCCATGATCGGCTCCTTAGCCCCTCATGTTTATCTATCTCACATCCGGTTCAGCAACTCTAAGTCGAAACCGGTAATCTCTCTCTACCTCCATACCCCGCTTTGGCTATCCTAGGCCGAGCAGTTGTGAGAAGTTAGCAGAGGAGAGCTTCCTTTGGCTCCTCCAAGCCGATCAAGTGGGAGAGTTACCAAAGGAGAATCCGGCCGAACAGATCCCTTCTTGGTCTGATCGCTTGATTGTTGGCATGTGGCGCACTTCGACACCTCTGGAGGGTCACCCAGGAACCGATCGCGTGCAAGCCATATTTTGGCCCCAACATTGAGCCTGCGGCAGAATGCATGGTCATGGATGGCAATGGCGATGGCGACGGCGACGAGAGTACTAAAGGATTTAAGAATAACGACACCAGCGAAGACTAGAAACATGATAATATATATATATATATATATATATATATATATATATATATATATATATATATATATATATATATATATATATAATTAGGCTAGAATACTATCGATAGCACCAAGTCATTGGTGCTATCAAGTTTTTAGCCGTTGGATGAAAAAATATGCGGTTTGGATTATAGTGGGCCCCTAGGGTTTACTAGATAGTTGGTTGAATAGTAAAAATCTTAAAAAACCACTATAATCCCAACCGCATATCTTTTATCTTTTCATCCAACGGCTGAAAACTTGATAGCACCAATTTTTCGGTGCTATTGATAGTATTCTAGCAGGAATATATATATATATATATATATATATATATATATATATATATATATATATATATATATATATATAATTAAAAATATTATTATACATTATTGCTGTTATAAAAAAAAATTTAAGAACTAAAAAAAATAAAATTATACTGTTAAAATAAAATTATATTATTTTAAAAATAATTATACTATTTAAAAAAATATATATTTTTTGAGACGAAAATTATATTTTGTGAACGAATGTTGTACTACTTAAAATAAAAATTATACTTAAATTATATTATTTAATATAATAATTATATTTGTATCAACCATCACTAGTGCAAGTGGCAAAGGGTTTGGTGGTTGATATTCGAGACCCGAGTTCGAAGTCTAGTTGCTTCACATTTTCAGCTAAGCTTATTTAAAAAATAAACGAAGCGGGTAGCATGCTACCTTTCTCTCAAAAAAAATAATTATATTTTTCAAACGATGGTTTAAGGTACAGTGATGCTCAGAGGCACCTTCGATCGCCTCCACGACGGTGATCGAGACCGGATAAAGCGGCGGAAGTAGTTTGGTCTGTGGATCGTGCGGTCGGGAGGCGAAGCCGAGGAGAAGTGGTCCCATGGCCCACTAACCCGTATCTTTTGGGCTGAACTACCAATGGGCCAGGTCATTAATGGGGGCCCAACCGGATAGGGAGCAATCTGAATCCAGGGACTAAGCCAGAATTTTAACTTTATAGAGACCAAAAATATATTATACAAAATATATTAATTTTTAAAAATTATTAATAAAAAATTATATATAAGTAATTTTTTTTGTTCATTAGTTTTCGAGTTTTAATATATATATTTTTAAGAAAAAGAATAGAATATAGTTATCTTTATCATTAAAATAATAATATTTTAGATATTTATAAAAAAATTATTTAAAAAAAATTAAGTATTAAAATTTAGTATAATTTACAAATCAATGATTACGATATATCAAAAAATTAAGTATTAAAATTTTCTATAATTTTCAAATCAAGTATTACGATACGTTTGAGTCAATTAAATTTATATTTCGTGGCCTAATATTATTTTTTTTAAAAAAAAAATTATTTTGATCCCTAAAATTTATATTATTTTTATTTTTTTTAATGACCTAATAATGAATTGTTATGTAATTTTAAAAATGTTGAGGTTCATTACATAAGACTTTGGCCTTGTCATTTTGTTTCCTCTTTTCTGGGATCTTAATTCAGTGGGGTTTGAAAATTATGTGGGAGATTTTAGTAGGTATCTTATATTTTTATGCAGCTGGCACCATGGCCCTTGCGCCAAATCTCCTCGTACTTCTCGATCGCCGGCACGAGAGCGGACGCGGTGTCAAGCGGCGGCGCTCCGATGGAGGCAATCGCAGTGGCTTGTGTTGAATTTTATTTATAGATTAAAAATAGGTCTAATTTTTTATTCAGTGACAATAGACTCAGGATGGTAATAAATTGAGTTGGATGAACTCATTAAATTGAGTGGGGTTGTTGTTCATAATAGACATAACGGCAAAAGACCTAACAATAAATCTAATATTCAGATGTGTTGAGTTCGGTTGAGATCTGTAGACGCTGTATCTGTACGCTTTAAATAAATTGATTGTATAAATCTATTCGTTGGGTCGGGTCGGATTTGTCCATCATGAGCGACCCGAAATCCAATTAGAAAACCAATTTATAATGCGTTCGGCTAAAGAATAGATGACGACTTATTTCAAATTCAGAATAATATTCTATATATCTCTTCCTACTTTAAAAATATCTTAAATAAAATTTTTGTATATTTTTTTGTTATTACAAAATGACTAAGCTGCTAGTATTCATTAAGTTATTTAGAATTAAACCCAGAATTAAAATTTTACCAAGAGTTAAAAAATAAAACACCCACTTTGCTCCCGACTAAAAAGTAAATAAAAAGTCCACTTTGCTCCTGACTAAAAAGTGAATAAAAAAAATTGGTGACGATAGAATAATATATTTGAAAGGGTAAAATAGTAATTGTGACGATTCGACTCACTAGCAATAAAAATTTATTGGGCTCAAACCACAACCCAAAATATTTAAGCCCAATTATTATTAGTAGTGTGTATGATCTTATATATCCAATTAAAATCTCAATCTTATCCGATGTGGAACTATTGGAGTGTTACAAACTTCTCCCGTTTAGACCCTAACGTTCTCGTCAGGTCCAAACAAGATTACAGACACATAACATATCAGAATTACTAACTGAAAGTGTGAGAGCCAAGTGTTATGCGGGGCAAAATCCTAAACAACGGGTTTGGTAGGAACCGACTAATAACTGTTGTGGGTGGAGCTTGGCTCCCTACAAGGTCGGTTAAGACTAGTAAGACGAGTCTCACATCGTCTGATACTTATGAATGTATCTAAGCCTGATGAGAACGTCAGAACTTAAAGGGAGGAGGAATGAAACACCCTCAGAATTTGGATTAGTCCTATTTATAAGGTAGAAATAGGACTAAATCTCTTAACTCGGCTATAGTATTTTGGGTGATGACTAGATCCAAGAGGTTAAGAGGGTTAAATGTGTTAGAGCTAAAATAGTTCTAGAATAGATGACTCTCTGAAAAGTGGGACGTCACAATTAGTATCAGAGCCAATCATCAGCTGAAAGTGTGTAACGAGTCTCGACTGAGTCAGGGTTTGTCCTTCCTGAATGACAAGACTAGTGAGACAAGTCTCACATCGTTTGATGATTTTGGGTTGTGTGTGTGTTTGGGTTGATGAGGACATCAGGCTTAAATGGGGAGAGTTTGTGACACCTAATAGTTCCACATCGAATAGGAATTGAGTTCTAATTGAGTTTATAAAAGACCATGAATACGAGTAATAATAATTGGTCTTAAATATTTTTTGTTGTGGTTTGGACCCAACGAGTTATTATTGCTAGTGGGTCGGGTCGTTATTTTTTTTGGTAACACCCCAATAGTCCCATATCAGATGGGAATGAGATTTTGATTGGATATATGATACCATATACGCTAGTAATAATAACTGGGTTTAAGTAGTTTGGGTTTATGGCACCCCAATAGTCCTACATCGGATGGAAATAGAGTTGTGATTGGTTATATAAGAGACATGGATACTAGTAAAAATAATTGGACTTAAGCATTTTGGGTTGTGATTTTAGCCCAACGAGTTATTATTGTTATCGGGTTGGATCGTTATATTTGGTATCGAAGTCCATCACCAGCCGGAAGTGTGTGACGAGTCTCGATTGAGTCAGGGTCTGAAAGACAAAATGACGGGCTAAGTCAGGGGTCTGAATGACGAGGCTAGCGAGACAAGTCTTACATCGCCTGGTAAACTTGTGATGTGTGTGTATGGGCTGGCGAGTACGTCGGTTCTAAATGGGAGAGCCTGTAACACCCTAATAGTCGCACATCAGATGCGAATGGATTATGATTAGATATAGAATAGATATGGACACTAATAATAATAACGAGGCTAAAACATTTTGGGCCGGTGGTTTGAACCCAATGATTTATTATTGCTAATAAGTCGGGTCGTTATATTTGGTATCAGAGCCAATTATCAGCCAGAAGTTTGCGATGAGTCTCGGCTGAACTTGGGTCTAGATGCTAGGGCTAACCGCCTAGTGATCTTGGGCTGTGTATGTGTTTGGGCTGATGAGAACATTAGGCTGGTCTAAACGGGTGGAGCTTGTGACACTCCAATAGTCCCACATCGGATGAGAATGGAGCTGTGATTGGAAATATAAGAGACATGGACACTAGTAAAAATAACTGGACTTAAGCATTTTGGGAGGCATAGACACTAGTAAAAATAACTGGACTTAAAGCATTTTGGGTTATGGTTTGAGCTCAACGAATTATTATTGCTAGTGTACCGAATCGTTACAGGGTTATAACAAGTTATTATTGCTAGTTAACTAGACTTAAGTATTTTGGATTGTGCTTTGAGCCCAACGAATTATTATTGCTAGTGGGCCGGATCGTTACAGAGTTATAACAAGTTATTATTGTTAGTGGGTCGGATCGTTACCAATAATATTAAAGACAAATACTAGCCGGAAGTGTGAGCGGGGCAAATTAGGTCGGGTCGAATACCAGCCGGAAGTGTGAGCAAGGCAAAGTGCTACAACACAGATTTGGTAGAAACCATCTCTTGAATCTACAAGAGTCATTTCTAAAATCTCGCATTGTCCGATAATTCTGATATGTTATGTGATTGTGATCTGATTTGGATCTGACGATAACGTTTGTTATGTGTCTGTGATCTGATATGTTATGTGATTGTGATCTGATTTGGATCTGACGATAACGTTTGTTATGTGTCTGTGATCTGATTTGGACTTGACGATGATGTCAGGTCTAAACGAAAAAAGTTTATAATACTCTAATAGTCCCACATCGGATGGATTGAAATTTTGATTGGATATATAAGACCATTCGCACTAATAATAATAATTGAGTTTAAATATTTTAGACTTGTTAGTATATTTAACTCTGAAGATATATTTAAAAAAATTTAAAATATCAAAAAGATATTCTTAACTTTTAATATTAGCCTTATAAGAAAGGTAAGGTAAATAAGAAAGTCGTAAATATTACCCTTTAAAAATATATTTGAAAAAAAAAATATTTTTAAATTTTTATTTTGTATTGTCAAATAAATTTTTTGGATAAAACGATTACGAATAATCTTGTGACGCCCCCAACAGTCCCACATCGGATGTGGATGGAATTGTGATTGGGTTTATATGAGACATGGGCACTAGTAATAATAACTGGGCTTAAGCATTTTGGGCTGTAGTTTGGGTCCAACGAGTTATTATTGCTAGTGGGCCGGGTCGTTACATTTGGTATCAGAGACAGCTTACCAGCCGGAAGTGTGCGGCGAGTCTCGGCTGAGCCTGGGTCTAGATGGCAGGGCTAGCGAGACAAGTCTCACACCGCCTGGTGATCTTGGGCTGCTGTGTGTGTGTTTGGGCTAACGAGGACGTCAGGCCTAAACGGGGGGAGTCTGTGACGCCCCCAACAGTCCCACATCGGATGTGGATGGAATTGTAATTGGGTTTATATGAGACATGGGCACTAGTAATAATAACTGGGCTTAAGCATTTTGGGCTGTGGTTTGGGTCCAACGAGTTATTATGGCTAGTGGGCCGGGTCGTTACATTCCCACATCGGATGTGGATGGAATTGTGATTGGGTTTATATGAGACATGGGCACTAGTAATAATAACTGGGCTTAAGCATTTTGGGCTGTGGTTTGGGCCCAACGAGTTATTATTGCTAGTGGGCCGGGTCGTTACAAATCTATTGCTTACTCCTGCACCTTGAGGCATACAAAATTTTATTTTTTTTTAAAAAAAATATATATATAATTGCAAATGAGGTCAAGAGAAACCACTGAAGAAGAGCAAATGAAGTTTCCTCCTGCTGAAGTAGAATCTTTGGAAGGCTAAAGACTCATGAGCCAACAGAATCTGGAGCTGTGTAGCGCTCAAATGGAAAGATTTTACAACAACTTTTTGGTTCGCGGATGGGTGTGAAAGCGAATTTGACCAAAGGAGTGAACTGTCACGTCACGTCAGTGCCTAATAAAATTAAGAACTATTTTATCTTTACATTCATTTTTGCTCATATATTCTATATCTTATTCATCTAAAGTTGGAATATAATTTATTGGTCATTTCAAAATAATCAGTAAAATTTATTCTATTTTTAAATGAGTAGATGTAAAATATACATTTATTTTGAAATGTACATCTATCATTTATCTAAAAGGAGAAAGATATCTGTACACCCCTATTAGGAATGTACATTATATACTTTCACAATCAACGGTGTGGATTAATCAGGATATTTGAATTAAAAAAATAAATAATATTGTCACTCCTTAATTTTTAGGCTACACTCTTTCCCTCCTTCTTTTTTTTTTTTTTTTTTTT
>CM054949.1:2657944-2696921 GCA_029168755.2 Tillandsia fasciculata
TTTAGAAATCGAGAGCCTAAAATGTAATTGGGCCTTTACATATTTTGGGCCGATCGATTTGGTTTAGACGAACAAACTATGTATTTCGGTCAGCCCGAGTCGACCCAAGCCCACAAGTTAATTAGTTAATCACAAAGGTTTTAACAAAGCAAAATACTAAGCCAAAATGCCTCAAAAAGATTATACTCTTAGCACGCATGCATATTCACAAGACACCAAGGCATATTGAATAGTATTCACTATTGTTGCAGGAATAGTATTTGCTACTGCATGTGATGTCTCTAGGCCTGATCCTATATACAAAAGAGCTTGCTCACGAGGTTCAAGTCCAAATGCATCCATGGAATTTAAGTGTACTGTGTACATGTGTGTGTGTGTGTGTGTGTGAGAGAGAAGAGAGAGAGAGAGAGAGAGAGAGAGAGAGAGATTTCAGAGTGTGCTGTATCTATTAGTTTATATAGTAGAGAGATTTCAGAGTGTGCTGGATCTATTAGTTTATATAGTATCATGTGTGTGTGTGGTGTGTGTGTGTGAGAGAGAGAGAGAGAGAGAAGAGAGAGAGAGAGAGAGAGAGATTTTGGAGTGTGATGGATCTATTAGTTTAGTATATAGTATCAAAACCTAAACGACTTTAATTTTACAAAGTCGAATGGTATTCCCATATATATATATATATATATATATATATATATATATATATATATATAATATATATATATATATTATATTGTTTAGATGATTTTTGAAATTTGATTATCGTTTTTAATTTTATACTTTTGATTTGTTGACTGCTTTGCGGTGTAATAAATTTTTAAAAATAATTTGAAAAAAGGTAGATGTCTGGTGGAAAGTGGAGGGCTCGGATCGATAAAAAATATATTTTTATTTTTTTTTGCCTTGGGGTTAATTCTGTAGGATATATTTTTGATATTAGTGTATTCTTTTTATCATATAGTAAAATCTTTCTTTTTTCGTCCGTAATTTTTTTCTGCAAAAAATGTTTCACGTAAATACTTATGTCTTTAATTAAATTTTCTTTTGTTCATTTATTATTTATTTATTTATTTATTTATTTTATATGATCGTTATTTTTATTCTTGTTTATATGTTCGTCGTAATATATATTTAATAAGTTAGATTTTTATATCTTCCCTAGCTCCTATATAATGTATTCATTTTCTATCAAAATCATCTTTTAGGGAGAGAGAGATAGAGAGAGAGAGAGAGAGAGAAAGAGAGATAGATATATATATATATATATATATATATATATAGAGATAGAGAGAGAGAGAGAGAGAGAGAGAGAGAGAGAGAGAGAGAGAGAGAGAGATTGGGTTCTCTATCCAAGAAGGGGTTACCACCTGTGAACATGTGAAGGAAAGGTCCCCTCTACACTCCAATCCCCATTGCATGTGAAAGATCACAAGAAAAGAAAGAAAAGTCCATGGCCACATGCAATTAACCCAACACTAAAAAGCTCAAGCTCAAACTTGTTAACACAACAAAAGAATAGAATTAATTAATGTATATCCTATATTTCTCTAAATGGCCCTTAATTGCAAAAAAGAATGTATCATCAAGATCTAGAGAGAAAATGAATTAAGACTGAAATCTTCCAATTTAAGATAGTTGGACACTTAAGACCACCCTAAACATTACCTTATTTATCCAATTCTATATAAGTAACACTAAGTAACATCATTATATATATATCAAACAAAACTTAAATCCAAGTTCTCTTCTAACTATTTGGCCTTTCTTAAAAATGGCTTTTTCTGATGTTAGATCTTGTTTTATTTGCTTGCCCATGTGACACACACTCACACCATGCCTATTTAAACCCTAGCCCCTTTGTGATCTCTCCTACATATAACTAATACCTTCTAAACATGAGAAGGCCCTTATGCTCTTTCAATAGGAGTAGAAGAGCAGTGTCTCATGGAATTAGGAAAAAGGAGAAGGCCATCTCTTATGTAGTGCAAATGAAACTTAGGAAGCTTAAGAGGATCGTGCCGACGTGCGAAGATGCGGGAATCGATACGTTACTTGCGAGAACGGCCGAGTACATTTTCCTCCTAGAGTTGCAAGTTGGTGCCCTAAAGAGTCTCTCTAATCTTTATGGCTGGCATTACAAGACTTAGTTTCTATCTTTTCATGATGTATTATTACTCAAACAAACCCTAGCTAGCTTTTGGTTCTTGTGGGAACATTTTGTCATGTTCTATGAGATGTTTTAATTCATGTACTCCAAGAGATCAATACAATAAGTACATGTATTTTTACGCATCTTAGCGCCTAATGTGTATACTGGGAAATTTTGATCTTGCGGTCGATATATATTTTTATTTTTGTATTGAATGTGGCCTACGTAATTTATTCAAGACGATCTTTAAAGATAGAGTCAATCCAATCGATGTATCTGGACATATTCTTGATGGATGGACGTAATTAAAACATACTTACATTAGCTTTTATATATATATATATATATATATATATATATTATATATATATATATATATATATATATATATATATATATATATATATATATGACATAACGGGAGTCTCAGCTAACATTAATCTAAATTTTTTGTGACGGCTCCATTTATGAGAATAAGGAAATAGACAGAAAACATTCTGTTTTTTTGCAGATTACGCACGAGAACGAATCGAAAGGAAGAACCGCCGTATACAATTAATTTTAGAAAATTAAAAATCATGACAGAAAATACGATCTAAAATTTTATTTGGTATTACATTCTGTCCTTAATTTTTTTTTTTTTTTTTTTTTTTTTTTATTTTTTTTTTGGTTTTGGATGTGATTGATTGTAGGAAGAAACTAGCTCATAATTGGAGAAAAGAATACCTGATGTGTAGCAACTTCAGCATGATGAAGGCGAATATAAATCTCGGATATAACAAACGAAACCATTATGGTGATAAAACAATGTATATATAATTTATAAAAGTGATATATATATGTGAATGATTTGAGAAAATTATTCTGATCAAATGCATTTTGTGGTTTAGCTAGTAGCTACGTAACAATGAATTATTTGGATATATATATATGTAGCTCTTCCTCATATATATATATATATATATATATAGAGAGAGAGAGAGAGAGAGAGAGGAGAGAGAGAGAGGAAGAGAGACGCCTCACTTTCCAGGAAGTCATCCATTCTAAAATTACTTTAGCTCTATCACGCTTAACTCTCTTAACCTCTTGAGTCTTGCTACCATCCAAAATGCTATAATCAAATTAAGAGATTTAGTCATATTATATTATTTATATATAGGACTAATACACATTCCGGGAGTGTCACAGAGAGAGACACACACTATCACTATGAATACTAAAAGGTAAAAAATGAAGGTATAAAGGATTAAAAAAAAAAAAAAGGAATATATAAAACCAGGTTTTTTTTTTTTTTTTTCTTTTTTATCAAATTAAGTATCATGATATCATAAATTATATAGCAGTTTGCTGACAAGATATAAAATTTCAGTTAACAAATTAATGTGCTTATGAAGATGCATGAGTCTTTTTAAGTAAATTAATAATTTTATCTGGAGAATTTAATAAATGTAGAAAGAAAAAGATAAGACAAAAAAGAAGAGATCCAATACTGAGGCAAACTAATAGATTAAAAAGCATGGCAAAGCACATTCTCAGTAATGTACTCTATATCTTATCAACCATCCCTAGTGTAAGTGGTAAGAACTTAGTATTGAATCTCTTTTTTTTTTTATTGGATGTAAGTAATTCTATAGTAATTCGGTCCACTAGTAATAATAATTTATTGGGTACAAATCACAATTCAAAACACTCAAGTCCAATTATTATTATTATTATTATTATTAGTGTCCATACTTTTTATATATTCAATCATAATTTTATTTTTATCCGATGAGTGACTATTGAGGTGTCACAAGTTTTAAAGGCTAAGAATTTAATTGCAAAAAAAAGGAAAAAAATCCAGATAAGGATTAAGGACTAATGGTGCAATTAACCCTTATATTAAAGTGTTTTATCTTTCTACGCATTGATCAAAAGAAATTAAATTAGATGTTAGGCATATGTTACCTTACCTACTAACAGCAGAAAAAATAGAAAAAAAAAGCATATATAGTAAGAAGAGAAGAAGTGTGCCCAAACTTATACCAAACAAAACCCCTGTAACAAGCACATGTTCAATGTACTTTTGATCACTTATCTTGTAACTTCATTAATTAAATATCTTTTTGAATCTTCATAGGGATTAAAATCTTGATCAGAGGCACATAAACAAATACTACATGACAAAGAACATATATTATGCAACAATGCAAGTACATGGAACTTACCATTTGTTCAATACCAAGAGTTGAATGGGTTATTTGTTCATTGAAAAAGTTGTCAAGCCTCACCCGTGTTTCAAGGGAAATGAACATTAGAGGAGTAATTTAAGTAATTTAATCGGCAATTGGGCTTTTGATGTCACAGATAAAACAAACCACCTTTTTATTTAATTTTTTTTAAAGAAGTAGAAATCAAAAGTATATATATATATATATATATATATATATATATATATATATATATATATATATATATATATATATATATATATATATATATATGGTCCGGCTACTACTCTTATGAGTAAAATTTTTTTGTACGTACTCATAAGTTTTCATCCCTTGGATGAAAAAATGTGCGGTTAGGATTATAGTAGTCTCTAAAATTTATACTAATTTTCCAATAATCTAGTAAACCATAGGGGGACCACTATCATTCTAACCGCACATTATTTCATCCAAGGGTAAAAAATTATGAGTATAAAGGGGTTTATACTCATAAGAGTATAGTAACCCTCTATATATATATATATATATATATATATATATATATATATATATATATATATATATATATATATATATATATATATATAATTATGGTCCTATACTTTTTTTTTTTGAGAGAAAGATAGCATACTGCCGCTTTATTCAAGTAAGGATTGAATTAGGTAACAAGGCAAAGCAACTGGGCTTAAAAAAAAAAAAAAAAGAAAAAAGAAAAAAAAAAAAGAGTTCCAACTAACAAAAAGAGTTCCAAAGAGATCGACAAGATTGAATCTCCATCAGCAAATGCGACAAGGCCGTCCTTTTATGCTCAAAGATTCTTATGTTCCGCTCTCGCAGCCAAACAGCCCACCACATCGCATCGACCGTTCCAAGCTCTCTCCAGCCAACAGCACCACCCATCAGCTTGATCTCATCCCAAAGCCCCACAGCAGAGTTGTAGAAATTGAGCGAGTGTTTGTTTAGAAGCAACCTTACCAGCAGTGATCTGGTCGTCTCGCAACTCAAAAACAGGTTATCTACTGTTTCGCTCTCGACCGAACAAAGAACACATCCTAACTCCCTGGACCATCCTCTTTTAAGCAGATTATCCACCGTTAGCACCTTCCGCAGCAGCACCAACCAGACAAAAAAAAATTACTTTCAGAGGAGTCCTAATCTGCCAAATTTGGGCTAAAGAAGTGTTTCTGACCCCACCGTCCATTAAGAAATTGTAACAGGATTTAACCGGAAAAGTTTCCGTCTTAGACCATCTCCATTTGACTTCATCCCTTCTAGTAAGTGTCACAGAATTAGGGAGTGTCTCATTAAGATCCTGGATCATCTCGCATTCTTGCGATGACCCAAGTGCCGCACCCCTCAAAATCATATCCCACTTCCACCCGTTACCGTCGATGCAGTCCTTCACCATGAAATGTTTATTCGCCACTGAGTCAAAGATACAAGGGTAAATGGACGAAAGTGGGCAAGATCCGCACCACGTGTCGTACCAGAGGCACACCCGACTCCTCTCTCCGATTGAGTAAGAAACCCCACATTTGAAAATCGCCTTCGTCGCTAACACGCTCTGCCACCACTGGGAGTAGGGTCTGAAAGACACCCCTTCTCTCAGAGGCTTTCTCCTAGTATAGTATAGGCGCTCGACAAGGCCACACCACTATAACGGGTTCGCCGAGAGAAACCTCCACCACCACTTCGAAAGTAGTGCTAAATTCATCGTCTCTAAGTCTAAGATCCCTAAACCCCCGTCTTTCCTGCTCCTACAAACCAATTTCCATCGAACCAGGCACAAATCCCTTACTACCCTACTTCCACCCCTCCAGAAGAAGGCCCTACGAAGAGCTTCAATCCTTCTTAACACCCATTTCGGTGCTTTAAACACCAAAAAGAAATACAGATGTAGGTTAGAGAGAACGGAGTTGATGAGAACAAGCCTCCCTCCCTGGGAAAGCAACTTGGCTTTCCACCCTTCAATCCGCCTTTCCACTTTACTAATAATGGGTCACCAGTCTACTTTCCGTAGACGTTTATCCGAGAGGGGCAGCCCGAGATACCGAGTCAGGAAGGAGCCGACTTTGCATCCCAGGATCTTAGCCAACCTCTGCCCCTTCTGATCCTTTGTACCCAGGTAGAACACTTCAGATTTATTCCTGTTAATCTTCAATCCCGAGGCCTATTCGAACAGCTGCCACACAAAAAGCAAATTGCGCACCTGTCTACTCTTCCCTTCATAAAAAAAAGATGGTGTCCAGCGTATTGAATATAAGAGACCTTACTATCCTCTGACGGACCAACCCCTATCAAAAGTCCATTTCCAACAGCGCTATCCATAACCCTTGCTAAGGCCTCGGCTACAAGGAGAAATAGGTAGGGCGAGATAGGGTCCCCCTAGCGAAAGCCTCGCTTAGTTTTAATCCATTTGGTCGGGGATCCGTTTACCAAGATTGCGATCTTGGCGTTCGAGATACATTGCTCAATCCACCTGCACCAAAGTTGGTTCGCCCCAAGCCACTTGAGGACCTTTTGGACGAACCCCCAACTCACTCTGTCATACGCTTTCTCCAAATCAGCTTTAATGCCGATGCTTTCAATCCCCCGCTTTGAGCACCAGTTTACAATCTCACTCTTCGTTACAAACGAATCTAATATCGAACGCCCCTTTAAGAAAGCCGCTTGGGATGGAGAGATGACGTCCTTTAAAGCACCCTCGAGCCTGTTGGCGAGAACCTTGGATATGATCTTTTGGACTCCGTTCAATAGACTAATGGGCCTAAAGTCGCAAGCAGCTTTAGCCCCCTCCATCTTCGGGATTAAACAGATATAAAAGTAATCCAACGGCCCCGAGTTGAGATTATCATTAAATAACTCCTGGAAGATGGCGAAGAGATCCGCCTTGACCACCTCCCAGAACTTTTGAAAGAATCGCAAGTTGAACCTATCAGGCCCCGGGGCTTTATCACCGCCTAACTGGAACGTGGACTTTTTTGTTTCCTTGAACGAGAACAGGGACATGAGGGAATCCGGGTTAAGGAAGTTCCTATCTTGGAAGATGCGACTCCAATCTCTTGTCAACCGATTGTCGAAAACGTCCAGAGTGATAGGAGCGAAGAGTTCTTTAAATTTGACGAAGAAATAATCTTTTTTTTCCCCTTCCCCGAGGAGAGTTCTACCTTCATCTACAGCCGCACCGATAGTATTTTCTCTTCTTCTACAGTTTGCAAATGAATGGAAGAACTTCGTGTTACCATCCCTTTTTTCCAGGCACTGTTGTCTAGCGCGTGCCCTCCATAGACACTCCTCGTCCAGTATAACCTTAGCGAGATGGTTTTTAAGCTGCTTATGGGCGTCAGCCTCCTGTGGTGACAGATGGTGTTGCTCCTCCTGAGCGTCCAGTCTCTGTATCTCCTCTAACAAGCCCTTCCTAGCCTTCGAGATACTATAGAAACAGGAAGAACACCATTCCTTGATTCTCTTACGGCAGTGCCTGAGCTTTGCCACAATGGTTAACACGCTCGAGGCCTTAACCCCTACTTCGTTCCACCAGGTCGGGATCCGCTCTAGAAATCTTCTCGTCCTAACCAGACTTCCTCAAACCGGAACATACGCCACGGTAAAACATCACTTGAGTCAAGAAGAAGAGGTGAGTGATCAAAAGTAATCCTAGGTAATGCAGAGACCTTTGAAAGTGGAAAAGCGTGATCCCATTCCGTGGAGATCAGAAAGCGATCGAGCTTGGCCAAGGTCGGACAGCTTTGCATATTAGATCACGTGAATTTTTGATTGCACATTAGTAAACCGATTAGTTCCAGCTCGTTAAGAAGTTCAGAGAACATGTCCATAAGTCTCCCACATCAACTCCTGCCCCTTCTTTCAAGAAGGTTTCTGGTGAGGTTAAAATCGCCGCGCACCACCTACCTCTGCAAACCACCTTAAGCTCCCTAAGTTCATAACAAAACTTCTCTTTCCCATCCCACGATGGCGTCCCGTAGACGTTAGTTAGGTAAAATTGAGTGCCGCTAACAAGGTGGGTAAGTTGAACAGTAAGAGAAAATTTCCTCACAATGACCTCAGAGCACCCAAAAGCTTTAGAATTCCAACAGGTTAAAATCCCTCCTGACGCTCCAACCGCTTTAACGAGATAGCATTTGTCACAAACGGAACCCGCGAATTAAAGATCGGAGAAAAGAGCGGGAGACGACATCAACTTTGGTTTCTTGCAGACAAAAGATAGCCTTCCTAATACTTTGGTCCTATACTTTTAAAAGTATTAAGTCAATGGTCGTTATAGATTTTTAACTTTTGAATGGAAAGTTGTGTGGTTATATGTATATATATTTGACAACTCTTTAATTTCTAATTTTTATGATTTGAACTATATATTCTTACTTAGTTATGTTAAAAAATTTATTAAATAACAACTATAATTTAGAGTATTTGGTTGCTATCCTGAGAACTATATATATATCTTAGTGGTCGGGATATATATAAGAATCCTCTCTTGCATATTTTGAAAAAAAGTGGGTTTCAATTAAGCCTCTCGGCCGGTTTCTCGGTTTATATATAATATCAGGTTTAAGGGGTTTCTTAATTACGACCAGAGCTTTACGAGCAATTTCTAAATAAAATATTTAATTTAATAGCTTTATTGACTATTAGTCATCAATTATTACGACATGCATTTTGATAACCCAGCACACTGATCACATGCTAAAAAAGATTGGTAAAAACATATACAACTTATCAAAGCTAAGAACTTTTTTGAGTCCAATATTTGATTTTTTTAATTTTAATTTTATTATTTAATTTTATTATTTATTTGATTTGAGACAGTAAATAATATTTTGACCTTAATTTTTAAATTTATTACTTATTTTAATAAATTTATATATAAATACAAAAATTGCATGAAATATACTAACTAAACATGCATATAAAGATATAAACGACGGATTTAAATTTTGAAGCCAAAAATGTCGTTGAATAACTCAAATCAAACCGACTGAAAAATTGGATAGTAAAATAAAAAATTTGAAATGCTCGGTAACCGATATAAAATATTTCGTAATACAGATAAGTTAATTATTTATGCTTAAGAATTAAACTATTAAGTACAACGAAGTCACCATTGAATTGGACAAAACAATCAATTTAATTGACTAAAATGGCTAAACTTCAAACAACAAATTATAAATAAAAGAAGAAGAATCTGAAAGAGGTTTAAATAAAGAGAAAAAAAAAAGAAGAAGAAGTAAAGTTTGAGCAGTTCATTTCAAAATGGTGTATAGTTGAGGGAGTCTCCATACATTTTTCATCTATAAAAAGAAAAGAAAATATAATAAATATAGTAATCAAAGTAGAATCTCTAGCTAATTTGCCTTGACAAATTTTCAAAGATCACCCAAAATTTAGGGGCTAAAGTGAAAAAAGGGGACCCCATGTGTATGCAATATTAATCTCTTAATGATTCTCTGTCCAAAGAAGTGCATGGCTTTGTGGAGACACAAGAGGAACCCATCCATGTGTTCAGCGGTGTCCGCATGTGCGGGGCACCTCAATTTGCAACGTGTGATATATATAATATATCTTGGTTTCGGAGAAAACATAGTAAAATAATAACATTTGTAAGCATTCAATATATATATATATATATATATATATATATATATATATATATATATATATATATACTAATAATCAGGGACAAAGCTATAGTAAGGCCCAAGATGGCCATGGCCCCACTCAATATTTTAATATTACTTAATAGTCATTGATACTAATTTATCTCTTTCTTTCTTTTAGATAATAATGACACCCTTAATTTTTTAATATTTTATTTATTTTTATGCCAATATATATTTTTTTTATTTTTTATTCGTATACATTTTAAATAGATGAAAATATATTAGGAGTCTCGTACTTACAAGCTATTTGAACTACATATTTTAACTTCAATTTTTTTTTTTTCATATTTTTTTAATTTCTAACTATTTTTGGTAAGCTATTTTATTTAACTAAATAAAATATTATACTAAATTTAATAGATCTTTTAGTTAAAGTCATTGAGATCTAATTGAATTACGGTTATATTTAATAAAATTTTTAATTATTTGAATAAAATAATATAAATAAAATAATTAAAAATTAATATTTTTAAATTAAAAAAAATTAGTATTTTTATATTAATTATTTAATTAATAATTTTTTTTAAAAAAAAATTGATGATGTATTAAAATTTTTATTTGAATATATTTTGGCCCCCTCATAGTTAAATTCTGACTTCGTCCCTTTATACAGAGCCATATAAATAATATGCATAATTAATTAATTATTAAAAATAATATTTTTGGGTTCATTTTTATCTTTCCTTTTGTAATTCTATGAGGTGGTGGATTTGATCCCCGCTCTCTTGAGCGCGTTTTCGTATTAGATAAATAATCCGAGTATATATATTTAAGTTCAACTTCCATTTATTTATTTTAATAATCAAATATCTCAGCTTTTTAATTAAATGTTCTCAAATTCTCAATTGCACCGAAGAAGGTGATCAAAAAAAGAAAGAGAAAAACTGTATCTTGTTCTTGGGATTCATGCATGTTCTCTCAAGTTCTCAATTGCACCCAAAAAGGAAAAAAAAAAAAAAGAAGAGAAAAACTGCATCTTGTTCTTGGGATGCATGCATGTTATTATTTACATGGTACAATTAAGACCTAGACAATAATATGCTGGGCCTCTTTCACAATATCTTTGTTTACCAGATGCAACCCTACAAATCTTCTTCTTTATCACTTAGGGACTATTTGATTCTATATAATTATAATTGTACTATAATTATAACTATATAAATTTAATATTTATTTTAATATATTTAAATTTAATTGTTATAGTTGCAACCACAAGAAGTCTCAACTGCATACCACAGTTCCAACTGAAATAGTTGGAGGGCCCGTTTGGTATATAAAGGAGGAATAATTCTCTTTATCTCTTAATTCCTGACAAACAGTGTTACAAAATGGTATGGAATAAATTTTTTTTTTAATCCCTGACTTAACGGGTTATCTGGCTTAACGGGTTATCCTGAGATAACCCGTTAAGCCTTATTCCTCTCCCCTCATGGAATAAGATTTTATCCATGGAGGCAGTGAATGGAAATTTTTTTTTTTTCTTCATTTTAGCTTACCTTCCAATCTGAGGTTATATGAACGTGTGGTTATGTGAACACTAATTTTTTTTTTTATAACCTGCTTAACTTCCAAACTGTAGTTATTTTCTTCACTTTAGCTTCCCTTGCAATCTCAGCCTATATGAACATACGGCAATGTGAAGTATGATTTAGCTTTAGTTTTAATTTTCTGTTATGTGAACTCTGATTTTTAAAATTTGCACTTTAATTTCCAACCTATAGCTATCTGAAACTTGGATTTTGCATTTACTAAAATATACTATAAAATAAAAAATATTTTTTTTTTTTTAGGTAAGATATAATTTATTAGTTATAATTAAATTGCTTCAAATTTAATATAATAATTAAATTAATTTTTCTATAAAAAAAGATAAGGACAAAGTTGGTATTTTGTAAAAAATTCTATTTCTTTTTTCACTATCCTCTACTATTTTATAATTTTAACCAAACACAATTTTAACTATTCCAGATAATACTAACTTTTCAACCAAACGCAATTTAATTTTTATACTTCACTATCCCGTAATAGCAAGCTATCCCAGGTATAAAAAAAATTTATACCTCTTAAATTTATACCCGAACCAAATGGGGCCTCAGAGAGAGTAATTCTAAGCAAAAATAAATTTACCTTCTTCATATAACTTTTTAAATAAATTTTTTTTTTTTTCTTTTCTTATATTCTCGCCACAACATATATAAAATAATAAAAATTCTTAAATGCACTTCTCACATGCATACAATTTAAAATTAAATATTTATAACTATCACATTATTTTAGTACATTCAACTAATTAATATATAAGTAATACTAATTATTATATTTCTAAAATTATGCATTTCTAATTATACTGTATTTATAATTACGCCGAAGCAATTAAAAATTGAATAGTAATATCTTTTTTTACACTTTTTATATAAACTATTTATTATAATTTTATATTTATTATCAAATCATTATCATATATAAATTTATTTTTTAAAATTGTATATTTATTATCAAATCATTATCATATATAAATTTATTTTTTAAAATTGTATATTTATAATTGAATTTTTTGTTTTTGATTCAATTTTGAATATTAAACTATAAACTAATTATTCACTATAACAAAATTAGCTTATATGGACATATTTTTTTCAATCTATATTCAAAATTAAATTATAGAAATATATTTTTGGTACAGTTTGTAATAATGTGTTGCTATACACGTACCTAGCGACTGCACATATAAACAGTTATAAAAAGTGTCGATATTTTTGTCAGCAATATTTTTTTAAATTTTAGAAAAACTTAAAAATATTTCTATACTATAATTTTATTATAGTGATTTACTAAAAAAAAAAAATTAAAATTAATTATAAAACCGAACCAAATCGAATACAACCAAATTAATTCAGCTTGGTTAATTTGGATCGATTTTTAGTTTTTTACTGTAATTCAGTTTGATTAGGTTGTAATTTTTTTTTCAAACCAAAAAATTCGGTTCAGTTTGGAATTTGCCCCAAAACCGACCCAATCCGAACCAATTCCACCCATACTAATTAAATCTGCATGCATGATTGTGCCTTGTCATTCACCATCAGTCCACGTGTACGGCTAATATTCCAGTCTCAAATTGTTTTAATTAGTTTGAGACCGATCTAATTAATATAATTTTTGTCCAAAGAAATTAACTACATCAGGTGTGTAAGCACGCGCGTCTTACACACTACGCCTAAATTAAACTTATAAATTTAAGAGGTATAAATTTTTTTATATCTGGAATAGTTTACTATTTCGGAATAATCAAGTATAAAAGTTAAATTGCGTTTGGTTGAAAAGTTGGTATTCTCTAAAATAAAAAAAATTATGTTTGGTTAAAATTATGGAATAGTGAAGAATAATAGAAAAAGATGATAGATTTTTTATCAAAATACCAATTTTATCCTTCTCTTATATATATATAAATTAATTTTAATTATTATAAATTAATTAAAATGACAATTTAATTGTTAATAAATTATATCTTACCTAAATAAAATAATTTTTTATATTTTATAGTATATTTTAGTAAACAATAATTAGTAAACAAAATTAGTAAACATAATTAGTAAATAAAATATAATTTTTTTTTATATTTTATAGTATATTTTATTAAATAAAATTAGTAAACATAATTAGTAAATAGTATATTTTAGTAAATATAGTCTCAGATAGGAAGCTAAGCTAAAGCAAAAAAAAAAAAAAAAAAAAAAAATCATTCATTGCCTCTAGGTATAAACCTTATTACAGGGGAGAGGTGGAATAGAAATTAACAGATTATTCTGGAATAATCCGTTAAGCTGAGAATATTTTAAACTTTTATTCTTATGCTTTTTTCCCTCTTGTTTGATAAGAATTGGAGGATAAAGGGGGTTATTCTTCCTTTATCCCCCAACCAAACAGGACCTAAGTTATTAATTATTAACGTGATCAAAAGGCCTACATATAAAAAAAATTAGGATTTCACAAATCAAATAATCGGTTGATTGTTAAGATTACTCAAAGCCTAACTAATAAATTTTCAAACTTTTTGATTATTTACACATAAATTATCTAGAAAGGATAAGTTGTATTTATCATATTGAATTTTAGTTTCTTAAATCTATAAGCGTACGCATGTATGCTTTGACACCTTGAAGAGGGGAGAGAGAAAAAACAAAACATCAAGATAGCGTTTGTTTTGGACTAGATCTCGAATAAGACATCTTACAGTCGTATTTGGTTTGAATGGAAACAGTAATTTTTATTTTTTTTAAATAATTAAGTTGGTATAAGACTGTAAAACAGTAGTTTTAGTATTTTTTTTCTGAAACAAATTTATTCCCACTTGAGAATAAGTTTAATTAAACTAAATATAATTTTAATTATTGCATTAACTTTTTAATTAATTTAATATTTTGACTAATTTAATAATTTTATTAAGTAAATAGTGAACTATTAGATAATTAATATTAATTTATTAAATTATTAATTTATAGTTAATTAAATTATTTATTAATAATACTCATTATTATTAATTATTTTATCAATTAATATTTATGGTTATTTAACAATAGTTAATTAAATAAATTAAATTAAATAAATATTTTTATATTAATTAATTAGATAAAATATAATTATTTTAAAATTATAATTACTCTTATTCTCATTATTTCATTCTAACTATTCAAACACTATTTTTCTTATTTTCAGAAACAACTTAATTTTTATTCAAATACAAAATTAAGCTTATTTCTATTTATTTTTGAACTTATATCTATTTATGAAATAAACAATTTTAACTTATAACTAATCAAACGCAACGGGGGAGAGAGAGAGTTGTGTGTTTCTCCAACTCTCTCTCTATATATAAATAATGTAGCTGGGATATTACTGTTAGGACAAAAAATATATATTTAATTTTTTATTATTTTTTGAATCCCTAAAACTGAGTAGGGGTAGGTGGAATAATAATGATCAAAAGGATACAAAATAGATAGTGAATATTATTCATCTACTGTCCGCAATAATTCAAATAAACTCATATATTGAGCTTGTAAAAGTACAAATCACTTAGTGTTTTCTAAAAGCACAAATCACTTGGTATTTGTAAGTTTTTTATTGTTAGATTTAATCTTTTGATTAATTTTATTATTTAAATTATGCTATTCCACCAACTACACACTAAACCAAACACCTACTAAACCTAAGGGTCCAGTGAAAAATCTTTTCATATAAGGGTTAAAAACTTATAAACATCAATGAGTTGATATTTTTAAAAATATAAAAGTTCAATATATATATATATATATATATATATATATATATATATATATAGAGAGAGAGAGAGAGAGAGAGAGAGAGAGAGAGAGAGAGAGGAGCTTATATTTTTTCAAAAGCACAAGCTAAATCATGCTTGTGATTTTTTTGCAATTAAATTTACATTGAGATTTGTGTAAGTGTAAAGTCAACTAAAAAGAGAAAGAGAAAGTACAATTTCAAAAATCTCAATGCAAATTTAATGGTAAAAAATTTACAAGTATGATTTGGCTCGAGCATTTAAAAACATATAAGCTCTACTATATATATATATATATATATATATATATATATATATATATATATATATATATATATATATAGTCTGGCTACTGTACTATTAATTGTACCAAGTTACTGGTGCTATCAAGTTTTCTACCCTTAGATCAACCCCTTTAATAATTTTTACCCGTTAGATTTTATTATTTTTTCAACCACCTATTAAACCAAGGGGCCCACTATCATTTCAACCACACATCTTTTAATTCAAGGATTAAAAACTTAATAGCACCAATTACTTAGTACTATTAATAGTATTCCAGCCAATCCCTCTCTCTCTCTCTCTCTCTCTCTCTCTCTCTCTCTCTCTCTATATATATATATATATATATATATAGTTCGGTTACTATACTTGTAAAAGGACTAAGCACTTGGTTCTTATAAGTTTATCACTGTTAGATCTAACCCTTTTATTAATTTGACTCCTTAGATCACATTTTTTCATTTAAGGGCTAAAAATTATATATAACTTTGTATTTTTAAAAGCATAAAATTAAAGCTCAATTATATATATATATATATATATATATATGGTTCGGCTACTATACTCTTATGAGTAAAATTTTTTTATAATCATAAATTTTCATCCGTTAGATAAAAGAATGTACGGTTAGGATTATAATAGTTCCTAAGATTTTTATTATTTCCCCAACAATCTAGTAAACACTAGGGGGACCACTATCATCCTAACCGCACATTCCTTTATCCAAGGGTGAAAAAGTTATGAGTACAAAGAGTTTATACTCATAAGAGTATAATAGCCCTACGCTATATATATATATATATATATATATATATATATATATATATATATATATATATATATATATATATATATATATATAGTAAAGCTTATATGTTTGTGAATTTTACCATTGTATTTGTAATGAAATTTATATTTTTTATTTTTTCTTCCTCTCTTTTTAGTTGAATTACAATAGCACAAATTTCAATACAAATCCAATGATAAAAAATTCACAAACATAAATTGATTTGTACTTTTAAAAGTATATAAACTCTACTCTCTCTCTCTCTTTTATATATATATATATATATATATATATATATATATATATATATATATATATATATATATATATATATATATATATATATATATATATATATTCTGACTACTCTATATCATAGTTAGTTAATTCGCGAATTATTCGTGAATTATTCGCGAATTATTGAGAATCCGAATTAAACGTGCCGTTTCTGATTTTTTCCAAAAATTCGGAATAATTCGCGAATTTTTGAATCAAAAAGTATTATTCGCGAATTATTCACGAATTACGAATTTTTGGGTGAAAAATTCGTTCTTTTTCAAAGCATAGTTAGTTAATTCACGAATTATTCACGAATTATTCGCGAATTATTGAGAATCCGAATTAAAATTCTGTCGGGAATAATTTAAAATTATAATTTTTTTGTTCTAAATGAATATTTTATTTATTTCTAAAATAAATTGATTAAATTATTTTAAAAAATTATAATTGTTTATACTAATAAGTATAAATTTTTTAATTTTTTTTTAAATTTAATACCCGAATTTTTGATCCCGAATTTTTAATTAGTGAACGTATTATTTCCGTATAAATCACGTATCCGAATAATTGACGAGCCCGTTTTTTAGCCGAATTTTTCAACGAATTTTAAAATTATAATACGAATTTTATCCGTATTATATCCGTACCGAATTTTTGCCGAATCCGAATTAACTAACTATGCTCTATATACTTGTACAAGCACCAAATAATTGGTGTTTATATATTTTCTACCATTAGATTTATTCTTTTAACTAATTTAATTACTTAGATCATTTCATTCCACCAACCACTCACTTAACCTAAGAGGTTCATTCTCAATCTAACCATCCATCCTTTCATCCAAGAGCTAAAAACTCACAAGCACCAATAACTTTGTGCTTTTATCAACATAGTAGCTTAATTGTCTTTACAATAACACGAATCAAAATACAAATTTTATGGTAAAAAATATTTAAGTATGAATGAACTTGTATTTTTAAAAGTATATAAACTACACGCTAGCTCTTTTATATATATATATATATAGAGAGAGAGAGAGAGAGAGAGAGAGAGTAGAACTTATATATTTTTAAAAATAAAGCCAATTTATGGTTGTAAATTTTTTATCATTAGATTTGTATTGGAATTTGTGTTATTATAAAGTCAACTATAAAGAGAGAAAGAAAAAGTACAAAGTACAAATCTCAATACAAATTTAATAGTAAAAAATTTACAAATATGAATAAACTTGTGATTTTAAAAAACATATAAATTCTAATATATATATATATATATATATATATATATATATATATATATATATATATATATATATATATAGCTAGGCTGGAATACTATTAATAGTACAAAGTTATTAGTGTTATTAAATTTTTAACCGTTGAAATAAAAGATATGTGTTTGAGATGATAGTGGGCCCTTGGATTTAATTGGTTGTTGGGGAAATAGTAAAATCTAGCGGATGAAAATAATTAAAAGGGTTGATCTAAGGATAGAAAACTTGATAGCACTAAATGATTGATACTATCGATAGTATAGTAGTCGGACTCTCTCTCTCTCTCTCTCTCTCTCTCTCTCTCTCTCTCTCTCTCTATATATATATATATATATATATATATATATATATAATTAGGCTGGAATACTATCGATAGCACTAAGTCACTGGTGCTATCAAGTTTTTAGCCGTTGGATTAAAGGATGTGTGGTTAAGATGATAGTGGTCCCCTAGGATTTACTAGGTGATTGGTTGAAATTTTTTAAGATGATAGTGGTCCCCTAGGATTTACTAGGTGATTGGTTGAATAGTAAAAATCTGAGGATACCACTATAATCCCAACCGCATATCTTTTCATCCAACGGCTGAAAACTTGATAGCACCAATTGGTTGGTGCTCTCTCTCTCTCTCTCTCTCTCTCTCTCTCTCTCTCTCTCTATATATATATATATATATATATATATATATATATATATGAAAGTCCCATGTGGATGCCATGTGGATTGTGGAGTAACAATTTTTGCTTTTTCTCAAAGCCGAGTACAAAAGAGCGTAGAGGGTAAGATTACACCCACACCCATCCCCGTGTTTCCCGGATGCTGCAGCAACCCTGGCGAATCACACTTTTTCCCACCACCCACAGTTTGGTAAATAACAAATTAATAAACAATAAAAAATGTAGCAGTTCTAGTTTATGTTACAATAGAAAACAAAAATAAGACCTTTATTTAAACCTTAATAGCAAAAGAGGTAATTTAGAGAAAGATCTACTTCCTTTTGAGTCCAAATTTATTAGCTTGTGTTAATTGACCCTAATCTGCAAAATCATATCTAGCTAACATATTTTAGAATTATAATTGAGGAATGTATTTGAAGTTTACATGTTAAATTTTGAAATGTAATAAACAGCTCATGTCGAATAGAAGTAAAAAGAGTTTTAATTGATATGTCACATTCTAATTCAATAAAGAATTTCGTATATCGATTTGAGTAGATCTAACCTTGTGAAGCTATTACACCCAAAAGAATATATATATATATATATATATATATATATATATATATATATATATATATATATATATATATATGAACCATATATTGAATCTGCAACTTGAATTAATATGCAGTTGATACTTAATTAGCATATATTAATAACATATCCTATATAGGATTCAAGGGATTTGGTATGTTTTATATATAAGAACAAAAATATGATAAAAAATATAAGAATCAGATAATATATGGGCTTAAGTATTTTGAGCTAGTGATTTAAGTCTAAAGAGTTATTAGAGTGTTAATGGGTTGAATTATTATATTTGGTATCAGAGTAAGTTCGCCATTCATAAGTGAGTGTGAGATGAGTCTCATAAGCTCTAATATTGGATTAGAGAATGAAAACGGATAAAAATGTCATGATCTAAACAGAAAAAATATAAAGACAGAAGACTTAAGCAATAATAATAAAATATAAATATTTTAGGCTAATAATTTGAACTCGACAAATTATTAGTACTAGTTGGTATATTTCTATGCAAACATTTATATAAGAATCCATCACAAGTTCAATGTATACTTTCTTGTCTATAATAGGCTCCTAATATATATTGTAGTTATATGATTTTTTTTTTTTTTTTTTTTTTATAAGATTATCATATGTAACATAAATAAAAAAAAAAACTTGGAGTAGTGAGAGTAGTAATTTGTTTGGCCTTGAGTGGGGGCTTGAGCACCATGTGCATGCATGTGCAATGTCTCATAAGACTAGGGCCCCATATTTGCATTTTAAACCCCGTACTTTTGCTTTAATTAATTTTCCTCATAGCATTTCTTGGGATCTGCCTCTCAGTACTACAATCTCATTGATCAAATCACATGCCATTGCACTTGAGCTTAGAAACCTTTTTTGAGTTAAAGTTCATAGTAAACCTACTCTATCTTCAAACAACCTTAATCAATTCCACAATTAATGTGACCAATATATATATATGCATGCAATTTGAATGGAGATAATATGGAGTTAACTAAAATGCAAATTAATTAATTAAATGTTGTCCTCCACCCTCAACAGTAAAGGCAGGCCATCTTAATTGTGACATTAATAAAGAAAATGGAGAGAGAAAAAGTAAGAAAAAGTTATGGGCCATGTTGAAATAAGGCCACATGCCATGCTTTCCATGTAGAACCCACTAGTTCAAGAGAAATGCTCAAATATCTCTCCTATATAAGTACCTACAATAGTATATATCTCTCCCCCTTCCTTAACTCTCTCTCTCTCTCTCTCTCTCTCTCTCTCTCTCTCTCTCTCTCTCTCTCTACATGTTAAGCAAACTCAAGCCATTGTTTCCTACATAGCTCTCTCAATCAACAATAAGCTATGAAAGACCACAACTCATTCAAACAAGCCTTCATAAAGAACATGCTCTTGGGCCTCCAAGCAACCAATGCCTCATCCAAGATCATGAGCCTTCAAGAGAGGAAAAATGCCATCAAGCTCTCCGCGGACGTCGCGATGGCCTCCGCTCGAGGCAGAACGACATGGACGCGCGCCATCATAATCGCCAACCTTGCTAAGAAGGAGCAATGTGAAGCCCTCCTTAGGGGAGTTCTAGGGAAGGAGTATGAGAGGATGACCAAGTACTCCTCCTATAAGTCATTTAAGATCCAAAGAAGTAGGAAGATCCTAAAAAGATCTCATAAAATGTGTTGCATGAGGAGAAGGAATGTGACGCATGGACCGCAAAGTTTAGGGGTTGATGTTCTTGCTAGGAGAATGGTGAAGAAGAGGACTCAAGTTTTGAGAAAGTTGATACCAGGGGGTGGGTCCTTAGATGGATTTTCTCTGCTAAATGAGGCTTTAGATTATGTTCTCTACCTCCGCGCGCAAGTCGATCTTATGCGGTGCCTTTCGGACCAAAAATGTATCAAATGATCTTAGGTATGTACCTCACATGTAACCCTATCCTTCTCTACAAAACTATAGTTAATTTTGAGTGAACACTGAGGTACACAATTGTGTGTTCAACATTTCATTTTCATCCAATCTTTTAATTGTTGTGCTTTAATCTCTTTTTTGCTTTTCCTGTGAACACAGGCCTCTCTCTCTAGGGGAGTACAAAAGGGAAGCTTCATTACTTGGAAGTGAAAATTTGTCGAGTTGTGTTGTTTTAGTAACAACAATGTGTGGAGAAAATTTTTCCAAACAAATATTAATTATATGGAGGTGAGAATTGAAGTGTCTCTTTTCAACAAGGAATTAAGTGTACGTAGAGTGCACCCAAAATCAAAAGCATGTTTTTTGTTATAAAGGTTATTATTGCCCTCAAAAGGAGGAGGTTAGGGTTCCAACAGTTAATGCAAAAGGCATCTCATGTAGTGAGAGCTTTTACTTATAGCTTTGTACCTAAATGTTTCTATTAATTGTAACCAACTTAATTATAATATTTTGTTGCATTTGTTTAGTAGCTATATTATGAAGCTAGTTAGCAAGTAAAATTTCTTATCAAGGATATATACATATTAATTAATTATTTGCTTTGTATCTACATATGATTAATATATATATATAGCAATGTTAACTAGCAAAAAGTCTTAATAAAATTGACAAAAACCATTTATATCAATTGCATATTCTTTCAGGAAATTATGAAAAATTTCAAACAAAGTAAATTGGAAAAAAAAAAAAAATTAAGTGGTGAGATGAAGATGACTAGTTTGTGCAACAACATATGGCGACCATCACGTACACCTTCTCCACTCAAGAAATTAAAGATCTTTAAAGAGAACAATTTGTTGAAACTTTAAAAAGCGTGTGCGTGATCGAAATTGCATGATTTGGATTAGACATTTTGTCACATGATTGTCAAAATTAAGTGCTTTTTAACATAATGGCCGGACATTAAGTTGTTTATAAGGTATTATGATGTATATTTATGATCTACTTAAGGTTGAGGGTTTAATCCCCAAATCAGAGGTAACAAAGTATATATATATATATATATATATATATATATATATATATATATATATATATATATATATATTTATGAGCTGTTTCGTATCAGAGTACAACTGATCTTTTAGACCATATATCGCACAAGCTTATTTGTTTGTTTTCTACATCTCTATGGACATGAGGGGGCAAATAGGATCTTTGGTGTGGGCCATTGCTTATGGCATTAATTTGGAATAGAAGTTAATTCAGTTTTTGCTGTTATTCAAGATCAGAGAGAGAGAGAGAGAGAGAGAGAGAGAGAGAGAGAGAGAGAGAGAGAGAGAGAGAGAGAGAGAGAGAGAGTCATTTTGTCCATTGATTTTCTCACACAGTACTAATTAAACCATTAGGAATAGTTTTGGTAGCTTTTCCCTAATTAATTTTCTTTTTATACAGTGCAATAAAATGTATCTTGGTCTATATAGCTGTTAAATTGTAGTTACTTTTTTTGGTACATAGCATATGGAGACCTCAACTATAGGTCATTTGGAAATAGCTGTCTTAATTTTTTCATTTTTCTCTGATAATTTAAAATTTTAAAAAATAATGATTGATTTGTATTTATTTAACAGATTATGATCAATCGAATGTGCGAGAAGCTTGGTTAGGGGCCATATATAATTTTTCATATATATTAATTAATTTTAGTACTTTAATGGGCAAAAATTCTTGCTTGTACAATGGAATTCATAGCTCCTAATTAAAGTATTCGCTTTAATTGGAAAACAAAAGCTCCCTAGCACAAGAGCTTGTACATTGTATGCACCTGGGTATATATTATTGAATATAAAATATATAAATATTATTTTTTAATAATTTAAGTGTTTAATTATAGATCAATAATCGTTTTATATAATTTAATATGGTATTAAAGTACGTATGAGGTCATGAGCTCGACTCTCCATATTGGGTTGGGTCGTAGTGTTATTTAATTTTCTCTCATTTAATTAAGCAAGTTCGCGTTTTATATCTATTAAAATATCTGATTAGAAAACAACGATTGTTTTATATAATTTAAAACATACAAAATGACATATAAAGAGTATTCAAATCTAATTGTTGTCATTTTCTTGAAATAATCTTCATCATTATTTATGGGATGAATTTTCAATACAAATCCACTAACATAGGCTAATTTTAACTGCTAGAATTAGCTCTCAAATCCTTTTGGAACTGATTGACACAAGTAAGAACATACACGTACATTATGTATTTTATACATGTAAAGTTCAGTATAGAGCTCTTAATATCCAAATCATCTACGTTAAGACAAATTCTGAGTCATTTTTTATTAAATTGATCTTAAAATTCCTTCGCTCCAAGAGGTTTTGAATCCTGCATGCATTTGCCATTTTACGGCATACATTCCTGTCAATATATAGTTTGTAATTGGCTTTTTTGCACCTCTTCAGTCAAGCTATGTGGAAACTTTTGGCTATTTTACTAATATCTACTGTGCACATGAGCCTGTATCCTACTAGATCAATTTTTTCATCAATGAAATTATATTGCAACTGATAAGTGAATGGAAAATGAGAATTAAACATGATGAAGGCCCCAGCAAGATTCGCCATTTTCATGAGCATAATAATCCAAAAAACATACACATCATATTCCCCATGCATTGCTAAGAGATGAGGTTTTCCATGTGAGCTATGTAGCTATGCCAACTCAAGAAACACAAAAAATGGTACTCCCTCTTAGAGGCATATATAAAAACAAAACAACTGATTTGTTAGTTTTCAAAATAAAAAAATTCACGAAGTTGTAAAAATGTAGTTGAAAGTTTTAAATTATATGAAACCATCTTTTTCATTTTCTTTTTCTTTTTTGTCAAAAGCTTAAGCTAATTGCTGGGCTCCAGACTTTGTAAATTAAGGAGTTAAATTATATATAAAGCAACTATTTTCTTCAAAAATTTAAATTATTATAGAACCATATTATTTTTTAATATTTATATTCAACAAAAAGTGGATGAGAAAAATTGGAATATACTGTACTTCTGGTAAAAATGACTTTTTCTGTGTTAAATGACCATTATACATACATACTATTCCAAAAGTATGATCACATACATACATACTATTCCAAAAGTATGATCACATATTAAGAGCAAGAAGTGTTTACTATATATATTTAATTCCTTTGAGGTGTGCTACTATACTTATAAGAGCACAATAATCTTGCTATATATATATATATATATATATATATATATATATATATATATATATATATATATATATATATATAAAGTAGACTTTATATATTTTTAAAAGTACACTCCATTCAAACTTGTGAATTTTTTATCATTAAATTTGTATTAGAATTTACGCTTTTTACTTTATCTTTCTCTCTCTTTAGTTGACTTTACAAAAATACAAATTTCAATACAAATTCAATGGTAAAGAATTCACAAGTATGGATGGATTTATGCTTTCAAAAGCATATAAGCTCCACTATATATATATATATATATATATATATATATATATATATATATATATATATATATATATATATATCTAGAGGGTCCGACTACTATATTTTTATGGGTAAAATTTTTTCGTACTCATAAGTTTTCGGCTCTTGGATGAAAGAAAATGCGGTTAGGTTTATAGTGGTCTCCTATTATTTATACTATTTCACCAACAACCCAATAAATCCTAGGGGGACCACTATCATCCTTACCGCACATTCTTTCATCCAAGGATGAAAAAGTTATGAGTACAAAGAAGTTTATACTCATAAGAGTATAGTATCCCTACGAGATATATATATATATATATATATATATATATATATATATATATATATATATATATATATATATATATATATATATACTAGGAACTAGTATAAATACTAGTTTGTTGTTGGAGAAATAGTATAAATACTAGAAACTACTATAATCCTAACGCGCATTCCTTCATCCAAGGGATGAAAATTTATGAGTATAAAAGAATTTTACTTATAAGAGTATAGTAGCCGGTCCCTATATATATATATATATATATATATATATATATATATATATATATATATATATATATATATAGTCCGGCTACTTTGCTTGTACAAGCACCAGCAATTGGTGCTTGTAGGTTTTCTACCGTTAGATCTAACGCTTTGATTAATTCTATCACTTAGATCATACTATTCCACCAACCACCCACTAAACCCAAGGGGCTCATCATCATCCTAACCGCACATTCCTACATTCATGGATAAAAAACTCACAAGCACAAATAACTTGGTGCTTTTACAAGCATAGGAGCTCAATCCTAACCGCACATTCCTACATCCAAGGATAAAAAACTCACAAGCACAAATAATTTGGTGCTTTTACAAGCATAACTGCTCAATTCTATATAGAATTGAGCTCCTATGCTGGTAAATGCACCAATTTATTTGTATTTGTGAGTTTTTTATCCTTGAATGTAGGAATGTGCGGTTAGGATGATGGTGGTCCCCTTGGATTTAGTGGGTGGTTGGTGGAATAGTATGATCTAAAAGATAGAATTAATCAAAGGATTAGATCTTACGGTAGAAAACTTACAAGCACCAATTGTTTGGTGCTTGTACAAGCACAGTAGCTGGACTATATATATATATATATATATATATATATATATATATATATATATATATATATATATATAGAGAGAGAGAGAGAGAGAGAGAGAGAGAGAGAGAGAGAGAGAGAGAGAGAGAGAGAGAGTGTGTGTGTGTGTGTATGTGTGTGTTTGGCTACTATACTTGTACAAGCACCAAGAAATTGGTGCTTGTAAGTTTTTCACTATAATAAAATTATGCTATATCGATACTTTTAACTAGTTCTAAAATCTGAATAAAAAATATCGCTGGCAAAAATAGCAACACTTATTATTAGTGTCGCTATATGTGCAGTCACTAAAATGTATAGCGACACATTATTATAATATATTCTAAAAATGTGACATTATAATTTAATTTTAGATATAGATAGAATATAGATAGGATACTTGCACAAAAATATCACAAAATGTGTCCATATAATCTAAATTTGTTGTAGTAAATTCTACCGTTAAATATACTCCTTTTACTAATTTTATTATTTAAATCATTCTATTCTACTAACCACTCATTTAATTCAAGGAGCCCACTATCATTCTAATCATGCATCTTTTTATCTCAGGGTTAAAAATCTATAAGCACTGATGATTTGTACTTTAAAAAATATAAAAATTCAATTATATATATATATATATATAAAAGGAAACAACCTTACCAACCTTAACAAACTCATAAAATGCATGAAATTGTAGGAGGAATTGTGGCCCTTGAAACAGTGAACCAATTTGAAACTACACATGCAATGTAGTAGATAAAAAACAAAGAGATCTCATGGCCGAATCTACATGTCTTGTCCCTCTCAGCTTAATCACATGAATATTCTTTGATTCTCTTTAAGTGGGAAAAAAAAAAAATTTGTCACTACTTCACTATCTTTTGATTCGTCTACTATTTCACCTAAATTGTTTGATAGTTATAATCTAAACATTGACACAACTAAATTACAAGAAATTAGGGAAAAAAAAATTATAAAAACTCTTATCATTCATGAAGTTCATAATACGGTTTATAACCGAATGAATTGTTCTACACCTTTTTGACTTTTTAATTGACACTAAAATCAAAATTTTAACAAAAAAAAATTAACTTTCAAACATAAATACCCTTAATTTTTTATTTTGTTTTTTTTTTTATTATTATTTTAATCTCATGGTGAGTGTACATATCTTGGGCCAAGCTCTTGAAATTGGGCCTATTAAATGCCCATTTAGGATTTATAAATTTTGGGCCACAACCCAATCAAAATCACAATTATTATTATTATTATTATTATTATTATTATTATTATCATTATTGGAAAAAACAAAGGGTGTGATTGATTTGGACAAAAATGTATGAAGGCCCATCAGCTTGTGTGGGTCTTCCGCATAAGTGATTTTGGACTCAAAAGTAATTTAAGACTCAATAAAGTGACATTGTTTTCAAAATCTAATTTTAATTTTCGAAGCCTAAATAAGAAGTAGTTAATATCTGCTTTTTGAAATTATATTCTAATTTTGAACACAATTTTAAATTTTTATTTTTATTTTAAATTCAAAATTTAAATTTAAATTTAAATTTAAATTTAATTTTAAATTTTAAATTTAAATTTTAAATTTTAACTTTTAAATTTATATTTTTAACTTTTAAAGTTAGATTTTTAAATTTAGATACTAAATTTCAAATGTAAAATTTCAAATCTCAAATTTTAAATTTTAAATTTTAAGATAAATTTAAATTTTAAATATTAAAACATTTTAAATTTAAAATTTTAACTTTAAAGTTTAAAATTTAAATATTCAAATTTATATGTTAAAATTTCATATTTATATTTTAAATTAAAATATCAAATTTAATTTTTTTTTTCAAATTAAAAATTTAAATTATTTTAAAATAAAATTAAATAAAAAATATATTATTTACAAACAGCAAAATTTTTTTACAAATCATTTTACAAAATTAATTTTTATTTAAACTCAGCCAAAAACTTTATAAAATTTTAACAAAAATTAAATTTACAAACCAAAATCATTTCGGTTTAATTTAGGCGAAATCCTATAGCTAGCCTGTTCTAAAATAGAACACTCAAATATTTTATTTTATTTTTGGATAATTTAATACGTGCCCTTACTGTAACCCTTAATTACATAGACTTTTTTTAAAAAAGTGTTAATAACAAAAAAACCCTTCTAATTTAGAAAAACTGTCACAAATATCCATATTGATAATAATTTATTTAAAAATTTTATAGAATTTTTATTAATTTTATCCATCATCTATTATCTGTGCCTGTATAATTAACCTAAAATAAATTTTCTTAAAAACTATTAATATAATTAAATGTACATTAAACTGAAACTTATTCTTTGGAATAATCTAAGCTATAAAATAGTATAAAAAAAAAAAAATCAAACTAATTTAGACAAAGTAGAAAATAAATTCCCAAAAAATATAATATTTATTTAGTTTTAGCTAATTGTTGATTAAGAGACCCAGAAAATATTGAATTAAAAATATATAAACTTAAGTATACAATCAATCATTACCAAAATGAAGTCAATTTTTAATGAGAAAAAATTTATTTTTTATATATACTTCAAATAGTAGCTAAATGATATCAAAAAATTACAAAATTTATTTTTTATATACTTCAAATACTAGCAGCACTGATATATATATAGACTTGTGTGCTTTTAAGAACATGAAGATCCCATCCTCCCAGCTTATTTTTGATATTGGAACTTTCGAATTGACGATCGGCTACGTTAAAGTTGATCTATAGTATTTAAAAGATCTAAAAATTAAATTTCTCAAATTTTTGATATTATTTGCCTAGTGATCAAAGTGGCTCAAAATCAATAATTTTAATGGTCGTGATGAACCGTTTGCAAATTTAACGGTGATAAAATATTCAAATCACGTAAAATTTTGATAGAAAATTTTTTATACTACATAAAATAAGATCAATATTTTTGATCTAAAATTTTACCATTGGATCTATCCCTTTAATCAATTTCACCCCTTAGATAATGCTGTTCCACTAACCACCCACTAAATCCAAGTGGCCCACTATCATCCTAACCGGACATCTTTTCATCCAATGACAAAAAACTTACAAGCACCAATAACTTGGTATTTTTAAAAGCATAAGAGCTCAATTCATAAAATAGAGAGAGAGAAAGAGAGAGAGATAGAGAGAGAGAGAGTAAGCCTCTTGTGCATTTGAAAGTACGGGAGTATCCGTACTAGTAAGTTGTTTTTAATGATAGGACATTCGATTCGACAATCTGATTCGTTAAACATGATCTATGCTATTAGAACTATTTAGAAGTTAAATTTCGTAATTTTTCAATTTTATTTACCAAGCGATGAAGGAGTCTCAAAAATGATTGTTTTAACGGCCGATGTGGCACGTTTGTAAATTCAACGGTGTAAAACAATTGAAATTAGAAGAAATTTTAATAAAAAATTTTACTTAATATCAAGAGCAAGATCAATACTTTCAATTTGAAATTTGAGTCTTTTATCACTATTTTTTATGAAATTTTTATTTCCAACCGTTCATTTTGGGGCTATTCGTTCAGTATGCAAATAAAGTAAAAAAATTATGAACTTTGATTTTTAAATAGTTCCAACATTTTAGATAATGTCTAACGGAGCCGATCATCGGATCGGATGTTCTATCATTGTAAACAACTTATAAGTACGGATGCCTTCTCCAATTTCGAAAGCATAGAAGCCTAGCTCTCTCTCTCTCTCTCTCTCTCTCTCTCTCTCTCTCTCTCTCTCTCTCTCTCTCTCTCTCTATATATATATAATATTATATATATATATATATTGATGTTTATAAGTTTTTAGCATTCGGATGAAAAGATGTATTGTTAGGATGTGAGTGGGGCCCTTGGGTTAAGTCAGTGGTTGGTAAAACAGAATAATCTATGGATTGAAATTAGTCAAAGAGATAGATCTAACGGTAGGAAATTTTAAAAGCACAAGCAAAAATGTACTTGTGAATTTTTTACCATTGAATTTGCATTGAGATTTGTGCTATTTACTTTTTCTTTCTCTCTCTTTAGTTGACTTTACAAAAGCACAAATCTCAATGTAAATCTAATGGTAAAAGATTCACAAGTATATTTAGACTCGTGCTTTTTAGAGTATATAAGTTCTACTATATATATATAATATATATATATATATATATATATATATATATATATATATATATATATATATATATATATAAGCTACTATGCTTTTATGAGTATAAACTTTTTTGTATGCATAATTTTTCCCCCTTTGGATGAATGGATGTTTGGTTAGGATGATAGTGACCCCCCTAAAGTTTAGTGGGTTGTTAGTGAAATAGTATAAATCATAGGGCACCACTATAATCCTAACTGCACATTTTTTCATCAAATGGCAGAAAAGTTATAAGTACGAAAAAATTTTACTCATAAAAGTGTAGTAGTCGGACTCTGTGTGTGTATATATATATATATATATATATATATATATATATATATAATATATATATATATTATATATATATATATATAATTGAGTTCATTTTTTTTAAAGTATTAAATTATTTGTGCTTATAAATTTTTAACTTTTGGTTGAAATAATATACGGTTAGGATGATAATGAGCTCTTTGAGTTTAATTTGTGGTTGGTGGAATAGCATAATATAAAAGGTGAATTTAATTTAATGGATAAATTAATCTAACAATAGAAAATTAACAAGCATTAATTACTTGATACTTTTAAAAATATTATAACCAAATTCTCTCTCTCTCTCTCTCTCTTTATTTATATATATACTTTTAGGTATCGTTGGTTCGTGGATAAGAGAGAATGAGTTGTACCAGGATAAGTATAAGTTAGATATAAGTTAGGTATAATGTTGAAATTGTGTTGGTGGGAATTAGGTTTATACCAGGTATAAGAAAAAAAGTGTTTGGTATGATTGAAGAATAAGAGGAATAGAGTTGACTTTTTGTGTTAAAAGATTAAATATTTTTTTGTAATATTTTTTTGAAAATTAAAATTTAAAAATTTATTCAAATTTTAATATTTGATTAATTTTAATTTTTTAAAAATTTAAGTGGGAGCAAAAAAAAAGTTTAATTTTAAAATTTTAAGTAGGAGTAAAAATTTAAATTTTTAAATATAATTTTTAAAAAATTATAAAAAGATTGTATAAATTTTAAAATTTTAAAATTAATATTTTTTAAAATAAAAAAATAAATTTTTAGATTTATTAAAATATCAAATTAAAAAAATTAAAACGGTACCTTAAAGAATAAGTCTGAAATTGCCTCTTAATATTTTGCTTCAAACCTCCTAAACTTCTCAAATGGTCAAACTGGCTCAACATCGAACTCTTATCTCTGTTCAAACCTATCGCCACGACTTCCTTATTACATTTTAAACTTTACAAATTTTCTCCCGGTTTTTTGACAGGCACAAACAAATTTAACCTAGGTACCCTCCCATTGATTTTTTTTTTATATTTTTTAGCAAGTTGAGCCAAAATCGGAACCAGACTCGGGCAATCAAAACACAATTTTGAGCCAGCTCGTTCGGCTCGAAATGAGCTCGAGATCGAATCGCTCGTTTAGTAAACGAGCCGAACACGAGCCGAATTTTTCAGCTCATTTAATAAACGAGCCGAACACGAGCTGGGGTCAGCTCGATCGTGTTCCGCTCGATAATAGCTCGATATATCTATATATATATATATATTATATATATATATATATATATATATATATATATATAAAAACTTTAGTATTTAAATTTTAAACTATCAATTTTTTATAAATTTTAATTATTAGATTAAAATTTTAATTTTTTAATTTTTTTTCAACTTTATATCTAATAGTATGAATGAAAATCAAATTTGTTGTTCGCAAGCCAGCTGATTGTGTTCGGCTCGTTAATAAAGGAGCCATACACGAGCCGAATTTTTTAGCTCGATATTTAAACGAGCCAACTCGTGTTTGGCTCGTTTATTAAACGAGTCGAATACGAGCCGACCCTAGCTCGCTCGTATTCGATTCGTTGACACTCCTAGTCTAGACCACCAAAATAAAAGACTTTAAAACTATGAAGAAAGTTTCAACTCAAAGTAGTTCGGTGGTGAGGCTCATCTATCGTTTATATATTAATAAAGTGGGTGTGCCTAGTTTTTGAAAAGTATTTTTCGGTTTAATAAAATATTTGATAATATTATTTTAAAAATTTGATAATAACTTTTATAATAAATTTTTTAATTTTCGTGACTCAAAATAAAAAATAGTTAAAATTTGCTTATTGAAATCTGATTCTAATTTTCGACTCAAATTTTAAAATTTTATTTTATTTTTTATTCAAATTTAAATTTTATATTTTATATTTAAATTTTTAAATGTCAAATATTAACTTTTAAATTTTAAATATTAAAATTTTAAAATTTAAATTTAGATATTAAATTTAAATTTTAAAAATTAAAATTTCAAACATCAAATCTCAAATTTTAAATTTCTAATATCAAAATTTTAAATTTAAGATTTAAGATAAAATTTAAAATTTAATATCATAAGTTTTAATTTTAAATTTTTAAATTTCAAAGAAAAAAATTCAAAATTTTAAATTTAAATTTTCATATTTAAATTTAAATTTTAAATCTAGATTTTAAATTTGAAATTAAAAATTTAAATTTTGATTTAAAAATTCATATTATAAATTGTAAAGTATATATTAAATTAAAATATCAAAATTTAAATTTTTGTGCAAATTTTAAATTTAAATTATATTTTAAGATAAAATTTAGTAAAAAAAACTATTATTTACAAACAGTAAAAATTTTTGTCAACTAATTTTAGAAAATTATTTTCGTATGAACTTTTTTTTTTTTTTTTGAGAGAGAAAGATAGTGCTATCCGTTTCTTTTATTTTGAGATAAATTTAGCTAAAATATAAAGCAACTATGTTTCGAACTCTAAACCTCCTATATTAACTACAAAACTTTTTGCCATTTTTAATATGAACTTAGTCAAACATTCTATCATTTTTAATCTTATTTGTTTTTACTTCAGTGAAATAGAAACTAAAATTAATTTTGCAAAAAAATATTTTTTCAAAATCTAGATAAAAGTAGAGCTGAGATAAAAAAAAATATATATAAAAATAATATCCTGCACTTTTCGAAGGAACTAGAGAAGATATACATCAACAAACAGTACCATACCATAATACGTACGAAAATAAATATAATATGTTGTTATACAAACAGTGACTTACGTTTTTGTAAGAAATCACCGGCATACAAAATATTTATCTTTCAAATATAAGTAAGTTTTATCTACTCTGAAATTCAAAATCTCCCCAATAAACCCTCACGGGCAAGAAAACAGAAATAATAGTCAAAGGCAAATATGAAAACAGAAATAGAGTAAATTAAATGTATGCTAAACTTTGAGGTACAAATAAAGATATTTTTTTTTCTTGGATTGATACATATGACACAACAACTAGTCCGCCATTTTGGGACCTACGTTTGTAGATACAAAAAGGCATTGGCATTAAAATGGGGGGAGAGAGAGAGAGAGAGAGAGAGAGAGAGAGTAATAGCAGTGATTGTGGTGGGTTAGAGTTTGCGCGTGGGCGACAGCAGTCGAATAAATGCACCATGTTCTCTGAATCAAAAGCTTATGCAGGCAAACCCAGAAATCTACATTTGACCACATTACTGTTTATTTTATGGTACTGTTTTGGTTCGGGATAAAAAAATTTTTGTTATACCGGGAATAGGTATAGATATGGTATTAGCAGGAATTAGTGTAAATTTGTGTTTGGTTGGGTTTATGAGTATACCGGGTTTAAAGAAAATTGTGTTTGGTAATTTATATAGGAATAAGAAGAATAAGATGAATAAGAAAAAATTGCGTTTGGTTGAGTATAGAGGAATAAGAAGAATTGAGAGGGGATAATTATGTGTTTTGACTATTTTGTCCTTTAAAATAAAGTTTAAATGGGAGTAAAAATTTTAATTTTTAAATTATATAAATTTTAAAAAATACATAATAAAAATTAAAGTTTAAGTGGTAGTAAAAATTTTAAAGAGAGGAAATAAAATTAATTTTTAAATTTTAAGTGGGAGTAAAAAATTTTAATTTTTAAATTTATAGAATTTTGAAAAAATTTATAAATAATGTATAAATTTTATAAATTTTAAATTAATAATTTTATTTTTTCAAAAATGAAATAAAATAAAATTTTAGATTTATTAAAAAATAAGTTAAAAAAATAAAATTTATTAAATAAAAAAATTTTAAATTTTAAAATTTATAAATTTAATATCTTTTAAAAAATTCTAAGTTAAAAAAATAAAAAAACTAATTTTTATTATTATAGTGTATGGAAAAGAAAGGAAAAAAAAAAGAAAAAAGAAAAAAAAAAGTGCCGTGGAGAGAGAGAGAGAGAGGAGGTGCAGAGAGAGAAAAAAAATTAAAATTTTTAAAATTTAAAAATTTAAAATTTTTAAATTTTAAATTTTAAAATTAAATTTTAAATTTAAATTATAAATTTTAAATTTTAAATTTTAAATTTAAATTTTAAATTTTAAATTTTAAATTTTAAATTTTAAATTTTAAATTTTAAAATTTAAAATTTTTAAAATTTAAAAATTCTAATTTAAAAAAATAAAAAAACTAATTTTTATTATTAGTGTATGGAAAAGAAATAAAAAAAAAAAGAAAAAAGAAAAAAAAAAAAAGAGCGTGGAGAGAGAGAGAGGCCTCGATCCCCGTGCAAGAATGGCATTCTTGACAATTCCAGCTAATTCCATGTGGGGGTGGGAATTCGGATTCCCACCCCCATCCCCCTTAAACCGGAAAAGCAGGAATTCCAATTCCTGCTTTTCCGGTTCGTTCATTTGGGTATGGTTGGGTATGGATAACGGGGATAAGGGGTTATTCCCTCCTTATCCCCGTTACCAAACGGTGCTATATATATATATATATATATATATATATATATAGAGTTGTGATGGAATGTTATTGATAGCACCAGCCCAACTTTACCACATATTTTGTAGCCCTTGGATCGCATTGAGATTCGTGCAAGCCCTTTTAATTAAAAAGAAATTTTTTTTTACTTTTTACTTTTTTTTTCTCTTTTTTTCATTAATGAGCCTCCACTGATCTCAATGCGATCCAAGGGCTAAAAAATGGGTGGCAAAGTTGGGCTGGTGCTATCAATAGCATTCCAGCCTAACTCTCTCTCTCTCTCTCTCTCTCTCTCTCTCTCTCTCTCTATATATATATATATATATATATATATATATGATAGTGGATTTTTGTATTAAGTCAGTGATTGATGTAATAGAATGATCTAAAAAATAAAATTAATTAAAAAATAAATTTAATGATAGAAAGTTTATAAGTACAAATTGATTGGTACTTATACAAATTTATTGTACTTATAAATTTTCTATCATTAGATTTATTTTTTTAACTAATTTTATTTTTTAGATCATTCTATTACACCAATCACTGACTTAATACAAAGAACCCACTATCATATATATATATATATATAAAAGAGATATGTAGTTGAGATGATGTGGGCCTCTTGGGTTTAATGGGTGGTTAGGAAAATAATAAAATTTAACGGGTGAAAATAATTAAAGGGCTTGATCTAACGGTAAAGAACTTGATAGCACCAAATATTTGGTACTATCGATAGTATACTAGCCGGACTCTATATATATATAGATAGATATATATATATATATATGCTAAGTTTTTAACACTTAGATAAAAGATGTGCGGTTGAGATGATAGTGGGCCCCTTAGATTTAATGGGTGATTGGAGAAATAGTAAAATCTAACGGGTGGAAATAATCAAAGGGGTGATCTAAGGGTAGAGGTTTAATGGGTGATTGGAGAAATAGTAAAATCAAACGGGTGGAAATAATCAAAGGGGTTGATCTAAGGGTAGAGGTTTAATGGGTGATTGGAGAAATAGTAAAATCAAACGGGTAGAAATAATCAAAAATGTTGATCTAAGGGTAGAAAATTTGATAGCACTAAATGTTTGATGCTATCGTTAGCATAGTAGCCGAACACACACACACACACTCTCTCTCTCTCTCTCTCTCTCTAACCTTTTGAAGTAGAAAGTTAAGGAGCTCCATAAGCCAATAAACCAAACACACACGAAGTTGGAAGATTCACTGTGCTTTTGTAAAGTGTTATATGAAAGATACTACTAAATGATGCTCACTATAATAGGTTCCTTCCAACCGAATTAGAAGTTAGTTGTGACATTCAATAGTCCCATTTCAAATAAAAATATAATTATAATTAAATATATAAGAGACAGTGAATACTAGTAATAATAATTAGATTTAATATTTTGAACTATTGTTTGGATCAAACGAGTTATTATTATTAGTGGGCCGGATTATTACATTTAGTATCAATCACTAGCCGAATGTATATGACAAATCTTGATTCAGCCGAAGTGTGATTGGACTAATGAGTACGTTAGGCAATTATAGTTGAGCCCAACAAATTAAAGTATTTGTATCGCAATATTATTTTTTTGTTGCAAGAGGAACGATAACTTTTTATATTTTAAGAGGAACGATAATTTTTTATATTTTTATATTTCTGCAAGAGAAGATGAACCATAACTTTTTATATTTTTATATTGGAGAATACTTTTTGTATATCCCAAGTGGGGTGTACATCTTACACCCCATCCAATCCAAGGAGATGTACATCCCACCCAATCCAAGGGTGGGGTGAATTTTACGAAGTGACCGGTAGATTAGTCCCCACCCTTGAATGGGATGGGGTGTGTGATGTACACTCTATCTTAGATGCACAAGTAGCATTGCCCTAACTTTTTATATTTTTATATTTTTATATTTTATTTTACTACAAGAGATATACATGCATGGGGTTGGTCTAGAAACAACCTTAATTTAAATGGAGAAATTCATACTGTAACGTGGCGGTGGATAACCATTCTTGAAGCAGTCTATGGACGTCCCCACTTTGCCATGGCTTAATTCGTAAAGACCGCCATTCGTTTTCAACTGAATGCAAAATATTAAAAATATTAATATCTGAAAGCTTAATAAGTATTCAGAATATAAATATTTATTTCTTTATTATATTAGGGAAAGAGTTCCCCATGAGTGGAACATCGAGGAGTTTCTATAACAATCGATTGTCTTCGATTACAAAATAAACTATTAAGGTAGCGTTTGGTTCGGGGATTAGAAAAATTTTGTTATACCGGGGATAGGTACAGATTCTGGCATTAGCAGGAATTGGTGTAAATTTGCATTTGGTTCGTTTTATGAGTTATACCGGAATTAAAGTAAATTGTGTTTGGTAAATTATATAGGAATAAGGAGAATAGGAAAAATTGGTAAAAATTGTGTTTGGTTGAGTATAGAGGAATAAGAAGAATTGATAAGTGATAAATTTGTGTATTGACTATTTTGCCCTTTATGATATAATATATAAATAAAATAATTTATTATATTAATCAACCTAATAATAAATTTAAAATATTATTTAAAATTGTAAAAAATATTTAAAAATATATAATAAATAAATAATAATACAAAAAAATTATAGAAAATTATATATTAAAATATTTAAAATGTTTGAATATTTTAAACATTTTAAAATATTTTCTATTTTAACAATAATAGAAGGAGATCGGAGATCGGAGATCGGAGGGGGTAGCCGCAGAGGGTGCCGCGGCAAGAGAAGGTGCCACAGACGGGGCCGCGACTGCGGAGAAGGGATCTAGATCGGAGATCGGAGAGGGGGGACCGCGAGGAGATCGGAGATCGGAGAGGTGGAAGTGATGAGGTGAGGGGGTGAAGAGGGGGATGAAGATGAGGTGAGGTTGGGAGAAGCAAGCAGAAGAAGAAATGTCTCGATTCCCGTGAAAATTTGGTTCCTCCCAATTCCACCATTCACGGGAATTCAAATTCCAATTCCATCCCCCTATTCCATCTATGCAGGAACCCGGATTCCCCTAAACCCTATCCCGTTTGGGTATGGAACGGGGATAAGGGGGTATTCCCCCCTTATCCCCGTTACCACACGGGCCTAATAGTTTAGATTCTATTATTTAAAAAAGAATATATAATAAATAATTTTAGTTAATTTTAATAACATGCTTACAAGTGCACGCATACTAGATATACTCTCATACTCATAACTATACTTTCATATTTAAAAATCATTTTTGATAATAAATTTTCGAAGCGATATTTATATGTTGGATATGATTTATACAAAACTTAAAATATTTAAAATTTTAAATTTCGTAATTTTTTTATATTATAATAAAATTTATCAAATATATATAAAGTAAATTACAGTACGCAACCTGACAGAGTTGCACGGTCAAATCATGTTAGATGGGATGGATTGATGTTGTCGGAAGGTGAGCAGAGGAGGACTGGATTAATGTACCGGATTCGTTGCCGACTTCCACCGAAACAAGATGCAACCAATTAACCAGCCGTATTTCATAATTAACTCCCCAGTAATTAATTATTTAATCACAACCCAGTAATTAATTAATTATGTAATAATTAATTAATCATCTCTCTTCTTCACAGCTTCAATTTAACTCACCAAAACAACTTACTAATATATTATGCGCGAACTCTTGAGTCAACCTGATTATAAATATGAACGTACGGGTTGGCTTATAATTATGAACGTACTTTATTTAGAGATCTGGTTTGTTGTAAATTAGTATTACAATTAGCATTTCATACTTTTATTAGCACCATAGTATAACTCTATATATATGTACTTTATGTAGAGAGTATGGTTTGTGTAAATTAGTATTACTTTATTAGTTAGCATAGTGAAACTATATATATATATATATATATATATATATATATATATATATATATATATATATATATATATGATATATATATAATTTCTATGCTCGTAAAAGTACCAAAGCTTATTTACTTTGGTACTTATAAATTTTTTATCCTTGGATATAGAAATGTACGGTTAGGATGATGATGGGCTCTCCTTGGGTTTAGTGAGTGGTGGTGGAATAGTATAATCTAAGTAATAGAATTAATCAAAATGTTAGATCTAACGGTAGAAAACATACACGCACCAATTACTTGGTGTTTGTACAAACATAATAGCCGGACTCTCTCTCTCTC
>CM054949.1:2697021-2792073 GCA_029168755.2 Tillandsia fasciculata
ATGGATAGCATCAAGCCTTGGTTCTATCAAGTTTTTAGCCGTTGGATGAAAAATATGGCGTTAGGATTATAGTGGTCCCCTAAGAGTTTTACTATCAACCAACCACCTAGTAAACCCTATGGGACCACTATAATCCCCAACAACGTATTTTTTTCATCCAACGCTGAAAACTTGATTAGCACCAATGGCTAGGGTGCTATCCAAAGTATTCTAGTCTAATTATATATATGGCTAAATTACAAAAAACTCCCCTCTAATATCCCGCTTTTTGTTCCACTTTTAACCCCCCGTCTTTTAAAGTCGACCAACCTGCCCCCTCGTAATTACCGAAATATGCTTTACCCCCCGCCAGATATAAAGTCTCATCCATGAGCCTCTAATGGATGCATTTACCCTTTCCCCCTGCCAGATATGAATTGATTTTTTTTCCCATTTGTTACAAGCAATTGGCTCATTAGAGGCTCATGATGGACTTTCATATCTGGCAGGAGGGTAAATGCATATTCGGTAATTACGAGGGGGCAGGTTTCGACTTTTAAAAGACCGGGGGGTAAAGTGGAAAGCGGGATAGTTAGAGGGGGTTTTCTGTAATTTAGCCTATATATATATATATAATGATATAATATATATATATTTATAATATATATCTATATAAGATAGTAGAGCTTATATACTCTCAAGTACAAGCACAAATGGGCTTGTGAATTTTTTTACCATTGGATTTGCATTGGGATTTGTGCTTAAAAACTTTAACTTGTTCTTTCCTCTCTCTTTAGTTGACTTTACAAAAATACAAATCCCAATGCAAATCTAATGGTAAAAAAATTCACAAGCATATGTGTGCTTGTGCTTTTGAGAGTATATAAACTTTACTTTATATATATATATATATATATATATTATATATATGATATATATATATATATATATATATATATATATAAAGTAAAGTTTATATACTCTCAAAAGCACAAGCACAAAGTTATTTGTGCTTGTGAGTTTTTTATCGTTGGATGTAGGAATGTGCGGTTAGGTTGATCGTGTACCCCTTGGGTTTAGTGGGTGGTTGGTAGAATAGTATGATCTAAAGGGTAGAATTAATCAAAAGGTTAGATCTAAATGTAGAAAATTTACAAGCGCCAATTGTTTGGTGCTTATACAAGCACAGTAGCCTGACTATTATATATATATATATCTATATATATATATATATATATATATATAGAGAGAGAGAGAGAGAGAGAGAGAGAGAGAGAGAGAGAGCTTGGCTGGAATACTATTAATAGTACCAAATCATTGTTGCTATTAAGTTTTTAACCGTTGAATTAAAAAATGTATGGTTGAGATGATAGTGGGCCCCTTGGGTTTAATGGGTGGTTGGAAAAATAGTAAAATCTAACGGGGTGAAAATAATTAAATGAATTGATTTAAGGGTAGAAAACTTCATAGCACCAAATTTTTGGTACTATCGATACTATAGTAGTCGGACTATATATATATAGGGTCCGGCTACTATACTCTTATGAGTATAATTCTTTTGTACTTATAAGTTTTCTTCCCTTGGATGGAGGAATGTGCGGTTAGGATTATACTAGTCCCTAAAATTTATACTATTTTTCCAACAGCCTAGTAAACCCTAGGTGGACCACTATCATCCAAGAATAAAAAAGTTATGAGTATAAAGAGGTTTATACTCACAAGTGTATAGTAGCCCTACGCTATTATATATATAATTATATATATATATATATATATATATATATATATATATATATATACTTTTACAAGTATAAGCCAATTTATGTTTGTAAATTTTTAACCATTGGGTTTTTTTTTTATGCTTGTAAATTTTTAACCATTGGGTTTTTAACCCTACGCTATATATATATATATATATATATATATATATATATATATATATATATATATATATATATATATATATATATATAGCGTAGGGCTACTATCTTCTTATGAATATAAACTCTTTTATACTCATAACTTTTTCACCCTTAGATGAAGGAATGTGCGGTTAGGATGATAGTGGTCCCCCTAGGGTTTACTAGGTTGTTGGAAAAATAGTATAAATTTTAGAAACTACGTACTATAATCCTAACCGCACATTCCTTCATCCAAGGGATAAAAACTTATGAGTATAAAAATTTTACTCATAAGAGTTTAGTAGTCGGACCATATATATATATATAGAGAGAGTTGTGCTGGAATGCTATTGATAGCACCAGCCCAACTTTGCCATCCATTTTGTAGCCATTGGATTGCATTGAGATTCGTGCAAGCCCTTTAATTAAAAAGAAAAACTTTTTACTTTTTACTTTTTCTTTTTACTTTTTTTGTTTTTTTTTTTCATTAAAGAGCTTCCACGAACCTCAATGTGATCCAATGGCTACAAAGTGGGTGGCAAAGTTGGGCTGGTGCTATCAATAGCATTCCAGCCCAACTATATATATATATATAATATATATATATATATATATATATTATATATATATATATATATATATATATATATATATATATATATAGTGGAGGTTATATGTTTTAAAAGCACAAGCAAAAATTTACTTGTGAATTTTTTGCCATTGGATTTGTATTGAGATTTGTGCTATTTACTTTTTCTTTCTCTCTCTTTAGTTGACTTTACAAAAGCACAAATCTCAATGCAAATTTAATGGTAAAAAATTTACAAGTATATTTAGACTTGTATTTTTGATAGTATATAAGTTTTACTATATATATATATATATATATATATATATATATATATATATATATATATATAGTGTAAGGCTACTATGCCATTATTAGTATAAACTTTTTTGTACGCATAATTTTTCCGCCTTTGGATTAAGGGATGTGCGGTTAGGATGATAGTGATCCCCCTAAGGTTTAGTAAGTTGTTAGTGAAATAGTATAAATCATAAGGCACCACTATAATACTAACTACATATTTTTTCATCAAATGGCAGAAAAGTTATGAGTACGAAAAAAATTTACTCATAAAAGTGTAGTAGTCGGACTCTCTTTGTGAGTGTGTGTGTGTATATATATATAAAATTGAGCTCATATTTTTTAAAAATATTAAATTATTAGTGCTTATAAATTTTTAACTTTTGTTTGAAATAATGTGCGGTTATGATGATAATAGGCTCTTTGGATTTAATGTGTGGTTGGTAAAATATCATAATATAAAAGGGGAATTTAATTTAATGGATAAATTAATCTAACAATAAAAAATTAACAACTAATTACTTGATACTTTTAAAAATATTGTAACCAAATTCTCTCTCTCTCTCTCTCTCTCTCTCTCTCTCTTTATTTATATATATATATATATATATATATATATATATACTTTTAAAGAATAAGTCTGAAATTGCCTCTTTATTTTTTGCTTCAAACCTCCTAAACTTCTCAAATGGTCAAACTTGGCTCAACTCGAACTCTTATCTCTGTTCAAACCTATCGCCACGACTTCCTAAACATTTTAACTTTACAAATTTTCTCCGGTGGAGTTTTTGACAGGCACAAAACAAATTTAACCTAGCCCTACCCATCTGATTTTTTTTAAAATTTACTAAATGAGCTCGAGATCGAATCGCTCGTTTAGTAAACGAGCCGAACACGAGTCGAATTTTTCAGCTCGTTTAATAAACGAGCCGAACACGAGCTGGGATCAGCTCGCTCGTGTTCGGCTCGATAATAGCTCGAATATATATATATATATATATATATATATATATATATATATATATATATATATATATATATATATATATATATATATATAAACTTTACTATTAAGTTGAAAAAAAATTAAAAAATTAAATGTTAATATAATAATTAAAATTCATAAAAAATTAATAGCCTAAAATTTAAATAGTAAAGTTTATATATATATATATATATATATATATATATATTATATATATATATATATATATATATATATATATATATATATATAAACTTTACTATTTAAATTTTAGGCTATTAATTTTTTATGAATTTTAATTATTATATTAACATTTTAATTTTTTAATTTTTTTTCAACTTTATATCTAATAGTAGGAATTAAAAAAATCAAACATGTTGTTCGCAAGCCAGCTCGTGTTCGGCTCGCTAATAAAGGAGCCAAACACGAGCCGAATTTTTTAGCTCGATATTTAAACGAGTCATCTCGTGTTTGGCTCGTTTATTAAACGAGTCGAACACGAGCCGACCCTAACTCGCTCGTGTTCGACTCGTTGACACTCCTAGTCCAGACCACCAAAATAAAAGACTTTAAAACTATGAAGAAAGTTTCAACTCAAAGTAGTTCGGTGGTGAGGCTCATCTATCGTTTATATATTAATAAAGTGGGTGTGCCTAGTTTTTGAAAAGTATTTTTCGGTTTAATAAAATATTTGATAATATTATTTTAAAAATTTGATAATAACTTTTATAATAAATTTTTTAATTTTCGTGACTCAAAATAAAAAATAGTTAAAATTTGCTTATTGAAATCTGATTCTAATTTTCGACTCAAATTTTAAAATTTTATTTTATTTTTTATTCAAATTTAAATTTTATATTTTATATTTAAATTTTTAAATGTCAAATATTAACTTTTAAATTTTAAATTTTAAAATTTTAAAATTTTAAAATTTAAATTTAGATATTAAATTTAAATTTTAAAAATTAAAATTTCAAACATCAAATCTCAAATTTTAAATTTCTAATATCAAAATTTTAAATTTAAGATTTAAGATAAAATTTAAAATTTAATATCATAAGTTTTAATTTTAAATTTTTAAATTTCAAAGAAAAAAATTCAAAATTTTAAATTTAAATTTTCATATTTAAATTTAAATTTTAAATCTAGATTTTAAATTTGAAATTAAAAATTTAAATTTTGATTTAAAAATTCATATTATAAATTGTAAAGTATATATTAAATTAAAATATCAAAATTTAAATTTTTGTGCAAATTTTAAATTTAAATTAATATTTTAAAATAAAATTTAGTAAAATAACTATTATTTACAAACAGTAAAAATTTTTTGTCAACTAATTTTAGAAAATTATTTTTCGTATGAACTTTATTTTTTTTTGAGAGAGAAAGATAGTGCTATCCGTTTCTTTTATTTTGAGATAAATTTAGCTAAAATATAAAGCAACTATGTTTCGAACTCTAAACCTCCTATATTAACTACAAAACTTTTTGCCATTTTTAATATGAACTTAGTCAAACATTCTATCATTTTTAATCTTATTTGTTTTTACTTTAGTGAAATAGAAACTAAAATTAATTTTGCAAAAAAATATTTTTTCAAAATCTAGATAAAAGTAGAGCTGAGATAAAAAAATATATATATAAAAATAAGGGGCAATTTTCTACGTACCCCTAAAAATTTTTCTATTTTCAGATTTACCCCTCTTAGAAGGCTAATATTAAAACTACCCTTCTTACGTTCCAATTTCTTTCCAAAATACCCCTGAAGTTAAACTCTGTTAATGTATCGTTTGAAACTACCGTTATCTGTGTGTAATTACTATTTTGTCCTTTCAAATATATCCTAAATCCTAAACCCTAAAACCCTAAACCCATAAACCCTAAAACCCTAAACCTTAAACCCAAAAACCCTAAACCCTAAACCCTAAAACCCTAAAAAATCCTAAACCCTAAACCCTAAAACCCTAAACCCTAAACCCTAGAACCCTAAAAAACTCTAAACCCTAAACCCTAAAACCCTAAACCCTAAACCCTAAAACCCTAAAAAATCCTAAACCCTAAACCCTAAACCCTAAACCGGGGCAAAATAGGTATATCTGATAGTTTTCAACTCCGATTATTATTTAACTCTAGTTTAACCCTAGTTAACTTAACAAAGGGAAACGGTAGGGGCATTTTTAATAACGGTGGAACGTATGAGGGGTATATTGGAAAGAAAAAAATAAGAGGGGTAAATTAGATATTTCTTCATATTTCAGGGGTACACAGGCAATTATCCCTAAAAATAATATCCTGCACTTTTCGAAGGAACTAGAGAAGATATACATCAACAAACAGTACCATACCATAATACGTACGAAAATAAATATAATATGTTGTTATACAAACAGTGACTTACGTTTTGTAAGAAATCACCGGCATACAAAATATTTATCTTTCAAATATAAGTAAGTTTTATCTACTCTGAAATTCAAAATCTCCCCAATAAACCCTCACGGGCAAGAAAACAGAAATAATAGTCAAAGGCAAATATGAAAACAGAAATAGAGTAAATTAAATGTATGCTAAACTTTGAGGTACAAATAAAGATATTTTTTTTTTCTTGGATTGATACATATGACACAACAACTAGTCCGCCATTTTGGACCTACGTTTGTAGATACAAAATAGGCATTGGCATTAAAATGGGGGGGAGAGAGAGAGAGAGAGAGAGAGAGAGAGAGAGAGAGAGTAATAGCAGTGATTGTGGTGGGTAGGGTTTGCGCGTGGGCGACAGCAGTCGAATAAATGCACCATGTTCTCTGAATCAAAAGCTTATGCAGGCAAAAACCAGAAATCTACATTTGACCACATTACTGTTTACTTTATGGTACCGTTTGGTTCGGGGATAAAAAAAATTTTGTTATACCGGGGATAGGTATAGATTATGGTATTAGCAGGAATTAGTGTAAATTTGTGTTTGGTTGGGTTTATGAGTTATACCGGGTTTAAAGAAAATTGTGTTTGGTAATTTATATAGGAATAAGAAGAATAAGATGAATAAGAAAAAATTGCGTTTGGTTGAGTATAGAGGAATAAGAAGAATTGAGAGGGGATAATTATGTGTTTTGACTATTTTGCCCTTTAAAATAAAGTTTAAATGGGAGTAAAAATTTTAATTTTTAAATTTATATAAATTTTAAAAAATACATAATAAAAATTAAAGTTTAAGTGGTAGTAAAAATTTTAAATGAGAGTAAATAAAAATTAATTTTTAAATTTTAAGTGGGAGTAAAAATTTTAATTTTTAAATTTATATAAATTTTAAAAAATTTATAAATAATTGTATAAATTTTATAAATTTTAAATTAATAATTTTATTTTTTCAAAAATGAAATAAAATAAAATTTTTAGATTTATTAAAAAATAAGTTAAAAAAATAAAATTTATTAAATAAAAAATTTTAAATTTTAAAATTTATAAATTTAAATATCTTTTAAAAAATTCTAAGTTAAAAAAATAAAAAAACTAATTTTTATTATTGTAGTGTATGGAAAAGAAAGGAAAAAAAAAAGAAATAAAAAAAAAAAGTGCCGTGGAGAGAGAGAGAGAGGAGGTGCAGAGAGAGAAAAAAAATTAAAATTTTTAAAATTTAAAAATTTAAAATTTTTAAATTTTAAATTTTAAAATTAAATTTTAAATTTTAAATTTTAAATTTTAAATTTTAAATTTTAAATTTTAAATTTTAAATTTTAAATTTTAAAATTTTAATTTTAAAATTTAAAATTTTTAAAATTTAAAAATTCTAATTTAAAAAAATAAAAAAAACTAATTTTTATTATTAGTGTATGGAAAAGAAATAAAAAAAAAGGAAAAAAAAAAAAAAAAAAGAGCGTGGAGAGATAGAGAGAGGCCTCGATCCCCATGCAAGAATGGCATTCTTGACAATTCCAGCTAATTCCATGTGGGGGTGGGAATTCGGATTCCCACCCCATCCCCCTTAAACCGGAAAAGCAGGAATCTCAATTCCTGCTTTTCCGGTTCCCGTTTGGGTATGGAAACAGGGATAAGGGGGTTATTCCCCCCTTATTCCCGTTACCAAACGGTGCCTATATATATATATATATATATATATATATATATATATATATATATATATATAATATATATATATATATATATATATAGAGTTGTGATGGAATGTTATTGATAGCACCAGCCCAACTTTACCACATATTTTGTAGCCCTTGGATCGCATTGAGATTCGTGCAAGCCCTTTAATTAAAAAGAAATTTTTTTTACTTTTTACTTTTTTTTTTACTTTTTTTTTCTCTTTTTTTCATTAATGAGCCTCCACTAATCTCAATGCGATCCAAGGGCTAAAAAATGGGTGGCAAAGTTGGGCTGGTGCTACCAATAGCATTCCAGCCTAACTCTCTCTCTCTCTCTCTCTGTATATATATATATATATATATATATATATATATATATATATATATATATATATGATAGTGGATTTTTGTATTAAGTCAGTGATTGATGTAATAGAATGATCTAAAAAATAAAATTAATTAAAAAATAAATTTAATGATAGAAAGTTTATAAGTACAAATTGATTGGTACTTATACAAATTTATTGTACTTATAAATTTTCTATCATTAGATTTATTTTTTTAACTAATTTTATTTTTTAGATCATTCTATTACACCAATCACTGACTTAATACAAAGAACCCACTATCATATATATATATATATATAAAAGAGATATGTAGTTGAGATGATGTGGGCCTCTTGGGTTTAATGGGTGGTTAGGAAAATAATAAAATTTAACGGGTGAAAATAATTAAAGGGCTTGATCTAACGGTAAAGAACTTGATAGCACCAAATATTTGGTACTATCGATAGTATACTAGCCGGACTATATATATATATATATATATATATATATATATATATATATATATATATATATATATATATATATATATATATATATATATATATATGCTTGAATGTTATTAATAGAAACAAGTTATTGGTATTACTAAGTTTTTAACACTTAGATTAAAAGATGTGCGGTTGAGATGATAGTGGGCCCCTTAGATTTAATGGGTGATTGGAGAAATAGTAAAATCTAACGGGTGGAAATAATCAAAGGGGTTGATCTAAGGGTAGAGGTTTAATGGGTGATTGGAGAAATAGTAAAATCAAACGGGTGGAAATAATCAAATTGATCTAAGGGTAGAGGTTTAATGGGTGATTGGAGAAATAGTAAAATCAAACGGGTAGAAATAATCAAAGGTGTTGATCTAAGGGTAGAAAATTTGATAGCACTAAATGTTTGATGCTATCGTTAGCATAGTAGCCGAACACACACACTCTCTCTCTCTCTCTCTCTCTCTCTCTCTCTCTCTCTCTAACCTTTTGAAGTAGAAAGTTAAGGAGCTCCATAAGCCAATAAACCAAACACACACGAAGTTGGAAGATTCACTGTGCTTTTGTAAAGTGTTATATGAAAGATACTACTAAATGATGCTCACTATAATAGGTTCCTTCCAACCGAATTAGAAGTTAGTTGTGACATTCAATAGTCCCATTTCAAATAAAAATATAATTATAATTAAATATATAAGAGACAGTAAATACTAGTAATAATAATTAGATTTAATATTTTGAACTATTGTTTGGATCAAACGAGTTATTATTGCTAGTGGGCCGGATTATTACATTTAGTATCAATCACTAGCCGAATGTATATGACAAATCTTGATTGAGCCGAAGTGTGATTGGGCTAAAGAGTACGTTAGGCAATTATAGTTGAGCCCAACAAATTAAAGTATTTGTATCGCAATATTATTTTTTTGTTGCAAGAGGAACGATAACTTTTTATATTTTAAGAGGAACGATAATTTTTTATATTTTTATATTTCTGCAAGAGAAGATGAACCATAACTTTTTATAATTTTATATTGGGGAATACTTTTTGTATATCCCAAGTGGGGTGTACATCTTACACCCCATCCAATCCAAGGAGATGTACACCCCACCCAATCCAAGGGTGTGGTGAATTTCACCGGTCACTTCGAAGTGACCGGTAGATTAGTCCCCACCCTTGAATGGGATGGGGTGTGTGATGTACACCCTATCTTAGATGCACAAGTAGCATTGCCCTAACTTTTTATATTTTTATATTTTCATATTTTATTTTACTACAAGAGATATACATGCATGGGGTTGGTCTAGAAACAACCTTAATTTAAATCGACAAATTCATACTGTAACGTGGCGGTGGATAACCATTCTTGAAGCAGTCTATGGACGTCCCCACTTTGCCATGGCTTAATTCGTAAAGACCGCCATTCGTTTTCAACTGAATGCAAAATATTAAAAATATTAATATCTGAAAGCTTAATAAGTATTCAGAATATAAATATTTATTTCTTTATTATATTAGGGAAAGAGTTCCCCATGAGTGGAACATCGAGGAGTTTCTATAACAATCGATTGTCTTCGATTACAAAATAAACTATTAATAGTTTAGATTCATATTATTTAAAAAAATAATATAATAATAAATAATTTTAGATTAATTTTAATAACATGCTTACAAGTGCGCGCATACTATATATACTCTCATATCATACTCATAACTATACTTTCATATTTAAAAATTATTTTTGATAATAAATTTTTCGAAGCGATTATTTATATAGTTGGATATAATTTATAAAAAAACTTAAAATATTTAAAATTTTAAATTTCGTAATTTTTTTATATTATAATAAAATTTATCAAATATATATAAAGTAAATTACAGTACGCAACCTGACAGAGTTGCACGGTCAAATCATGTTAGATGGGATGGATTGATGTTGTCGGAAGGTGAGCAGAGGAGGACTGGATTTAATGTACCGGATTCGTTGCCGACTTCACCGAAACAAGATGCAACCAATTAACCAGCCGTATTTCATTAATTAACTCCCCAGTAATTAATTAATTAATCACAACCCAGTAATTAATTAATTAATTAATTAATTAATTAATCATCTCTCTTCTTCACAGCTTCAATTTAACTCACCAAAACAACTTACTAATATATTATGCGCGAACTCTTGAGTCAACCTGATTATAAATATGAACGTACGGGTTGGCTTATAATTATGAACGTACTTTATTTAGAGATCTGGTTTGTTGTAAATTAGTATTACAATTAGCATTTCCCTACTTTTATTAGCACCATAGTATAACTCTATATATATGTACTTTATGTAGAGATATGGTTTGTTGTAAATTAGTATTACTTTTATTAGCAGCATAGTAGAACTATATATATATATATATATATATATATATATATATATATATATATATATATATATATAGTTTCTATGTTTGTAAAAGTTATTTGTACTTATAAATTTTTTATCCTTGGATATAGAAATGTACGGTTAGGATGATGATGGGCTCTTTGGATTTAGTGAGTGGTTGGTGGAATAGTATAATCTAAGTAATAGAATTAATCAAAATATTAGATCTAACGGTAAAAAACATACAAGCACCAATTACTTGGTGTTTGTACAAACACAATAGCCGGACTCTCTCTCTCTCTCTCTCTCTCTCTCTCTCTCTCTCTCTCTCTATATATATATATATATATATATATATATATATATATATATAGTAGAGATTATATATTTTTAAAAGTATAACTCCATCCATACTCGTGAATTTTTTATCATTGGATTTGTATTGAATTTGTATTTTTGTAAAGTCAACTAAAAACAGAGAAAGATAAAGTAAAAAACACAAATCCTAATATAAATTCAATGGTAAAAAATTCATAAGTAGGAATGTGCTTGTACTTTTAAAAACATATATATATATATAAGCTCGACTATTATATATATATATATATAGAGAGAGAGAGAGAGAGAGAAGAGAGAGAGAGAGGAGAAGAGAGAGAGAGAGAGTCCGGCTATTGTGTTTGTACAAGTATCAAATAATTGGTGCTTACAAATTTTCTATCGTTAAATTTATTCCTTTGACTAATTTCATTCCTTAGATCATTATATTACACCTACCACTCACTTAACCTAAGAAGCCTACTATCATCCTAGCCACACATCTTAACCCAAAGGGCCTACTATCATCCTAGCCATTCATCTTAAACCAAGGGGCCTAATATCATCCTAACCACACATCTTTTTATTTAAGTGTTAAAAATTTACAAACATCAATGACTTTGTACTTTTACAAGTATAGGAGCTTAATTATATATATATATAACTAGACTGGAATACTATCGATAGCACCAAGCCATTGGTGTTACGAATTTTTTAGCCTTTGGATTAAAAGATGTGCGGTTAGAATGATAGTGGTCTCCTAGGATTTAGTGTGTGGTTGGTTGAATATTAAAAATGTGACGGGACCACTATAATCCCAACAACACATCATTTCATCCAATGGTGAAAACTTGGTAGCACCAATTGCTTGGTGCCACTACAAGAAATTAGGTGAAAAGGGGCATTAATTTAGGGGCTTTTTGAATTGGGCCGACCCAAAATAATAGCCCAAATTATATATGAATTCTCTTTCTTTGTGGGCCGGCCCAAAATTATCCATCTCTCTCTCTCTCTCTCCCCCTCTTTTCCTCTCCCGCGCACAGATCCTCTCCCACACTCCACGCAACCCATCACCCCCACTCTGTCACCTCCAACTCCTCCGACCCAAAAGGGTTTCCGATCTCGCTCGCGATCATCTCGACCTCGCATGCGATCGCCACATTGGGTTGGATCGTTCGTTGATCTTCGCGATCCCCTTCCCCTCCGATCGTGACGCCGATCTCCGTCGCCTACGCCTTCGCCGCCGCGACCTCGGTGCCGCCGCCGCCGCCGTCAAGGGGAGGCCCCATCCGGCGCCGGCCCCGCCCCGCCGCCACCCGTGCAATCGTCGCCCCTACCAGATCGTAAGTAGTACGGTCCTAAGCCCTAAAAACCCTAGTCCGTTGATTCTTTGGGCCATAGTAGCTTATGGTTGTAATTTTCTTTTTTTCCTTATCCTATAGTTGCTGCTGAATTAGGTAAATAAATATACATTACAGTTGCATCCTATAGTCAGAGATTAAATTGATTTTTGACTCTTCTAGGTAACTAAAACATGCAACAATAAGAGATTAAGTTTATCTTATTATTGACATAGAGATTAAATTAATGAACTTAGATTTTATTTGCGCAGAGGATTCCATTAAATTCAATCAACTTAAACTGGCAACAATGGCTCGTAGTTTTATTATTATTTCCTTTCCTACATAGCATTACTCATATGCGACTATGTTTTAGAACTTTAAGAAAAATTTAGAAATATTTTAAGTTATGTACTTTTAATAGTGGAATAGATTAATTTGTTTCCGATTATTATTGGCCTCTTGGGAGAACTAAAGAATGCATGGTAATTTTAAATATTTCAGGCGAAAACAATGAAAAAAATTGTGTTGTTTGTTTAATTCTTTGGTGTTGTTTATGTTTGGTTTTTTTTTGTTAAAGTAATAAGAGATTTGTTTTTTTTTTCTTAGTTTGTGCAACTTGTTTCCAGACACAGTAACTATTGCAATGAGGAAAGTCTTAGACTTACTGTAAAGAAGAATGATTTTTCTGTATTCTGCAGTACATAGCAAAGTTGGACAGTAGATGAAACTGCATTTTGAAACTGAATTCTCATTTCTTTTGGTTTGATTTGTGTTCTGCTAATTAAATTGGCAGATTTGTTATGTTCAATGGTAGTTCTTAAATTAAACCATTCTGATTGTTTCTTCTGCTGAGGGAACTGTCCATTTCATTACACTAAACTGCTAATAGCTAATGGAACCATTAAAACAATCAAAACAATTTAGGGGGTGTGATCTCAATAGCCTACATGTGAAGGAAGATTAGTATGCAATTTCATTACACTAAATTTTTATACTGTGATGTTGCCAAGGTATAATAAAACAGCAGTGATTGAGCTTGTTCTTGAAGTTATAACTTAGATGTTTTAATGTGTTTATTATTGATGATTTATGTTGCCAAGGTATAATTTATTTTGTACTATCGATGTATGCTGTCTGAGCTAATTTTTTATTATCTTCTAAATGGTAGAAGCTGTCGGATCGTTGGCGCTAACCATTAATCCCAAAAGCCCGAGCTATTAGAAATACGCAACCAATTCACTTAAAGCGTACAGACACAGCGCCCACGGGTCTCGACCGGACTCAACCCATCTGGACGTTGGGTCTATTGTTGGGCCTCTTACCGTTGGGTCTATTGTGGACCGCAGCCCCACTCAACTTATTGGGCTCATCCAATTCAACTTATTAGTCTCCTGGGCCTATTGTTACGAGGCAGGAAGTTGGACCTATTTAACCTATAAATAAATAGCCAACAGAAGCGAGAGAGGTTAGCCAAAGAAAGTCGAGCTAAACCGAAGTACACACATACATCGGAATCCAAAAGCTTTGCACGAAAAGAGAAAGAAGTTGTAAATATCTGTTTTATTGATTGCCATAAAGCTTATGTTAATGCAACATTCTAATACTTGTCTACGTTATGGTATTTGCAGAAAAACACAACTGGTAGAGTATCTGGACTTGTTGAGATGTTTGAACTAGCTCACACGAAGAAAAATGGATCATTTATAAGTGAAGATGCCAAAAAAATTAATTAATGGTAATGTTAATGCTATGTTTGTTACTTACTTTTATCTTTAGAAGATATATAAAATTTCCATATAAATCCCCTCACCTTTTTTCCCCACCTCCTAATTTATTTCACTGCTTTGCCTCTGTGGCATCCTTACAGTCCACAAGTTATAAGCAAGACAACATCCTCCATATGAGTTCCCACTGCTTTGCCTCTCTTTGTTGATGTCTTTTCTTCTTTCCCATTTATTACACTTCAGATCTACAAGTGTAAATCTAACAACTTCCTCATTAGCATTAATAATTGCAAACCTTTCTAGCATCTAGCTGCAAGTTGGCCCCATCTTGTTTATCTGATCCCTTACTTTATATATTTACTATTAAGGTGTTGAATCCCATTCTCCTATTCCACACATAAATTACAGGCAAGGTGTAGGAAAAATGTGGGGAAATTAAATACTATTTATACAAACTTGTGAAGATGAAATAGCAGGAGAAAACTGTAAAAGTCGATTTCAATTTATGAGAAATATTTAAGGAAAATAGATCATTCATAATCTGTTCAAAGAGATACCATTAACTACTTAGGTGTTGAATCCTATTTTCCTATTGCACTGCAACTTGATATAATCTTCTGCTTTAAGATTAGGAATGGTTTTGAGACATCTTGAAGAGGAATTCTAAGAAGCGCCTCGGATAGACGTGGGAGATCGCTTTCTATTAAAATTGGGGTCTCAAAGTTTTAAACTCTTGTAATTTATGTTTTTGAGTTTATAGTTTCATTATAGATAGGAAAAGCTTCTGAGGGAGATTCTTATAATCAAATTTTTTTTACTATATCATTGTGTCATGAATTAATCGAAGAATGTATTAATTAAAGAGATCTTATGAAAAGGCACTCCTGAGACGCTCGCCTCCGTGCCTGAGGAAGCAAGGCACAAAAATAAAGGTGATATGTACTGTGTTCATCATCAAACTGCCTGAGAAAGCAAGGCACAAAAATAAAGGTGATATGTACTGTGTTCATCATCAAACTGCACAAGACACCGACTACTCCTAATCCCTGATTAATCAGGTAGTCATAAAAAAATTGTGCAAGCAGCGATCCATGCACATTTTAAGTTGATGTTTCTTTAAATGGATTATGTTGTATGAGATGTGAGAAATAAGTGAAATTACGGAAGAACATTATTATGTTGCTTCTCCTCCTTCTAGATGATGGGTGTTAAAGAGTGCTTTTGAAACTTTGGCTCATTGTTTGGTCCCAAGATAGTGAAAAAGCAGAGTGTTTGGGACCAAAATTATATTCTAGTTTTGTTAATATGTACTTGCTAAGGTCCTTCAGTTTTACTTAGAATTTGAGTTCAGTAAATTTAATCTCAAAAGAGAGTTGGTGATTCTTTTATATTTATTTGAATTAATGTAGCTAGCAAATTTACTGCAGTGTAGTATTCGAGAAATTCAAATTCGAATTTGAATTCGAAATTTTGAAGTTGAGGGTGGAATTATAAAAGAAACCTAAGTCGTATAGACATCGGAGTGCAAATAACCCTATATATGGGAATATTATAAGTCAAAAGTGCAAATTGCATAGTTTTTCGAAAAAAACTGTCTTCAAATTACAGATCGGGTCTGATCTCGAAAACTAACATCACCAGTGGATCCGTCTTGTCGAATTGATTAAAAGTGATGCAAATCGATTTTCGATCTGACGGTCGGATCGTCTCGAAATCAGTAAAAAACGGAGTAGGGCCAACAACTTAAATCGTGAATAGTAATCCCTGATTTAATTCCCTCGCCGGCCAACGTCGGCTGATCGACCGTCGAGAGTCCGAACCCGACGATTCGAATAGTTGATCTCAACGGTCTCATCGTTCTGAGCGCATTGGCGCTGATGGAATTTGTGTTTGACGAACTTAAAGCATCGTAAAGCGTGCCAAACGTCGTAATTCATTGTATAAGATAGATTTCAAGTTTTTAGAGGATCGAACTTGACGAACCAAGATCACCAGTCGATAGGTTTCGTCGGGCCGGACGTTGTGGTGGTGTCTGTTTTTCGATTTGGCTACACTTTCGCCTCGAAAAGCGTGAAATACAGTAAAAAGAGGGGTATATTGAGAGGAAACCTAGTATTTTATGGATTAAGTGGAGAGATATTTTGTGGAGATGGGCTTCTCTGCAAATGTTATCTACTCTAAAGAACCCAAGTGAATTAGAGAAGAGTTAGAGGACTATATTGCAATTTGTGCAATGTTAGTTATAATAACTAAAAAGAATTTGAAAACCTATAACTACTCTAGCGGTTCCTTGAGTTCCAACTACAGCCACGACTCTCCTCTCCCTCCTTTGTCTCCTCCAAGCCCCAGTGCCGTCGGCCGCCGTCCTCTCATCGCCGGAACAGTAGGAGAAAGCAAGAATTTGCTTGGTCTCGAGTTGGGGTTGATGAAGGAACAACCAGTGGCTTGGCCTTGCACCCAGTGGCATCTGAGGCTTCTGCCATTGTCAGGAGGCTGAGCCTTAGGGACCAGAACCCATGCTGTGGCCGCGCACTGCCGGAGAGGAAGCCGCCATCTTTTTTTCTTCTTTGGATTCCGGCAAATTAAGGTTCCACTTCCATTTGGTTTTTCTTGCATCCTGGTCCACCCCACTCTCTTCTCCATCTCCTGGGGATGCTCCATGCAAAGCCACGACCGCTGTAGTGCCCTGGGTTGCCAGCGAGAGCAACATGCCCGCCGGAACCCTAGTTTCGCTCCGCCTCCGGGCTGCAGTGCACCCGACGGATTTTGTCGGGGAAGAAAGTGCTCAGAAGGTTCTTTTGGTCCTGTGCAAGCTTCCCATAAAATTTGGGAAGACTTGGTTCAATGTGGAGACCGCAGCCGCGCGCCCTAGATTTAGGAAGTTGATGCCTTGGCCGAGTTTATTGCTTCGGCGCCGCCGCGGCTCCCCGACGCCGGCGCAGCTCCCCGACGCCGGCTAGGGTCTTGGATGTCTTCCTAAGGTCAAATAGGACCCATTAGTGCCTTTGCATGCGACCCATGCAGGCTGGTTGTGAATCCGCCATGAATGGTGCAAGATTGACCGCAACAATGGCGGCCGGCGATCCGCTGCACGCCGCCGGTGGCAAGATTCCCAGACCTTCCCAAAATGATGTCAGGAAGCTTGTGGTGTTGTACTTTGCACCCGAGAAACCCTCGTTAATAAGTTGCCATGGTTGCTACCCAAGGTGGCCGCACGGCCTATCTCCGACCAACCGCCGCAACTGCGCGCCGGAGCTCGACTCAGTTGTGCTCTTGGCAGTGCCCGCAGTTGGGAAAAGGCCATGCTTGCCTTATCTCTGCTCCAGAACTCTTGTTCTGTGAAGTTGCTCGTGCATGGGTTCTTGGCCATGGCCGAGCTTGCTCCGGCGGCCACTCCGGTCACTCCGCAACTCTCGATTAGTGAGCCCTTGTCTTCCCTTAGTCCCAGGAGCCTGATGCTCATCTTCTTTTGAAAAATGACTGAGTGGATTGGAGGTTGTATCATGCTAAGCCCTTGGTTGGTCTAGGTTGATCCTTAAAGTGGTCCAGCAACAAATTAACTTCACGATAGTGAGCCCTAGCCTCTACTCCATCTCTTGAGCTTGATGCTCACCTCTGTCCAAAGAATGACTGAAGGGATTGTGAGTTCCTGAGTGCCAAGCCCTAGAATAACCATTATTGGCCCTTAAGCTGTTCTAGCAGTTTCGCAGGGGTGAGCCTGTGAGTTTCTTGAACACCTTGAGCATAGTGCTCACCTCACATTTGGGTTTGGTTGAGTTTGGGTGCATAATTAGTAAGTTAGAGCCTTTAAACATTATGTTTATGGACCCATTGATGTTCTCGTGTTCTGTGCTGCTCCCAAATGGTGAGCACGACGTTCAGTATGTCGAAGCCCACCTATTGGTGCCCTCGGTTCAGTTTAGAGATGTGTGGTTGTGAAGTAATTGCAAAAAACTTGAGTTTTTGAGGGTTTTTATGTAAATTTTGTAAACCCTAGGGGTCTGATTGCAATTGTAGCATCATGGGCTGTATTGGGCTGTGTGCCTATGATCTCTAAATCCTTTGTAGGAGATCGGACGACTTTCGTTGAGCAGAATTGGGTTTTGAACCGTAAATCGGCAAAATCGTCGATTTATCGGTGATTCGGCGTTAATCATGCAATTCGAGGAATTGCGGTGGTTAATTTTGGTTGCCAGATGTTCCTGGCTGTTCCCGACGTTGTCCCGGTTAATCCGGTGATTTCAGTTCTTCGTTTGCAACTTCCGGAGTCAAAATAGGCATTCCGAAAGTGTTTCAGTGGTTATGGTACCGCCGGTGCACAGGATTACACAGAGTGTGATGTTAGTGCCCGAACGTCTTAAGTTAAATGTTCCTGGGAAGAATGTAAAGTTTCACGAGATTTGGATACCGTTTAGCATAGATTGGATCATAGTTGATCGATCAGCGGATTTCCGAAAATTCCGGCAAAATCCCGGGACTTCAGCGAAGTTCCCTGTTTAAGCTTTCTGCACACAGTATGTCAGTGGGATGGGTACGAGAGAGTCATTTATTGACCTGTGTATATGATTTAGGTCCCAGCAGTCAGTCGCCAGCTCGTTAGCCTCCCAGCGGATGTCAGGATCGCTTGCGTTGAGGTGGGTTTATCTTCGGTCCGGGTTTTATCATTTCGTCCTTACGTGTACCGTGGTAGGACGGACCCTTATTTCTTTGATAGCCTTGATTCCACATATGAGCCTTTCGTTATGCTTATTATTTCCAGCATTGATTGATATATCTGGACATATGCCATGCTTGTATGGTGTTACGCTACAGCGTCAATTATACAGTATTAGTTGTGATTACAATTCCAGCATCCTGATAGGGATTTTCTGGCTTTATGCTGATTGTTCGATCTTTAGACCGCGAGTTTGAGCATCAGCATTATGATCGCCCTATTGAGCCAGCTTTCAGTCGCGCACACCTGCGGATTTGCTACCCGTAATGGAGTTCTTTACCAGTAGAGAGGTTGTTACATCGACCCGTGAGCCCGTTGGTGTTATAATAGCACTCTAGAAGATCGGACGACTTTCGTTGAGCGGGACTTGGGTTTTGAACCGTAAATCGATAAAATCGTCGATTTATCGATGACTCGGGGCGTGACATGTAGTGTTACATATCATCTCATCTTTTGCACATGATATTAACTTTGCAAGCTATAAATCTATTCATATGATAATGCTACTAGATGGTTTCAAAAACGTTTTATCACAGTTGGTACTATATTGTGAATTCTTTTGGGCAAATAATGTCATATCAGTGCTTGTGGTTTTCATTCCATGTGGTTCTTTACTCAAAAAAAGTACTTCAAATGATAGAGTTTGATTTGGAACATAGAAAACATAAGATTGTGAACTAAAAAATATTGGGGAAAAAATAAAGAAGCCTACATTTCTTTTGCATTTAACATGCATTGCTGGTTGTGCCAAAATTTTTTAGTAGTTGGTAACTGTTAATGATTGTGAAGGGAGTTAAAACTGTGAGATTTATCAAGTGTTGTCATATATTTGTTGAGGTCGTTTTGTGTGTTGGAGATGGTTGCACGCAAATGGGACCTCAGATTTGAACCCAGCGCGAAATTTGGATTAAGAATACCTGTCCGGATGCCTTCGACAAATTTTAGAAGTGGAATTTGGCAAAACGGACATCGGATTTGGACTCAGCGCGCGAAAACGATGAAAATGGTCTATTTATTTGTGTTTTTCGAATCCTGGATGCCAAAACACGGATTTCGAGGGATGGTTTACTGTTCCGACAGGCCAGGGCAGCGCCGGCGACGACGGGAAGCGACGGAGCGCGGCGGCGGGGGCGCGGGCAGGTGCGTGCACAGCGGCGGGCAGGGCGGTCCACGGGTTTTGGCGTGCACCGGGACCGGCCAACGGCGGGCGTGCCACGTGTCGCGCGCTGATTGGGCGGTCAATGCACGCGCGACAGCATGCTGGGCGCGGCGCACCGTGGACCCGCCAGGCCACGTGTCGCTCGCACATTAGCAGGCGCAGCGACCCGGCTGGGCTGCCGTTAACCGCAGCCCACGGTTCCCACCGTGGACCGCGTCGCCACGCGGCGCGCCGCGATTGGCGGGCCTGTGTGCGCCAGGCGCGCGTGCGCGGAGTGGGTGACGTGGCGCGCCGAGAAGGATTCGAGCGCGCACAATGTTGGGCTTGGGCCGGATTTGGGCGCCCGAATCCGGCGCCCGAATCCGAACCCCTTCCTTGGTGGGCTTGGGTTATAAATAGCCTCCTTTCTTAAGCCTTTGGACCTTTTTTCCGAGCCCTTTTGCGACTGAGCCCTCAAGTGAAGTTGTTCCTCTTCTTGTGCTGCATATTGCGAAGGAGTTTCGGAATTTTTGGAAGGCGCGGCATCGACGACTTCGGCATCTTGGCGTAGTGCGACGTTTCTTTTTCGGTGGCCCATTTCCGTCGCGTTTCGGTCCACGAGGTCCATAGAGCTACTCCGAAAGAATTTTTGGACGATTTTCACGGCGTCGGTTTTACAAGAGGTAGGCATTCGATTTCCGTGTTGATTACCTGGCTTCATTTTGAGTTCTTGGCACGATTTATGAGGCATCTTTGAACCCCTTTTCTGCTGGTGGTTTTTCTGGACAACGGAGACTTGTCAGATTTTTATCTCTGCACTCGGGTATCGGATTTCGACATGTGAGGACTGATCGACATCTACTCTTCGCGAGGATCGCCGTTGTATTTTTATTGGAATTTTTGGAGATTATCTCGCATGTGGTATTTAAGAATTTTCAGGACTGATTTTTCAGCAGTTTGTAAACTTGGAATTTTGTGTTGATTGCAATGTTTGTACTATGTCTTTGTACCCAGGAGGTGTCTTTGAGTGTTTTGGGACCCATTGGAATTGTGAAAATTCGAGAATTGTCCCCGTTCAATTTCAGCCTTTTTAGATCTTGGATTGACGCGCGCTTCATGTGGGTTGCTTCGTTTTCAAAACCAACGGACAGTTCATTAACTCTATTGAGTAGGGAACTTGCATGATTTTGAGATGTACTAGGAAGCATGCTAGAAAGAGGAAATTGATACCCCTTATGTTGCTATGCTGATTAGTGTTGTTTTATTGCTCCCTAAATACGTTAAATTAATATTATCTTTGTAACTTGACCTAGCACCCCGTCATATGTTGCATGTATAACCAGACCAGTAGAAAACCCTCATTTGGGCTATCTTTGTTTATGCTTTAAACATCCACACATTCTACTCCATTCCTGGACATAGTGTTTTCCTCGCCCAGGTAGTGGGCTGAGTGGTCGAAATTTCTCTTAGTGTGGGATGCATGTTACACTCGTACTTGGGGGCAGAGTGGAGTCTGGTAGTTGTAGCTGGTCTTATATCTGTGGCGGGAGCCGTTGGGTGAACGGTGGTCTCGGGATGTCGTGTTTCTCGGTTTTATGTGTCGCCACTGTGTTAGTGGCAGTAGTATATCAGTGATAGCAGGACCTTGAACCCAGAACACACATGATTTTAGTCATGTGTTTTTTGGGCACACATGATTTTAGTCAACCAATATTTTTCTTCCAAACATCGAAGGGTCACCGGAGTCTGTTCTTGTTTGATTGGACGAAGACATTAGCCATTCGGGGTTTGGGTATAAAAATTTGTTTTCTAACTGTTTTTCCTAAAAGAACTAAAAATCATTAAAAATGGGTTTTCCTTAAATCAAGATGGTTTTTCAAAAAGGAGCTACTTTTAGTCCTCAACCCGCGTGGGTTTGAGTGAAAAATAATTTTCAGTAATAAATATCATATTTTTCCTGTAAACTTCCCCACTCGAGAGGATTTGAGTGGTCTAGGTTCTAAGGGCTGCATTTTTCTTTGGGTCGAGAACAACGAGAGGCTATGCCTAGAGCCTGTTCTTGTTTGATTTGGGTTGTAGGTTCTAGTGTTTTGGGGTTCCCGGACCCTTCTTTTTGGTCGGCTGTGGAGTATACCCAGCTAGTGAGTTTGCTTGTAGAGTTGATGTTCTTTTTGGGGAGTCGTTGGGTTGACAGTGGTCCTGACTGTTCGAGTGGTTCCTGTTAGTGAGTTAGAGAGGTGATTTGGGTATTGTCGATCTTGTTGATCGTGGATTAGACTATAGCCTGCATGAGCTATATTGAGCTCGACAGAGATGCGCGGATACTTTCCTCGGTGGGGTCGCGCCCCTCGAGTGCCGCTCCAGAGCTGGGCCTGTTACTTTGCTATCGCGACTTGTCGACGCAGTCCCTCTGGCTGGGCCAGTTTTGGTAGTCACGGACGCCCTACGTAAGTCTAGTCCTCCGTAGATGTAATGGCAGTAGGTGGGCGCAGGTTTGACTGGACCCTATGTGGCAGCCACTGTGATTGGGTTGATTGAGTATTTGGGCTAGTGTCGATGCATCATTTTCATCTGTATCACCCTTTGAGCTGTAGACTCTTTCCAGCTTATCTTTTCATTATTACAGTTTTCCTGTTATCTTATGCCTCTAGTAGACTTAGTGGGCAGACCGTCGGGCTTGGTAGCGGTACCCACTGAGAACTACTGTGGGATGTAGTTCTCACACCCGTTGTGGTGTTTTTCCCTAGGGACCCTTTTTCCAGTTCCTGCTGCTCCAGTTGCTGATCCTTTTGTTGCTGATCAAGGTGAGGGAGTCGCGAGCTAGTTCCCTACCCGTCCTTGGAGTATAGCGGTACCCCTTTTTGGAGCTTAGTAGTGCAGTCTGCTGGATTTTAGTAGTTAGTTACTTTTGAGAGTTTTATTTTGAGAGACTTTTGTAGTGAGGTTCAGACTTGTACTATTTGACAGTTGTATTATTTCTTATTTCAGTAGTTTACTTTTCAGCTCTGATATCTGTATAGCTATAGTATCATTCTTTTTGCAGGTTAGACGCTTCGTCTATACGTGGCTTCCCGTATGGGCGGCGAATCTGTTGGCGGGCTCGGGTTGCAGTTTCGACCCCAGGGCGTGACAATAATCTAGAGGGTGGAACAGATCAAAAGTGTTGATCTAACGGTGAAAAACTTGGTAGCACAAAGTGCATAATACTATCGATAGCATAGTAGCCGAACTTCTCTCTCTCTCTCTCTCTCTCTCTCTCTCTCTCTCTCTCTTCTCTATATATATATTATATATATATATATATATATATATAGCTAGGCTGGAATACTATTAATAGTACCAAGTCATTGGTGCTATTAAGTTTTTAACCCTTGGATTAAAAGATGTGCGTTTGAGATGATAGTGGGCCCCTTGGGTTTAATAGGTGGTTGGAAAAATAATAAAATCTAACGGATAAAAATGATTAAAAGGGTTGATCTAGGGGTAAAAAACTTGATAGTACAAATAACTTGGTACTATTAATAGTATAGTAGCCGGACTATTATATATATATATATATATATATATATATATATATATATATATATATCCATTTGTTTGATTTAGTGGAATTTGCAGTAGCACAATCAATCACAAATGTAGAGTTGAGTTGTAATGTTATTAATAATAAATGTGCTCGGTTGCCATTCATTTGGTTTTAATGATGAAACTTTCAAATCAACAATCGGTATCGTTGAACAAGATCTAGAATCCTGAAAGTATTTAGAAATTAAATTTTAAATATTTTTTATATCATTGACCTAATGATCAAAAATTTGTAAAATTTTAATTTTAATAGTAGAGCTAAGTCTTTTTCTCGTTTAACAATATAAAAAAATCTAAATTAATTAATTTTTAGTTAGAAAAAATTTTAAACTATTTAAAACAGGATCTATACTCTTGATCTTGATTTCAAAATTTCTATCATTATTTTTTGAACGATATTTATAATTAGCCCATGGACAGAAAAAAATATAGAAAAAAAATAAAATTTAATTTTTCAATAATTTAAATAGTCTAAATCATATTTTAACTGTGCCGATTATTATTTTGAAAGCTTCATTATAAAAAATAAATGGATTACAACGGAGCCAGTTTGCTACCTAAGGGTGGCAATCCAGCTTGTTGTTCGCCAGCCCTTTCGTGTTCGGCTCGAAATAAGCTCGAGATCGATCTGCTTATTTAATAAAAGTGTCGAACGCAAGTTGAATTTTTCAATTCAAAATCTTAACAAGCTGAACTCAAACTGGGGTCAGCTCACTTGTGTTCTGCTCGATATAGCTCGAATATATATATATATATATATATATATATATATATATATATATATATATATATATAATATTATTGGCAATATGAAAATAATGTTGATTAGCAATTTTTTGATCATTGAATATCTAAAATTTAGCTAGTAAAATTTGGCAAAATAATAATAATCAAAGGATTAAGATATTGGTAGTAAGTACTATTTATATACTATTAATTCTATATTAACTCAACTCTCTCTCTCTCTCTCTCTCTCTCTCTCTCTCTCTCTCTCTCTCTATATATATATATATATATATATATAAAAGTATAGTTTATATATTTTTAAAAGTACAACTCAATTTATATTTGTGAATTTTTTACCATTTAATTTGTATTTGGATTTGTGCTATTGTAAAGTCAATTAAAGAGAGAGAAAAAAAAAATAAATCTCAATACAAATCTAATGATAAAAAATTTACAAGCATGGATGGACTTGCGCATTTAAAAGCATATAAGCAACTCTACTATATATATATATATATATATATATATATATATAGAGTAGAGCTTGTATTCTTTTAAAAGCACAAGTAAAAATATATTTGTGAATTTTTTACTATTGAATTTGTATTGAGATTTGTACTTTTGTAAAGTCAACTGAAAAGAGAGAAAGAAAAAGTAAATAACACAAATCTCAATACAAATTTAATGGTAAAAAATTCACAAACATACTTTTGCTTATGCTTTTGAAAACATATAAGCTCTACTCATATATATATATATATATATATATATATATATATATATATATATAATATATATAAAATTTGGCTACTATACTATTAATAATACAAACTTATTTGTGCTATCAAGTTTTATACACTTAGATCAATTTATTTGATCATTTTCATCTGTTAGATTTTACTAATTTTTCAACTACCTATTAAATCCAAGGAGTCCACTATAATCTTAACCATATATTTTTTAATATAAGAGTTAAAAACTTAATATTACCAATGACTTGATACTATTAATAGTATTCCAGCCTAGCACACACTCTCTCTCTCTCTCTCTCTCTCTCTCTCTATATATATATATATATATATATATTAGGCCAACTCAAATAAGTTACACATAAATAAACTAATGTAAAAAAAATTTAATATTTTATAAATTTAATAGATTAAAATGTACGTAAAAAAAATAATATTTTATAAATTTAATAGATTAAAATTTTGACTTTTTAATTTTTTTTCCAACTTTTTACTCAATAATAAAAATGTCAATTTAATTTATTATTCGTAAACTAATTTATGCTCGATTTGTTTATAAACGAATTGCACACAGTTAAATTTTTTTGCTCAGTATTTTAACGAGTTAACTCATGTTAAATTTATTTATTAAATAAGGCCAAAACACTAGCCGCCCAGCACGCCTGTGTTTTGCAAGTTGACCCCTATTATTGCTACAGATGGAATTCCACCTTAGCTCTTAGCTACACATATACATATATTTATTTATTATTGCATTGATCCCTCTAATCACATTAATGGCTCGGAAGCCAAATTTGCAGTGAAGGACAAATAATAACAGTGAATGACTGATAACAACCACAAGATATGTGTGTACAGCTATTTAAATGTTGGTGTGTGTGTGTGTATATGTGTAAGGCTTTTAATGTGAGGAATGCTCGGAACCCACTATTAAAACTACAAATAGCTGTTGCCCCCACCTCGTGATGTGTTTGCGAAATTGCAGTGCATGGGGCATTGAATGGGAGGCGCAACTGTTAATGGTTGTGTGATCTTGATAGTACCACCTTTAAAATTAGGAGAAACTAGTGCCTGCACTTGGCACACGTGTCAGTACACGTACTGTACAAATTAATATCTTAAAATTATAATATAATACTACATAATATAAAGTTTGACTATCATGCTAATTTATAATAATAATAATAATAAGCATTCAATATTATTGATTTTTTCGCTATTAAATGAGTCTTTATAAATATTTTTATTTATTAAATTATATTATTTTTTTAATTAATTATTAAATTTAAAATATAATAATCCGGTCTACTAAGTAATAATAACTCGTTGGACCCACACTACAGCCCAAAATACTTAAATCTCTAGTTATTATTATTAGTGTATATATCTCTTATATATCTAATTACAATTTCATTCACATTCGATATGAGACTATTGGGTTGTCACACAAAAGATGCATTATCATTCTAATCGCATATCCCTTCATCCAAGCATCAAAAACATCAACTAATTGATGATTTTACAAGCCTAGTAGGAGAGAGAGAGGGTTGGGCTGGAATACACTCGATAGTAAATGAATTTCGTTGCTATCAATTTTTTTTTTTTTTTTTTTTTTATATAATGGAGCCTCCGAATCGACGATCGGTATCGTTGAACATAATCTAGACCACTGAAAGTATATAGAAATCAAAATTTAAAATTTTTCGGCATCATTAATCAAAATATCAAAGGGTGTAAAATTTATAATTTGAATATTAAATATAGGACGTTTGCTCGTTTAACGTTATAAATAAATCTAAATCAATTAAATTTTGGTTAAAATTATTGAAACTATTTAAAATAAGATCTATACTTTTGATCTTCGTTTCGCCACTCCTATTGTTACTTTTTGAAGAAAATATATTTTCAGTCGTTTATTTTTATGTCTGCTTGATGGAGAAGAAAAAAATATTTAAAAAGTATGAAATTTAGTTTCTAAATAATTTAAATGATTGTAAAATTCTTATTATCACTTTTTGAACAAATTAGTAGCAATGCAATCCGTTTGCTACCAATAGTAGGTCAGCTTTACTATATATATATATATATATATATATATATATATATATATATATATAAAACTAAGCTACTATACTATTAATAGTATATATAAAACTAGACTACTATACTATTAATAGCACCAAGTTATTGCTGCTATTAAGTTTTTACCTCTTGGATGAAGAGATGTGTAGTTAGGATAATAGTGAGCCCCTAGGGTTTAGTGGGTTGTTGGGAGAATAGTATGATCAAAGAGATAAAATAATCAAAGAGGCAAATCTAACAGTTAAAATTTGATAGTACTAAATGCTTGGTGTTATCGATAGAATACTAATCGCAATATATATATATATATATATATATATATATATATATATATATATATATATATATATATATATATATATATATATATATATATATATATATAAGGAATGCTACTTGTACACCCAATCATGGGTATACATCTTACACCCCCACCCATCTAAGGGTGGGGGATTTCTCCATCCATCACATTAAGTGATGGGTGAAATTCACCCCACCCTTGGATGGGTGGGGTGTGAGATATACACCCCTTTTGGGGTGTATAATTAGTTTTTCCTTATATACACACACACACACATATAGCGTAGGGTTACTATACTCTTATGAGTATAAACCTCTTTATACTCATAATTTTTTTATCCTTAGATGAAGGAATGTGCGGTTAGGATCATAGTGGTTTACCTAGGCACCGTTTGGTAACGGGAATAAGGGGGATATATAATCCCTTATGCCCGTTATTATACCCAAACGTGATTGTTTGGGGTGGGAATTGCTTAACCCACCCCTTAGAGGGTTATCCCAGAATAATCCGCTAAGGGGTGGGATTAGCAATTCCCACCTGCAGGCGGAATAGCTGAATAGCGAAATAAATCAAATATTTAAAATTTAAATATTAAATATTAAATATTAAATATTAAATATTTAATATTTAATATTAATATTAAATATTAAATATATTTAATATTAATATTAAATATTTATATTTATCTAAATATTAATATTTAATATTTAGATAAATATTAAATTTTAATATTACAATGTAATATTTAATTGTAAATATTATTTGAATTTTTTAATATTTATCTAATTAAATATAAGGTTGATTAATACTATAAATTTATTTAATTTTAAATTATATCATAAATGGCAAAACAGTAAATAAAAATATTTATCTCCTCAATTCTTTTTATTCCTCTATACCCAACCAAACATAATTTTCTCTTATTCCTTTTATTTTTCTTATTCCTATATAATTTACCAAACACAATTTTCTTTAAATCCGGTATAACTTTTAAACCCAACCAAACAGAAATTTACACTAATTTCTGCTAATACCATAACTTATATCTATCCCCGGTATAACTAAATTTTTCTTATCCCCGAACCAAACGCAATCCTAGGGTTTACTAGGTTGTTGCGGAAATAGTATAAATTCTATGGACTACTATAATCCTAACCACACATTCCTTCATCCAAGGGATGAAAACTTATGAGTACAAAAAGATTTTACTCATAGAGTATAGTAGCCGGACCCCCCCTCTCTCTCTCTCTCTCTCTCTCTCTCTCTCTCTCTCTCTCTCTCTCTCTCTATATATATATATATATATATATATATATATATATATATAGTTGGGCTTATATATTTCCAAAAGTATAAGCCTAACTATTCTTGTAAATTTTTTAAATTTGCATTGAGATTTATGCTATTGTAACTAAAGTAAGAGAAAGAGAAAGTACAATTACACACATCTCAATACAAATTTGATAGTAATTGGTGCTATCAAGTTTTTAGCCTTTAGATGAAAGTATGTGCGGTTGGGATTATAGTGGTCCCCTAAGATTTTTACTATTCAATCAACCACCTACTAAACCCTAGGGGACCACTATCATCCTTACCGCACATTTCTTAATCCAATGGCAAAAAACTTGATAGCACCGATAACTTGGTGTTATCGATAGTATTCCATATATATATATATATATATATATATAGGGTCCGACTATTATACCTTTATGAGTAAAATTTTTTCGTACTCATAAATTTTTGGCTCTTGGATGAAAGAATGTGCGGTTAGGATTATAGTGGTCCCCTATTATTTATACTATTTCACCAACAACCTAGTAAATTCTAGAGGGGCCATTATCATTCTATCGCACATCTTTTCCTCCAAAGGTGAAAAAGTTATGAATATAAAAGAATTTATACTCATAAGAGTATAGTAGCCTTAAGCCTATATATATATATATATATATATATAGAAAGAGAGAGTAGAGTTTATATATACTTTCAAAAATACAAGCACCAATACAATATAATTATGTGAAATAAAAATTAAAAAATTTGAAATATCTAAACGTTCAGTATCGAATTTTGAAGTTTGAGTATCGATACTGAGAAATTTCTCAGAATTTAAAGTTGAGAAATATTTATTTATTTATTTTTTTTTTTTGCATTAAGTATCCATCCTGAAATTCTGGAAATGTTTTTAGTTGAGTTGTGATGGAGTTTTAGAGGGCGTGGTGTATAAGATGTACTTAAACATCAGTTTCAGGCAATAATTTCTCTAAAACTAGGGTGTGCATGTGTAGTTGGGTCCACACAAAATGTGAAAAGAAGAAAGATACATATGTATGCATAAATGATTGCCTCTTTATCTAGCTAGAACGAAGCTCCCAATAGAGAGTATCAAAAAGGGCAATGCTGGGTGATAATCCTACATACCTACCCTAATTAAAAACCCACCCCCTGTATACTTCACTCTCCCCTCACTTAATTAATCTCTCTCTCTCTCTCTCTCTTTCTCTCTAACTTTTTTCTTTATAGTGTACATTGATCTAATCTAATATAATCTCTTTGTTATATGTAAAGAGACAAAGAGAGTGTCCTATATATATATGGAAGGGTGAACTCCCCTCACATCCCTCAAGACAAGTTATATAGGGCAAAACCCTTCTCTCCCTACCCTCCTCGTTCCCTCTCGCTATCTCTATCTCTATCTCTCTATCTCTCTCTCTAAAAGGTGGGAAGCGGAAATGGTTGCCCCCTTGTCTTCTTGGCCTTTGGATAACTTGGGCTCATATAAGGCATGCATGAAGTGTTTCCTCTCTATTTTTTACTTCCTTTTTTGCTCTCTATATATATATATATGTATATATATAACAACTTCATCTCTCTTTGAAGTAAATAAACTCATGAGTGCATGTGTGTTAACAAGTAGTTAATATATATATATTGGGTTGAATGATTGATATATATATTGCAGTATCTGTTGTACGGTCCTCTTTTGGGCAAGGCTATACATTCATGGGAAAAGGGGACATTGAACTCATGGTTTCTGCACCTACTCATCCTCTTTGCCCTGAGAGCGCTCACCCACCAGCTGTGGTTCTCCTACAGCAACATGCTCTTCCTCACACGGCGGCGGCGGGTCATCGACGACGGCGTCAACTTTAAGCAGATCGACGAGGAGTGGGACTGGTACTATACCAAAATCTTTTTTTTTTTTTTTTTGTTTGTTTGTTTCCAGATATCACCCTATCAAGAAACAAGAGTTCTTCATTAATAATTATTAATTTGGGCTAGTTTTTCTTTTTTTTAAAAAAATGATTAAATATAAAATATATAAATATCGTTTTCTAATTATCTAAAATTTTAGAGTATAATTATTATTTTATATAATTTCATATGATATCAGAATAAAAAAATTTTATTTCAAATTTTATCGTAGGAGATTCTTAATTTAAGTCCTGCCAAAATTTTTCTTTGAATCTCGTAGGCTTCTAGAGTTATCTATAGAGTCTTATTTAATTTTTTTCATTTAATTAAGTTCACAAATTTATTAAAAAAAATCTCCAGTCCTGAGAGAAACACTATTGAATATAAAAAATATAAATATTATTTTTTAATAATTTTATTTTTTGCTTATATAATTTCATACTTTTTCTTTCTTCATTTCTATTATTTGAAAAAGTGACGTGATAGAAAATTAACAATCTAGAAAATTTCACGTACATAGAATGAAAAATAGGTAGGAGAAGCGCCTATTTGGCCTTATAGGGTTTTTTTTTTAAAAAAAATATATATTTTTAAGGAATATAAGTAAGAAAAAAAAAAGAAACTAAAAAAATAAAACTTAAGGAATACAAGTATAAAAAAAAAAAAAAAAAAAAAAAAAAAAAAAAAAAAAAAAAAAAAAAAAAAAAAATTCTGAATACTGCATGGGAGTGCACTTTTAGTGTATATTTTGTAAGAATAAAAGTGAAAGAAAATTAAATTTCAAAAAATTATGCTTGACAGATTTGTTTTTTGAATTTAAAAATAAAATTTTAAAAATTGATCACTGAAACAACTATTTTCATTTACAAAAAATAAAAGAAATGTATAGTGTAATTTTTTCTGAAGAAAAAATATTTGTGAAATGCAAAAGAAATAATAAAGTGCAATCCAAATATATTAAAAGGCTCAAATAAAATAGTACATATGATGCATATATATATAAAAAAATATAAGTTATTTTATAATAATTCCAATGCAATTTTTTTTAAAAAAATTACATGTTGTGCTTCATAGTAAGGAAGATACAATTAGCATTTTCTGTTATAAATGTCTCTTTCTTACTCTTATTTTGTTATTTTTTAAAAAAATTTGTATTCATTTTTGGCCAACAAATTTGTGGTAACTCTACATGCACCAATAATTTTTTAATTTCAAAAACAGGGATTTGAATTAATTATGAACCTAGCGAAACTAAGAAAACTTAGGACTAGCTCTTGTACTATATTTCTTTAACAATATTTAAACTCCAAATAATTGTTAAATTATACGAAATAATTATTATTTTTTAAAAATCTAAACAGAGAATGATATTTTTATATTTTTATATTTAATATTTTTTTTATGTCTGGATTTAAAATTTTTTAATATGTTCATAATATAGTGTAATGAGAATGGAATTATTTTATGTGTATAAGACACACTAAACACTATAATAATAATCGAACTTAATTAAACATTTTGGACGGATGATTTAGGCCTAACGAGTTATGCCTAGTTGGTCGGATCCTGATATTTAGCATTAGAGTCAATCAATCACCAGTTGAAAGTGTGTGACGAATTTTATTGAAACATGAATCTAATCTCACATCACTTGGTGATCTTAGATTGTGCATGTATTTGGACGAGGACGTGAGATTTAAATGGGGTAAATCTGTGACACCCTAATAATTCCACCTACAATAAGCACCAATAACTTAACTATTTTAGGCCATTGGTTTAGAGTTGATACCCAACGAGTTATTATTGTTGCTAATGGATCGTTTGATTTAAAAAAATTTATATAAATGAAATTAAGAATGTTCTACAATAAAATTATAATAATAATTATTATTATTTAAAAATTATTTTTAAAAAAATAATATTTTTATAATTTTGTATTTAACAACTTGTCGGCCATAACACTCTTCTTATGTATTATTTTCTTCTTATCGAAGGGACAACTTCCTGATCCTCCAAGCTGTAATTGGTACCATGGCCTTCAACTCAGCCCCATCAGTGAAGGACCTGCCATTGCTGGACCTCAAGGGGTTCTTAATTTCTCTGCTCCTGCATGTGGCACTCTCGGAGCCAGTGTTCTATTGGGTGCACAGGTGTTTCCACAAGGGCTATCTCTTCACCCACTACCACTCTCTACATCACTCATCCCCAGTGCCCCAGCCCTACACAGGTATGTAAAACCAAACCAAACCAAACCAAACCAAAAAAAAAAAAAAGATAAAAATATAAAATATAAAAAAGCATTAACGTAGGATAAAAGAGAGCTCTTAATGTGGAAATAAAACCTCCAGCTTTCTTCGAGGTGACATAGATGGTTGGGAGTTTTCATGCATTAAATGATGCTCGGTTGTTGATGATGTCCTTCTTGTGACAAATTATTAATTGCATGCACCTGGTCTATAGACCGTGGAAGTAATATTCAAATGTAAGTAACTAGAAATAATTTGCCACATTTAAATACATACATATATATATATTTAAAAATAAAAAAATATATATTATTTGTTTCGTTTATAAAAAGAGTGAATTAGACCGTAAAAATGAGATAATAAAACTCGGTCCAAGCAAAACAAAAATAAATACACACTTTTGAAATTTTTAAAGTTTGCGGTAATGTCAATTTATCGAGATATGTTTTTTTCACAGAATTGTCAACTGTCTGATTTTATTGATCGCTAACAGTGGGTTTGCACGAGCCTTTTTAAAAACAGCACTTTTATTTTATGTTTGAAAAATTTTTAGGCTAAAACCTACAGTACCTCTCTATATAATCTAATTTTGGATATAGACGAAATATAAATAGAACATTTTTACAAAAATGTCACAAATATATATTTCTATAACCTAATTTTATTGTAGTGTTTATATTTATAAATTTTTTATCATTAAATTTGTATTGAAATTTGTGCTATTGTAAAGTTAAAGAGAGAAAGAAAAAGTAAAAAATACAAATTTCAATACATATCCAATGGTAAGAAATTTATAAGTATGGATGGACTTATATTTTTAAAAGCATATATAGTAGAGCTTATATATTTTTAAAAGCACGAGCTCATTCATGCTTGTAAATTTTTTACCATTAAATTTGTGCTGGAATTTGTACTTTTGTGATGTCAACTAAAGAAAAAGAAAGATAAAGTAAAAATTACAAATTCCAATACAAATCCAACAATAAAAAATTCACAAGTATGAATGGACTTATACTTTTAAAAATATATAAACTTTATATATATATATATATATATATATATATATATATATAGCTTGTGAATTAAAGAAAGAGAAAAAATTTACAAATCTCAACGCAAATTCAATTGTGCTATTATAAAGCCAATTAAAGAAAGAGAAAGAAAAAAATACAATAACACAAATCTTGATACAAATTCAATAGTAAAAAATTCACAAATATAGTTATACTTATATTTCTAAAAATATATGAGTTCTACTCTCTCTCTCTCTCTCTCTCTCTCTCTCTCTCTCTCTATATATATATATATATATATATATATATATATATATATATATATATATATATATAGTAGAGCTTATATACTTTCAAAAGCACAAGTCCAAATGTGCTTGTGAATTTTTTACCATTAGATTTGTATTGAGATTTGTGCTATTTATTTTTTTCTCTTTAGTTGACTTTGTAAAAACACAAATCTCAATTTAAATTCAATGGTAAAAAATTTACAAGCATATTTGTGCTTGTACTTTTGAGAGTATATAAGTTACACTCATATATATATATATATATATATATATATATATATATATATATATATATATATATAGTTCGGCTAGAATAATATCGATAGCACCAAATAATTAGTGCTATCAAGTTTTCAGTCGTTGGATGAAAAAATATGCGGTTCGAATTATAGTGGTCCCCTAATATTTTTACTATTCAACCAACCACCTAGTAAACCCTAAAAGGTGGCGTTTGGTTAGGGGGATAAGGGGGGAATAACCTCCTTATCCCCAAAATAATACCCAAACGGTAAATAAGGGGGTAGTTACTAAACCCGGAATAGTGGAATAAGGGGGGTTTAGCAACCCCCCGAATAGTGGAATAAGGTGGGCACGGTTTTCGAGGTCTCTCTTTCTTTCTTATTCATCTTATTCTTTTTATTCCTCTTTAACTTATCAAACATAATTTTTCCTAAACCCGGTATAACTCTTAAACCGAACCAAACACAAATTTACTCTAGTTTCGGCTTAAACCATAATTTATACCTATCCCCGGTATAACTAAAACCCTCTTAAATCTGAACCAAACGAAGCCTAAGAGACCACTATAATTCCAACCGCATATTTTTTCATCCAACGGCTAAAAACTTGATAGCACCAATGGCTTGGTACTATCGATAGTATTCTAGCTTAATTCTCTCTCTCTCTCTCTCTCTCTCTCTCTCTCTCTCTCTCTCTCTCTATATATATATATATATATATATATATATATATTGGAAAAGTAGCATCCTACCAATCTTGAAATTTTTTTTTTTTACCTTGGCAAACATGATGCTTTTTCTGCACTTTATAGACAGTAGATTAATAAAAAAAAAGAACTACAAATTTGTGAAGATGACAAAAATTTTCTAACAATTTACCAACAATAGTATTATTAAAGGAATAAATAGTAATAACATTTACATTGGAATTAAGGTGGACTGAAAGATGTTCTTTGGCAGCATTATAATGGAGCAAGTATTGGATTGCCTGCAACACTCTCATTCAAAAACTAATATTTTTCCACTACGCTCCTCACGTTTTCTTTTTTTCTTTTTTAGACTAAAAATTTAAAAGAGACCAGTAAACCCTAAACACCCATAGTTAAGAGGATAAATAATTATAGGAATTACAAGTTCTTTTTGGTTGTAGACTTAGTATTTCTCTGTTCAAAATGGTCATTTTTAACATTGTTTTTGGAACACTGTGAATCTAATCAAATGGTTAATGGTGCATGAAACAAACTTTAATTTCCTTTTTGTATGATTCTTTTTCTTTTTCTTGATCATTTTTTTTTCTTTTTTCTTTTTTTTTCCATTTTGGAACCAGGTGGGCATGCCACACCTTTGGAGCACTTGGTTCTAGTTTTAGCCATGGGGGTCCCAATGCTTGGGGCCTTCATGATGGGGCATGGCTCTCTTGGATTGGTCTATTGCCACATCTTCATCTTTGATTACTTGAGGTGCATGGGCTACAGCAATGTGGAGGTGTTCCCTTTTGAGCTCTTTGATTCTTATCCCTTACTTAGATACCTCATTTACACCCCCACGTAAGTGATCCATTTCCTTTATTTTATATATATATATATATATAGTCTTTTTCTTCTCTCTTTATTATTTATGTACCAAGTCGTTTTTAATATTGAGACATCTAAAAAATATTGAGACATCTAAAAAATTTGGCAGATCGATCTATGCTGAGCAGATCTTTGTAAAAATTTATTTACCTAATAATAATTAGGTGATCTCATGAAATACATGCTTTATATTTGTCACGTGTCACTTCATGAGTAATAGATAAATAATATTTTGAGAATTATTATAGAATTTAGAAGATGTTAAAGACATGGTACTTCTAAAAATATATGGTAAGAATATTGTAGCTTTGCATGTATCTATGCATCAGACTCAACAATATCTCATAGTCAGATGTACGATATATATTCTATTTATTTTCGGATAAAATTTTTTTTATTAATTATTTCGAAATGATTAATAAAATTTATCTCATTTAAAAATAAATAAAATGTAAAATATATATTCGAAATCGGATGTACAAAAAGTATTTTCTATATGGTATATATATATATATATATATATATATATATATATATATATGTATGTATTGAGGTATTTGGAATAAGTTACATACATAATTAATAGGGTTAATTGCATACGACTTCTTATAAACATATCAAATAGCAGATATATTTCTAGTTCAATTCATATTTATTCTTTTAAAAATCAAACGTTATTCATATATATTCCTACTTCTTTTTCTGTTAGAAAAATTTAGTTAACCATAAATTAAATACGTAATTTTGATTTGTTAGTGAGATAAATTTACTTTTTTATCCTTTTAGATATTTTTATATTATTTTAACAGTTGAGATTTTTGGAAATACATTTTTGAAAGGTTAAAATTGTCATTTCACATATAGTCTGTTAAAAAAAATAGTGAAATAACGATAATAAATAGGAGGGATATATTCGAACAACTTAGAATTTTTGACGTAATAAATATAAAAAGTTAACTTTGTAAAAATATATTTGCTACCGGATACAATTAATACTAATTAATAAGGCTACTTTTGGTTTAATTGCTAGTTACAAATGTCTAAGTCCTGTTGCAAAATATAATATACAGTATATTTTGTAAGATGCACGGTACAATTCCCCACAAAGTACTTCTATTAAAAGAACTACTTATGGTTGGAGACTTAATTAAACGTAGACGAGTTAATTAATATGGAAACTTTATTCCTTTTTTTTTTCCTTTTTGAATCCTATTGGGTTTACTCATATAGTACGTAATTTAAGTCGAACAAATTTGTACCCAAATCCAAGCAACCGCGTCGAATAATCAATCTGATTCTATAAAAATACTAATTAAAAAGCAATATATATATATATATATATATATATATATATATAATAAATTATGCTGTAGCGATATTTTTAAGTGTCCTTATAATTTAAAAAAAATACTATTGAAAAAAAATATCGACACTTATTATCAGTGTCGCTATATGTGCAGTCGTTAGGATATATAGCGACACATTACTTTAATGTGCCCCTATAACCTAATTTTGTTGGAGTATATATATATAATAGAGCTTATATATTTTTAAAAGTATAAGTTCATTTATATTTATAAATTTTTTATCATATAATTTATATTAGAATTTGTGTAATTATATATTTTTTTTCTCTCTCTCCTTAATTGTCTTTATAATAATACGGATTTCAATACAAATTCTATAAAAAAAAAAAATTCACAATTATGAATGAATTTGTATTTTTAAAAGTATATAAAGTCTACTCTATATATATATATACACTAAAGCATAGTTAAGCTCTACTCTATATATATATATATATATATATATATATATATAAAACTTATATATTTTGAAAAGTATAATAGCACAAATCTTAATACAAATTTAATGATAAAAAATTTATATTAAAATTTGTGTTGTTGTACTTTTAAAACTATATAAGCTCTACTATATATATATATATATATATATATATATATATATATATATAAAATAAATGATATAAAGTTGGATGCGCGAGTACTATATTATATTGCAGAGCGAATGTCTAGATCTAAATCATTTATATTGTCACTAATTAATAGAGTAGTTGGTTTGTGTATTAAATTTGGGGCAATGGTCCATAGTTATGTTCCAACTTAATTGGAAAATAGGGAGGTTGTGTGAGTTCAGCGTGGACATAATAGAAAAGAAAATAAAAAAATTAACCCCATTTTAGTGGAAACGTGTTATACTTTTATAAAACACAAAATAGTAAAGTGTAAATTTAAATGATAAATTGCTATATTTATGTATAAAATAAAGTAATTTTTCATCTTTTTTGTCAGCTGCAGCTGCAGATTGTTAAATAAAACTAAACCAAATGCACACCTTAAAACATTTCCAAAGTGATTTGTTGTCATTTCACATCACACATCATTGTAATTAACAACGTAACTTTTCTTATTTTGCACGTATTCATGTTTGCACCAAGTAGCTAGGATTGGAATCTGAATCGCTTTTCGCATGAACCGGTTACTAAATAACTGCTCGAAATAATAGCGGTACCTACGCAGGTTGATGGTGTTAGAATTAATAGCAAATGCCTCGAAGTTATGGACATGTGATGCGCAAATATGGGTCTCAATTTTGTTTGCAATAAATGACAATAAAAATTTATAGCCCTAAAATGTACACCAAAGCACTTGTTACCATTAAATGCTATCTGACAATATTGCTGTAATTGCATGCAAACCAAAATTTGGATAATTATATTTATGTGATATTATATAGAGATTATGTACTACTCAATGCCACCCAGTAATGCTGTACATTAATTACATTCTTGTGCCAAGGAATGTTTTGTTTAAGTAAGTATCACTACAATAAAATTAGGTTATACAGACATATATTTGTAATATTTTTTTACAAATATCCTATTTATAGTCTATTTATATTCAAAATTAGATTATAGGAATACATTTTTGAAACACATTATAGAAATGTGTCGCTATACACCCTAGCGACGGCACATATAGCGACACTAATGACAAGTATCGATATTTTTTTCAGCAGTATTTTTTTTAGTTTTTAGCAACACTTAAAAATGTCGGTATAGCATAGTTTTGTTGTAATCTGTATGGTTCATGCTTAGCTAGCTACTTTGTTTGTGACTCCAAAATGGTCCCTTCCTATTTAATAATTTGGGTAATTATGTTCCCTCTTTTGGGGGTAAATAAAAAATAAGTATGTACTGAAATGAACAGTGATCTTTTAAAATGTGGGGTCTATCACTCTGCCAATTCTATAAATTATTAGGTCTGATCATTCAGATGTCACTCGCATTTGTTTTTTACTCAATGTTTTATACTTGGTAAAATATGATAGCAACATTTGAGTGTCTCTTATTACACCAAATAACTGAGGAATTAAATAGATCACAAGAGGCAAAAATGGGTTTAATTTGTACTCTTTTGATATGTGGCATGCATGTTACTAGATACTCATCTAATTAAATGAAGATACGAGATTCAAAGCTCTACAAATTAACCCTGTTGCAAATTATGATAATTAAACTGGAGTTGGTTTTTTTTTTTTTTTTTTTTTTTTTTTTTTTTTTTCAATGTATGCAGATACCACAGTTTACATCATAAAGAGAAGGACTCAAATTTCTGCCTATTTATGCCTCTATTTGATGCGATTGGGAGGACACTCAATGAAAAGTCTTGGGAGTTGCAGAGGGAGATAAGATCAGGTACATTAATTAGATATCAAACTTACATGCATATTAATAGTAAGTTAGCAACTAACATGCTTAGTTACATTGTACTACATTGTACTTTACATGTATTTTAATTTGCTTTCTCTATACTGTATCATTTTTTTTTATATAAAAATTTATAATTTTATATAAAAATTGCTAAAAAATACTGTTTAAAAATAGCAAAGTATATATTCAACTTATTTTGACATAAAAATAATAATAAAAAAATAAAAATAATTTGATAGAAACTTTTAATAAATCTATCATGAAAATTTATTTTATAATTTTTCTGCTATCTAATCAGACTCTTTTAAAAAATAATTATATTTTGTTTAAAATAATAAATTTGTTAACAATAATGTAGAGATTGACGAGAAAAAATAGTTTAGTGATCTTTATAAGAAAAATAAATAGTTCAAGGTAGAAAAATAAAAATAAATCTAAAATACGTGTAGAGATTCATAAAATATAATAAAATAATAAGATATATCTTTGAAATTTTTTTTTTGTATAATATAGTAAATAAAAATAACACTAAAATACAGTGTAGTTGAATGTTATTAAACCTAACTAAATAGTACATATTCCACTTGATTATACAGATGCATCAAATAATTAAAAAGCTTGTTATATCCTATTGTTATTTTTTGACATGAGATTTAATCATAACATTAAGAGCAATATTATTTGTACACATCAAACTAAAGTGTACATTTTATATTTTTTATATTCAAAAATTATAAATTTATTTGAATGGACATGTAGTATTTTTCTTAACATAAGTACAGCAACTGTTTGGGTCGAATGGTAGGGTAAAAAAACTAATAGTTTATTGATCATGTGCAAGTTGTAAGTGGCAATAAATGTGTGTCCATATTTCAATTGTATGTTTGTGGTTAATAATTGTGTCTACTCTCTCTCTGTCACTCTCATGTAATGAGGAGCCCCATTGGGTTCCTAAGATCATAGAAGTGTGTATGGAAAAGTGAAATGTTAACTAAAGTGGTAAAAATAATGGATACCCCTCTAGCCCTTTAAAGCAGATGTGGAGCTTTCTAATTTTATAAAACTTGGGCTTTTCACATTAACCAATGCACTCAACTTTTTAAAGAAGCAACCTACTATGTTTTCACAAAAAGGCACTTGAATAAGTGCTTAGAATTTAATTAATCTTGGGTTCTATATTGGAGTATGCATTTATTCCAGAACAGAATGGCTGGTTTGTAGCCAACGCTCATACCTGGAGTCACATGACAAGAATGATGTGATATTTTGGTATCTGAAATTAATGTTAGAATTTCATGCTAACCAAAAAAAAAAAAAAAAAAAGGTTAAAAAGTATTTTTAAGTTTAAAAGTCAATCTTCAATAGTTACACTTTTGTGATTTATTTTAGTGGTTATTTGATCAAGCTGCTGAAACTGTTTTTCTATTCAAAAATTAAAAATAGAGCATTTGATCAATAAAAATGTAGAATTTTATATTTGATTAGAAACAACTTTGGAGATTCAAAAAGCAAAAGCTCTAGCTAAAAGCCATTAGCAAGATTTTAAGAATAGCTAGAAGCATCATTTGCACCAAACATGCATAGATTTCACTTAATATCATATTCAATATAAGTTTGGTTTACACCTTAATGATTGCAAATTCTAATATACATGACAAATCATGTTATTTCTCTACCACAATTGATTGAGTAAGAATCTAAAGTATTTTGAGACCAATCTCTGCAGGTAAGAATGACCGAGTCCCCGACTTCGTCTTCCTGGCGCATGTCGTGGACGTGATCTCCTCCTTGCACGTCGCATTTGTGTTCCGCTCGATCAGCTCGAAGCCCTTCATGTTCAAGCTCATCATGTTGCCCATGTGGCCGATCGCCTTTGTGGCCATGCTTTTGATGTGGCTGCGGTCCAAAACCTTCTTGGTCACCTTCTACAACCTAAGGGGCAGGCTCCACCAAACATGGGCTGTGCCAAGATATGGATTTCAGGTAAAACATCTAGTTTTATCATGTATCTTAACAAGCTTTTAAATAACGATTTCTGCGACACATTACAACTGCAGTATTTTTTGCCATTCGCGAGAGACGGTATCAATAATCAGATCGAGTTAGCGATACTCAGGGCGGACAAGATGGGAGTGAAGGTGCTCAGCTTAGCTGCACTGAATAAGGTAGAGTATCCCCTTGAAACTTCTATAATTCATGTTGATTAACTATGATAGCAAATCAAATCCGGTTATTTAGAGAGAATCCTGTGGTTCTTCTTAAAATAAAACTTCACAAGAGGATAGGAAAGATACAGATGAAAGCACTAGAAGAGCCATGTGAGAGCATTAATAATCAATACAATGCTAAAAAAAAAAAAAAGGCTAATTTGGCTGGGCATTGGAGTGAATAGAGGAAGAAGCAGGAGGAAACTGGCACTGAATGATGGATCATAACTTTCTCTTATGTAGTATTGCTGAAGGACACCACTGGCTTTGACAGATCATAATTAAATGGGCCCAATTTAATGTGGCAGGGGCAGCACCAGCATCTCCATTTATTAATCCTAATTAGCCACCTTCTTTTCTTGGTTTCTTTTCTTGGTTTAAAGGTCACAGCTTTTGTTGACCCAGGCATGGGTCTGAACCTGACCCACCTCACTAATAAAGGACCTGTTTAGCCCTGCCTAGGCTTTGATTCTATCTTAATTCAATTATCAATTATCAATTAAGGCATTATTTGGTTTGGAAAAAAAAAGAAGAAAAAAACAAAGAAGAATAAGGATCTTATTCTCCTTCTTTTATTCCAAGCAAAATAGAAAACTTGTATTCTCCTAGGATAATCCTTTATTAGAGGGTGGAATTGTTATTCCACCTTTCACTACAACAAAATTATGCTATAGCGACATTTTTAAATGTTTCTAAAATTTAAAAAAAGTGTCGCTGGCAAAAATACCAACACTTATGATTAGTGTTGCTATATGTGCCGTCGCTAGGGTGTATAGCGACACATTTTTGTAATGTGTCCCAAAAATGTGTCCCTATAACCTAATTTTGGATATAGATGGAACATAGATAGGACACTTATATAAAAATGTCACAAACATGTGTCCCTATAACCTAATTTTGTTGTAGTGTTTGTTATACTAACTAATTTAATAATAAAATATTATTAATTAAGATATTATATATTAATTAATTTATTAATTAATTAGATAAATAAGTAACCATTTAATTTATTACTCTAATAAATATTTAATTAATTATTTGAACAATTAATTTATTATTTATAATTATTTAGCTAATTTAAAATTTAATTATTTAGTGTGTTTATACAATAACTAATATGTATGTATGTATATTGGTTACCTAACTTATATTTTGACTAATCTAATTATCTAACTATTAAATAATTAACTAATTTATTTGTTAATTTATATTCATTAAATTATTAATGATTAATTTATTTATTAATTAATCATACTTATTATTAATTAATTAATGTTAATTAATTTATTTATTAACATGTATGTTTATAACCTATTAATTAATTAATTAATTAATTAAATTATTATTTAATTAATAATTTTTTATTAATTAATTAATTAAAATATTATTATTTTAAAATTATAATTATTTTTATTTTTACTATTCTAATCTAATAATCCAAATGCTATTTTTCTTATTATCGAGAATAATTCAAATTTTATTCAAATATAAAATTGATCTTATTCTTGTTTATCCTAAGAGTTGTACCTATAATAAGAATAATTAATAATAGCTTATTTCCGAACCAAACGATACGTTTGGTTCAAAATGAAAAATGAAATCGGAATGGACAGTAACTGAAAACAGAATGATAAAATCTTTCAATACATTTGGTTGAGATTAACAATCGGAATCAGTGCGATTGAAGACTACAAATCAAATCAAGGTGGAGATTGTTAGGATTTGATTAGATTTGTAGTTGAATTCTAGTTAGATTAAGATTAATATTTAAATCGGTTAGAGATAAGTTTGTTAAGATTTAAATATTAATTAGAATAAAAATTTATTTGGACTAGGAATTGGATAGCTTTTGATGTAAGCTATAAATATAGTATAGGTGTTATTATTTTAGTGGTAGTCACACCCATGTGATATGAAGGTGGTGTGCGTTAGGGTATAGCCACAATCATACGGCATGACTAAAGTGTCCATAATTTTGGATGCACGTACAGATACGTTCAAAGAGATAAGTCTTCTAGATTTTTAGAAGACGAGATAAGAGAGAGAGAGATTCAGAAGAAGGGGTCTTCTAGGTTTTTAGAAGACGAGATAAGAGAGAGAGAAATTCAGAAGGAGGACTCGGTTGAAGTTACTCTATTGCAGAAGAGAAGTTGGTGTAATTCTTCTCTTGGTTAATGAATTTTATTTCACCCGTATATTTTCTATTTTGATTTTTCTTCTATATGTGGTTGTATTAGTTCTAGTTTTGTTGAGAGAACGGATTTATAGTAAAAATTCAATTTGACGTTTCCGCTGCGGAATCCCAACACTAGGCAGTATCGGAGTGAATTGCAGATTCATAGAATCTGGTGCCGAGGCCAGTACCGAATTTCCCAACAGTAGATAATTCAAAATATAAAATTAATTTTTGATTTGATTCAAATTCAAACTTACAATTAAATCAAATTCAAAATGCTTGATTAAATTTATATTTTAATTTAATTTCTAAATCAAAATCTAGAATTTAAAATTTAATTTCTAAACTTAAATTTATATTTTAATTAAAAATTAAAGTTAAAAATTACATTTAATTTTAAATAAAAAATAAAAAATATAATTGAGATATTTTTTAAAATATATTATTTCCGTCCGAATTCAACTTCCAATCCGGCCAACGAGAAAAAAAAAAAAAAAAAAAAAAAATGGTGATTGGGAGATTCCCATTCAACCCGAAAATCAAAATCCGAATAAAAATCCCACATACTAAACAACCACAAATAAAATCATTCATTCCGATTCGATATAGTATATTAATATATGACGAAATATATTTGAATATACCAAATAATTTCCCTACATTATAAAATTAGAAGCATTAAAGTGGAGCTTCTACTTTGAATACTCAGAATTTTATTTACATTTCTGTTGCAGTAGAAAATTTATAATTTTCTCTTGACCAAACACTTTTACAAAAGCATGCAACTACTGAAAGCAGAAGTTTGAACAAGCAGGTCCCTCCAACTTGTGCCATGCTAGTATCAATATTTATTTGGAATTTTTGAAACAGATGTTACATAATTATTACTTTTGTTCAGGAGGAATGAGATAGTTAATGTCAAGTATTTCACATTTACTTTGACTAGCTGACCAGATGTAAAATTTTAGTGTGGTCACTTTCAAACATGTTTGATATTAGGCTAAATTATAGAAAACCTCTCTGTAATATTTCGCTTTTTTATTTTGCCTTCCTGTCTTTTAAAAGCCTACATTTTGCCCTCTCGTAATTACCGAATTGTCTTTAGGGGACAACAGCGTTAACGGAGGAGAAAAATTGACGAAAATGTCCTTACCTTATATTGGAAAGAGAATGAGTTTTAGCTTATTTCCCGTCATTCTTGAAGGGTATTTTGGATATATCCAATAATAATTTTAAAAAAATTGACGGTTCACTCACGGAATGGTGATGGCGGGGGATAAATGCATATTTCGGTAATTACGAAAGGGCAAAATGTAGGCTTTTAAAAGACAGGGGGGGCAAAGTGAAAAGGCGGAATATTAAAAAAATGTTTTTTGTAATTTAGCCTTGATATTAAAAATGATTCTTGCCAAACACTGTAAAAAGAAAGTGTCATTTCTATTGATCAAAGTAGTCAAAATCTTATGAGGATTGAAATCTCAGAAATTTCTAATGTTGCAGAATGAAGCACTGAATGGGGGTGGAACACTGTTTGTGAGCAAGCACCCTGATCTCAAAGTCAGAGTGGTACATGGTAACACCTTAACAGCAGCAGTTATCCTCAATGAAATCCGTAACAATGTGAAAGAAGTTTTTCTTACCGGCGCAACATCGAAGCTCGGAAGAGCAATCGCACTGTACCTATGCAGGAAGAGAATTAGGGTGCTGGTGAGATCATAAGAAGCCCAACTAGTTCATGAAAAATTTCATCACCTACAGTACTGTGGTTAATTTGATCAAATTAAGTTTTTCTTTTTTCAATTTTTTTTCTGCAGATGCTGACACTTTCAACAGAAAGATTTCTGAAGATTCAGAGGGAAGCCCCAGCAGAGTTTCAGCAGTATCTTGTTCAGGTCACCAAGTATCAGGCAGCGCAGAATTGCAAGGTACGAAAAATTCACAATTATAAACTCATTATGGATATGGTTATGGTGGTGCAAATAGAAGATTGAACACAAGAAGTTGTAATCTCTTGGTGCAGACATGGATTGTCGGGAAATGGCTGTCGCCGCGAGAGCAGCTGTGGGCCCCAGCAGGCACGCACTTCCACCAATTTGTCGTACCTCCGATCATTGGCTTCAGGAGAGACTGCACCTACGGGAACCTCGCTGCGATGAGGCTTCCCAAGGATGTTCAAGGACTAGGAATATGCGAGGTAAAAGAAAAAGGCAAAAGCAACCAATATCTCTTACCTGATCTCTTGCTACTACTGCGATTCTACAAAGCTCTCACCTAAAACACCAAATCACACTCAATTGATTTGAACAAATAGTAAGTAACTCTGCGGGATTTCAACTAGATTTGAATCGCGGCTTACTTGAATATAACAATTTAGCAATTCTGATACTCCCAATTCTCAGATTGGAAACTGATAGCTATCTGAAACTCGGTTCCAAAACTAACTTGAACAACTAAAACCTCGAAATCACAAAAAACTCTTAATTTCTTCTTTGGGGCAATGAAACAGTACACCATGGAGCGAGGAGTTGTCCACGCATGTCACGCCGGTGGCGTCGTACATTTCCTGGAGGGATGGAGCCACCACGAGGTCGGGGCCATCGATGTGGACCGCATCGACATCGTGTGGAAAGCCGCACTGAAGAACGGGTTGACACCAGTTTGAGCGAAGGGAAGGCCAACAAATAACACCATTCATCCTTCTTGGTTTCATTTCCTACCTGATGTAACACAAGAAGCATAGCTCTCGCATATACATATGTAATACATATTACAATAGGACTTTATGCTTGCACTATAGTGCTATTCTTTTACATGTATTGGGAAGACTTATGATAATGAAACGGAGGAGTTTCATGTCATCAAGCTATCTATATAATATACTTAAAAGCGTAAACTAAAAGATTTCTCAATACTAATGTAGTGTGAACAATTTCTAAAGCACAACTCAAAAGGAATTCTGGAGAGTCATTATATGCATCTGAATTTGTCTCAATAAAACATAATGAAGACTATCATCTTCTCCTCTCATCATTAACTTTCCTGAATTTTGTTTTGTTCTAGTCCGGCTTTACACAATCCCTTACTACTAATCAAAGATTTTGGTAAATTTTCATGGATATAGCTGATCTGATGAGCTGAGTGTGGAACTGTTGGATTTTATTTGAGTATTTTAAGTGATTTCAAACTTGATTTTGACCTATGAATTTTTTTGGGCGGTCCAATATCAATGGGTTTGCCTGGAAGCCCAAAGTCTTAATCCTCTGTACGAGATGTTTAGTCCCACATCAAAAACTCATCACATGTAGAAGGTGCTTATATACTCCTTCATTCTTACTTGTGTTGGTTAGGAAAAAGTGAAAGTAAAGACTTTTTCTAAACATACATGCGCTAACAACATGAGCTAGGCTAGGTCGGGCGAGTGGTGCGCGCGATGTTGACTTGGTTCTATTTTTTATTTGCTTTTATTTTTTGCTTGACTTAATTTATCTTTGAAAAGGCCTTCTTGGGCAGTCTTGCCTAAGGAATTGCCTGAGCTATCGGTTGGACCTTGTCTCTGGAGGGTTGGGAGAATGGTTTTTTTTTGGGCTCTAATATGTAGAGCAAGAGGAGTTGGTTAAGTACAAGCTACAGCATACTCTAATCTGGTTTATAATGCTATACTTCACTAAGATTTACAATTTTACTATTTCTCCTCTACATTGAGTTTTCTTACTTTGAGTTTTACTTTTACTGAATCTCTGAAAGTAGTCGAGTTCGCTACGCGCCATTCCGGAGTTGTGCTGACGGGGTGGACAGTGATCGTTGTATCACTAGGAGTGATTACCGAAACCTCGTACGTGGAGGGGCAATCGCACGTGGAGGGGCAATCTTACTTCTAAGACAGTACTTCCGCACGCCTCGACTCACAGACTTCATCTAATCCTACTATTTTTTTTATTAATAGTATAATAGTAATTTGTATGCTAAATTAAAATTTAGTATTTCTAATTTAATTCAATTAAATATTATTTTACTAAAAGAATTAATTTGAAAAGATATTTCCAACAGGAGCCAGATTGGATTCAGTAGGTTTTTCATGTAAAAATGATCAAATAATTTCACTCTACCAGGTCCTACTCCATTTTCCCGCACCTCTCTATACCAAAAGGAGATCTCTCTACTCAAAGAGGCATTAAAAAGTGGCATCATATTGAATGCCAAAAAAATTATCTCAGCCATTCATAAAGTAAAATCTTGCACAGGGAGAGTTCCTCAATCTGCTACCACCTTTCATCTACAATTATGGTCCATATTTTTCTTTTTTATATCAAGAAAATCGTCTTGTGGGGAAATGCACAAAAAAATTGAGAATATCCTAGGGTACACACAGCAACCAAATGATCCCATGCACCAACTTCACAATCACTCTCTCCAACTATTGTATCAGAAGTTCCAGAATTTCCCAATATATGATTTCAGGTCAAAGATATGTTGCACAACCATGAAAAGAATCTCCCATAGAATGTTGCAACTTCAAGCTAAATCTTATTTAAGCAATCAAAATAACAGTTGCATTCCACTATATTTAAGATGTACACATCTTATAATTAACGTAAATTAAGGAGCGTATAGTATTCATAAGCAGAGCACATCTCAGTACTCAACTATAGAATAAAAGAGAACATGGGATTAAGCACAACATGGAAGCATATGCAACATCCTTATAACAGATATTAGTTTTCACCGCTAACACTCGACAGATAGCGATGTTGCCCCCAAGATACAGAAACTGAAGAAAAGAATCGAGAAACGGTAGTAGTAAAGGGCATGAAGATGCACTGGCCTTAATCGAGCTATCCACCGTACTTATCCTCATTTCCAGCCCGGATAAGGATAGGAGTTATCCTGCCTGTTATTCCTGAAGGCGCAGCACCCAATGGAATAGACCACAATGAGGAAGATGAGGAGGATGATGTTGACGGTGGCGACCTTCTTCCAGTCGTTCTTGAGGTTGGCAAGCACCCCCGCCTTGCAAGATTGGCAATCGTAGCAGAGCGCAGTTTGATAGTTCGACCAGGTGTTGCAGTCTGGATTATCAGTGGAGTTAAACCCGATGGGTTTAATCCACACAGTCTCAGTCTGGTAGGTGAAGTTGCATGCTGTCGGAGGTTTGCAGCATCCGGACTGGATGCGTATGGATTATATAAATGAAGTTAGAAAGTTCACACGAGAAAGTAAAGAGAAATCGACTAGAATTATTCGGCAGTACAGATATTGTGAAGCCAAAGTTCGTATTAAGAGTTTTTAAGAACCATATTTATCTTTATTGTGCTAATGAGCACTCGGGTGACGTCATATAACAAATCGAACTGAGAATGAGTATTCTAATTAAGTTTGATCGCTCTTCTCTAGATGAAACTAAATTGCAAAAGATAAATGTAAATATCACTTTAGGTAGGTCCTAAATTTGAGCTTCTATCAATGTAAACACACATAAGCTAACTCCTTTGCCAAACACCGCTCAGGACTGATTACCCGGGCATTTTCGACAAGGTCAGAAATAAAAATTTCAGGATTAGGGAGTGCTGGGATGCCAGGGGGTGGAAGTGGCGTAAATTGCTGGAGGGCTACACCCCCCAAACACAGGCAGGCAGGGCGAGTATCGCTCAGCTCGGAGAGGCATTGAGTGCTATTACTATTTCGGACGGCCATGACAAGATCAATTGGAGGTGGGACACAACAGGGAGGTTTGCCGTCAAATCCCTCTATATCTTCCTACAAGATGGGGGCGTTTATGATAGACGCTTTGTGCAGCTCTGGTCGATCAAGGTCCCTCTCAAGGTTAAGATTTTTGTCTGGCTCGTTCTCCGAAATAGGGTTCTAACAGCTGACATCCTCATGAAGAGGGGATGGAGCGGAGAGGGGAGATGTGTGCTCTGCTATGAAGAGGCCGAGACCGCGGAACATCTTTTCTTGAGCTGCCAAGTCTCGGTTGACATTCTGTCCGGAGTCCTTACAAATAAAGGGGCGATTCGAGTTTGCGCGACACCGGCAAAGCTGTGGGAAGCGTACACGGATAAGAGAGGAGCATTTAGGAGGAGGGAATTGACAACCGTGGCGATTAGCTGGTGGGTTTTGTGGCTGGAGAGAAACCAGAAAATTTTCGAAGACAAAAAACAATCAGAGCGGCACCTGGTGGCGGAGATTAGGTCACTAAGCCCCTGTTTGGATTGGGGATAAAGAGGGGATATCCCCCCTTTATCCCCAAACACTTTTGGGATATCCCCGTTTGGGGATATCCCTCCCAAACGGGGATATCCCGGTTTGGGGTTGGGATATCCCACCCCAAACCCCAAACCCCTTAGAACCAACCCTCCCCTACTCCCTCTCTCTCTCTCCCCGTCCCTTCCCAAGGCAGTGCCTTGGGAAGGGGCGTTTTCTTTTTTTTTTTTTTTTTTTTTTTTCTTTTTTTTTTGTTTTATTTTTTCTTTTATGCTTCAGGTTTTTTTTTTTTTTTTTTAATTAAAATTTTTAAATTATAAAAAATATTTAAATTTTAAATTTTAAATTTTATAAATTTTAATTTTTTTTTAATTTTATATTTTAATAAATCTAAAAATTTTATTTTATTTTTAAAAAATATTAATTTTAAAATTTATACACCCTACCCGTTTTAAAAAATCCCTTCCCAAGGCTCTGTCAGAGCCTTGGGAAGGGTATTTATTTTTTATTTTTTTTAATTAAAATATTTAAATTTTAAAAAATATTTAAATTATAAATTTATAATTTTATAAATTTAAATTTTTTTAAATTTTTTTTATAAATTTAAATTTAAATTTTTTTTCCTTTCTTTTATATTCCTTTTTTTTTTCTTTTTTTTTTCGGTTTTTTTTTCTTTTATGCTTCAGGGTTTTTTTTTTTAATTAAAATTTTTAAATTATAAAAAATATTTAAACTTTAAATTTTAATTTGATAAATTTTAATTTTTTTAATTTTATATTTTAATAAATCTAAAAATTTTATTTTATTTTTAAAAAATATTAATTTTAAAATTTATACAATATTTTTATAATTTTTTAAAAATTTATATAAATTTAAAAATTAAAATTTTTACTCCTACTTAAAATATTCTAATACATTTTTTAATTATCAAATTTATAATATACATAAAAGTAAAGGTCACATCGTCATTAAACATAAAAAGTCAATTCTATACCCTCTTATTCTTCAACCCCAATCCAAACACTATTTTTCTTATACCAGGTTTAAGCCTCATTCCCAACCAAATACTTTTTTACTTTATACCAGGCTTATCCCTTACTTTATACTTATACCTGGTATAACTCATTCCGGCTTATCCCCAATCCAAACGATACCTAAGGGATACCTGGAATTCGTTTTGCTCTCCTTGAAAACTGTAGTTTTTTTTTTTTTTTTTTTTTTTTCCTCTTGGGGTAGAGACCTAGCTGTCTCATCTTGTTGCTAAGTTCATCCGCCTATTGAATGAAGCGATAGCATGCTACCTTGATCTCAAAAAAAAAAGTCAACTATGTGAAATCAAGCAGATGGAAGATGACTACGGAATTTGTCAAAGTAATCAACACTGATATAGTACAAAACTCCTTGCAGCTGTAAAGCTAAGATGGTTGTCTTTCTTTAGTGCTAGACCATATCTTTCGGTCCAGTTATTCACTTTAAGGTTGAGATATCCCAACTTCCCAAACATAGAAGGGAAATAGCAAAAAGTTAGAGCAGCCCCACAAAAGATCAAATGTTGATCTAATGTAGACTGTTGGCTTAAAAGGACCAACATTCTGCTATGTGGCGGGAAGCCAGATTGGGTCGAGTTACGCTTGAAATGGCGTGAGGGTAAGTTGAGTCTAGTCATATTCGAAGTGGCATGAGACTAATTAAACCGAATCACAATACCTTAGAATTGGTTGCGTATAGCTCGAACTTTTGAGATTAATGGTTAGCACCAACGATCCAACAGATTTAAGCAACAACAAAGGTTGTAAAAGCATGTACTTTAAGAGGAAGTCAAAGCAACCTGAAAGTGGAGATCAACAACGATATCTACTCAAATAATTTTAAAGTGCATGTAATCCCAACTCATTAAAAGAAGCAAAAGATTACTTTTTTGGCCTAGCAACTACAGAAATATGCAAGTCAAACCATCCAAGTTCAACAAAAAGGCAAAAGAGAGAGGGGAAACTTTTGATATTGCCATTGTTTAAGTACCCATCTAAAAGGCACCAAATATCTCTGAATTTTCCGGAAACTAAAAAAGGATTTTTTTTTTTTTTTGGGGGGGGGGGGGGGGGGGGGGGGGGGGGGTGAAAGAAAGGTGAATGTACTAAAACCCTAACAAAACGATAAAGAGAGTTGAGATCTTATTAAGAAAATGGTGATGGAGAAATAAACCCAACATATAGCCCGCCCTAACACAATGCACCAAACACTAAATGCCACATATTCGGACCAAAAATCTCCAAATTTCGACAAAATAAAAAAGAACTAGATCCCAAAATGAGATCTTTATAGTACCAATCAACTCGACAAATTCAACTGAACTGGGGAAAAATCTACGTCGGTGTACTGATCCAACAAGTCGCAACACAATGCGCCGAAAAATTAAAGAAAAAAAAGTACCCACGTTCTAAAACCACAAATTCGGACCAAAAACCTCCAAATTTCGACCAAATCAATAAGACCCAAACCCCAAAATGAGATCATTAAAGTACAAATCACGCAAATTCACCTGAGTTCCAGGACAATGCACTTACGCACCAAAATATTACCCACCGAACACCAATACAATGCACTGAAATGCACAATACCTAATTCCCAAATCGACTAATTTGGACCGAAAATCTCCAAATTTCGACCAAATAAGCACAACCTAAATCTCAAAATGCGATTTTTCAACCCCCAATCAACTCAAAAAAAGAAAAAAAGAAAGAAAGAAAAAAAAAACTTACCTGAATTGGGGACAAGTTGTCGTTGATGAACTGATCCAGCGTCTGATTCCTCCTCCCGAGGCTCTCGCACACCTTCCCGTCCTGCAAACAGCTCCGGATCTTCGCCCAGTTGGCGTCGTTCTCCACCCTCTTCTGCAGCCAGTGCGAGTAATCCCCGAGGCGATACTCTTTATACCCCCTCCCAGACACGACCCACCCGGCGCCCTTGTTGGTGACGAGGAAGGCGAAGAGGGTGAAGCAGAAGAGGAGGAGGATGAGGAGGAACATGGCGAGGAGGTACAGCCAGAGGAGGCAGGAGCTACGGCAGCAGGACCCGGCGAGCCCGGCGACGGAGAAGACGAGGAGGAAGACCCCGACCGCGACGAGCGGCCGCTGCAGGAACCGCTCGCAGTCGCTGGCGGCGCGGTGGCCGAGCCAGAGCCCGGCGCCGAGCACCGCCACGGAGATCACGAGCGCCGCCACGTTGAGGGCGCCCATCACGCCATTGCTGACGCGCACCATTGGCCACGCAGAGCGAGAGCGAGAAGAGAGAGAGAGAGAGAGAGAGAGAGAGAGTGTGTGCGTGTGGAGAGAAAAAGGTGGTTACCTTTTTGGTTTTGTAAGGAAGAGAACGGGGAAGCGAAAGAGGACGCATGAGTGTTGGCGATTCGGATTCGGATTCGAATTTGGATTCGGGCCAAAACGGGACGGGCGGGTTTTTTAAAATCCGAACTTTAAATTCGAATCCGAAAGTTTATATTCAAATTCTAATCCAACCAAAAACTCCAAATTCGAATCCCAATCTAAAAATTTGAGCCCTAAATAATTATTTTTTTTTATCATATTTCAAAACATAATATATTAAAATATAATTTAAAATATAATATTAAATATTTATATATTTCCGCAAATATGTTTCAATTTGAATCAGATAGAAACAAAAGTTATATTCAAATTTAGACAAATTTTTACTGTTATACTCATAGTTAAAATTATATATGTTTATCATCAAATAAATTATTCGAATTTAAATAAAATTTTGAGTATTTTCCATAGACATACCTAGGTGAATAGAAGCAATGCTATATGTACATTTCAAAATGAATGTATATCCTACACTAGGTGGGGTATCCTTTAAGAATCACTTTATAATTTGTGAAGTGACCTTTCACCACACTCCTATTGTATAGGTGGGGTGTGGGATGCGCACTCCAGAAGAAGTGTATAAGTAGGATTTTTTCATGAATAGAGGCTACATTCCAGGAAATACTTATTGTACATTCTAAAAAATGTGTACATCTAACACTTCACTCATTATGGAATGGAATAAATTTTACTGATCATTCGAAATGATCAATAGAGTGTATCTTATTCTTAAATGAATGGATCATACACCTTTTTTTTAAATCTATGAGTAGCATTACTCTAAATTGCACTAGTAGTTCCTATACTTTGAACAAAGTTTTATTTTGATTCTCAAATTTTAGATTTTAACATTAGCTTAATTAATTACGTTCTTCTATCACAGTGTGCAATAGTGTTATTTTATTTATTATATTATACTCTCTTTTTTTACAAAATACTATTATATTATTATATTTTATTAATTTTTATATTGTACTTTAAATTTTTTTTTTATTTTTTTTTATTTTAATTTTTTTCTCCGAGATAATATTAATTTTTTTTTTTCTCGCCAATCTCTATGTTACTGTTGACAAATATATTGTTTAGACAAAAATCTAACAATTTTATTAAGAAATGTTTTTTAAATAGTAATATATATATATATATATATATATATATATATATATATATATATATATATATATATATATATATGGGCAATGCTACACATACATCCCAAGCAATTGGTGCTATCAAGTTTTCAGTTATTGGATGAAAATATATGCGGTTGGGATTATAGTGGTCCCCTAAAATTTTTACTATTCAACCAACCACCTAGTAAATCTTAGGGGACCAATATCATCCTAGCGGCATATATTTTAATCTAATGACTAAAAACTTGATAGTACTAATGGCTTGGTGCTATCGATAGTATTCCAGCCTAATTATATATATATATATATATATATATACTTTCAAAAGTATAAGTTAATTTATATTTATGAATTTTTTATCATAAAATTTGTATTGTGATTTATATAATTGTACTTTCTTTCTCTCTCTCCTTATCGATAGCATAGTAGCCGGACACTCTCTCTCTCTCTCTCTCTCTCTCTCTCTCTTCTCTCTCTCTCTCTCTCTATATATATATATATATATATATATATATATATTATATATAGTAGGCTTATATATTTTCAAAAGCACAAGTCCAAATATGCTTGTGAATTTTTTACCATTGGATTTATATTGAGATTTGTGCTATTTGCATTTTCTTTCTCTCTCTTTAGTGGACTTTACAATAGCACAAATCTCAATACAAATCCAATGGTATAAAATTCAAAAGCATAATTGAGCTTGTGTTTTTAAAAATATATAAGCTCTCCGCTCTCTCTCTCTCTCTCTCTCTCTCTCTATATATATATATATATACTCTCTCTCTCTCTCTGTATATATATATACTCTCTTTCTATAGAGAGAGAGAGAGAGAGAGAGAGAGTAGAGCTTATATGTTTTTAAAAGCACAAGCTCATTCATATTTGTGAAATTTTTACTATTGAATTTGTATTGAAATTTGTATTTTTTAATTTTTCTTTTTCTTTCTTTAATTGATTTACAATAGCACAAATCTCAATGCAAATCCAATGATAAAAAATCCACAAAAATAAATTGGTTTATATTTTTAAAAATATATAAGCTCTACTATATATATATATATATATATAGAGAGAGAGAGAGAGAGAGATGAGAGTGGAGGGAGAGGAGAGGAGGAGTGAGAGACGGAGAGAGAGTAAGGCATATACACTTTTAAAAGCACAAGTTCAAATATACTTGTGAATTTTTTACCATTGGATTTTTATTAAGATTTGTGCTATTTACTTTTTCTTTCGCTCTCTTTAGTTGACTTTATAATAGCAGAAATCTCAATACAAATCTAATAGTAAAAAATTCACAATAATAGTTGGGCTTGTACTTTTGAAAGTATATAAGCTTTACTTTATATATAGAAAGAGAGAGAGATAGAGAGAGCTAGGCTGAAATGCTATTAATACCACAAAGTCATTGGTGCTATTAAGTTTTTAACCGTCAAATTAAAAAATGTGTGGTTGAGATGATAATGGGCCCTGTGGGTTTAATGGGTGGTTGGGAAAATAGTAAAATCTAACGGATAAAAATAATCAAAGAAATTAATATAAGGGTAGAAAACTTGATAGCACCAAATAATTGGTGCTATCCATAGTAGTCGGACTATACTATCGATAGCATAGTAATCGGACTATAGAGAGAGAGAGAGAGAGAGAGAGAGAGAGAGAGAGAGAGAGAGAGAGAGTAGAGCTTATATACTTATTTGTTTCAGATAAGGTTATAATATGATTGGTACATAGTAGAGGTCCATTAAAGAAGCTTACAAGTGGGCCTATATATTATTAAAGAAGCTTACAAGTGGGCCTATATACATACTAGAGTTCCATTAAATAAGCTTAAAGAAGCTTAGCATTTACCATTGTTAATTGTTAAATTATACGAAACAATCTTGTACTTTAAAACCTTCGAATATTAAGGAATGATTTTATATATTTTTTACATTAACATTCTCTTGTAGGGCTACTATATTATTACGAGTATAAATTTTTTTGTACTCATAATTTTTCTGTCCTTACATGAAGGATTGTGTGGTTAGAATAATAGTGGTCCTCCTATGATTTAGTGGGTTGTTGGTGAAATAGTATAAATCCTAGAGGACCACTATAATTCTAAACGCATATTTCTTAATCAAAAAATTAAAAACTTATGAGTATGAAGGGATATATACTGATAAAAGTATAATAGTCGGACTTTAATATTCTCTCTTATGTTTAGACTCGAAATTTTTTAATAGACCCATAACGTGAATTTAAATTAAATAGAAGATTGCAAGGAGTCTGTCATGACTCGAATATAAAACCGAGTATGTTAAATTATAAGAGAATAGTTATACTTTAGGGTGCGTTTGGAAACGGGTTAAGATAGAACTAGCTAATCCTGGGATAAGTATAAAGTACGGAACTAGAGTGAAAAAGCGTTTGGGATGGTTCCAGGGATAAGAGATTTTGTGTTTGGTTTAATAATGAGGAATAAGAGGAATAAAGAGGTTAAGTTGGGTAAATTACCTTTTTGCCCTTAAGAGTTAATATGTGATAAAAGTTGTTAAAATCTAATTAGTTCGTTTTAATTAATGGATTAATGTTTTAAAAAAATTAAAATAAAATTATAATCATAATTAAATTATATTATTTAAAAATAATATTTAATTTAACATTTTATTTTCTCAAATTAAAATTAAAATTTAAAATATAAAATTTCAACATTTTAATTTTAAGATTTAAAATTTTATAATATTCATTTTAAATAATAAATTTTTAACATAAAATTTTTTTAAAATTTGCAAAAATCGTATATTTGCTAAATATTTGAAAATTTTTGCCCTCAAGCTTTATTATGTGATAAAAATTTGGTAAAATCGCTTTTCTCGTTTTAATTAATGGATTAATGGTTTAAAAAAATAAAAATAAAATTATAATCATAATTAAATTATATTATTTAAAAATAATATTTTATTTAATATTTTATTTTTTCAAATTAAATTTAAAATTTCAAACATAAAATTTCAATATTTAAATTTTAAAATTTAAAATTTTATAATATTAATTTGTGATGATGAGAGTGTATTGGGAAGAGAGAAAGGATGTGGGATGAAGGAAAAGAGAGAGAGGAGAGAGCGGGATTTGTGATGATGAGAGTGTATTGGAAAGAGAGAAAGGAGGGGAGGGGTAGTTTGGTAAAAAGAAAAAATTATAAAATAATGGATAAGAATTATTGTTCCAGCTTATTCTGCTTGTACTGGGATAAGCAATACCGGATAATTCCAGATGCGTTTGGTAGAATAAGGGGATATCCCCCTTATTCCCCGTTCCATCCCCATACCAAACGGCCCTAATGGTTTATATATTTTTATATTAACATATATAACTTACATAACTTAGGATGGGATTTCATTGGTTGAACAATTAAATTCATGCTTTGAATTCAATTTAGCATGTCACACTTCACACTAAGCAAATAAAATTAGATGCATCAATTTTTAGTTTTCTTGGTTGATTAGTACTCAAATTGTTATCCAAGAAATCGGATGCTCGAGCACTATTTTTTAATATTTTATTCAGAAAATGAAAAATGTGCAAAAGGATATTTTCCAAAAAAAAAAAACCCTATTTTTTTAAAAAATAAATTTTCACATTTTTCCGAGAAACCAAAGACTCGATTTGGCAGCTCATGTGGTTATCATTCTGCTGTGAAGTTTTTATTAAATACAAAAGGGTCAGCCAAAGACTTGGCTATTAATTCTTTTTCATCCAATATGTAAAGAACAGTACAGCACACCGAATTGAATCGAATAAGATAAGATAAGAGACCGATGTTAAAGAAGAGAAAACGTATAAAGATTCAAAAGCGTTGTGGCTCACAAATGACGGTTGCAACAGAATCTTTTGATTTGACAGGACATGATAATCAACCAATCACGACTATTCCTTCGAATCACTAAACCCTTCCCCCACATCGCTGTCTTATCTTATCCTATTCAATTCAATCCTGGGTGTCGAACAGGATTTGACAAGATTATCAGGGAGATCTAAAGAGCCAATGCTGCTTCTATAATTTGGCTGAGATTCCAGTGGAAACAACTCTTTATGATCAGAAGAAGGCGACTTTGGTCCAGCATAAGTTGGCTCGCTTGCTTGATCAGTTTCATCCTTAATGGAACTGCTTGATGCAGAAGAAACACTCGTTTGCGGTTTTTGTGAACCTGAATCCTGCCCAATTCAACTTGCATTGATTATGTATCGCATATCAATAAAGAATAATAGTTTTAGGTGCTTAGTTAAAAGAGGCCTTTTCCAAATACCACTCAACACTGCAGTTTCTTACAAGAAAGTAGCCTCGAGTTCTGCGATCATTTATATCAAAAAGATTTTTCTATGTACAACATTTATATGAACAAAGTTTAGTTTTCGACAGCAGAATATGAAATTCAGATTTTTCAGAGACATTTATGCAAGTAGATAATTTTGCAGGGCATGCATATAAACATGTCTAAGATATATATTGCGCGAATGCTCAATCCTACCTGAAGTGACAGCCATATAGCTTCCATAACCATCACATCCTCAAGATCTACATCCAGTTCTTCACTTCTGCTGCCAAAAAAAAAAGCATTATACTAAATAAATATCTATAACAATCAACATGACTCATTTCGCAATTTGAATGCGTATTATGTGCATTTTAAGCACTCCATTTTGCATGTTATTGTTGCAAACAATGATGAAAAAAAGTTAATAAAGAAGCAAAATGTACAAGTTCTAAGAGTCCGCTGTGACAGGATTTTCAGGACCTGAAGCTGTTAGTGTATGTAACCGAAGTGTTTCCATCGACATGTTCATGTAGTAATGCGTCTCTTATACTGGAGGCATCAAAACTATCACCTGGTCCAGAAAATCAATGTAGATATAAATAAGTCTACGCGCAAAAAGAATGCGTAAATAAATCAATCCGTAATCACAATATACAGAAGAAACAGAAAGTCACCACAAGATGGTCCAGTCATATCTGAGAATGGAGTTTGAGTTCCAGAGAGAGACTGCTGATTACGGCCGACGAGTACAACATTATTGACAGTTTCAGATTCATGCCGCATCCTTATCTTCGCCTCGATAACCTTTTGCTCTTCCTTTACAACAATGAATTAAATACAACACAAACATAAAGAACAGAACTGTAAGAAGTTCTTACCGCGAGTTCAATGTCCGTCTCCTTCACAGTCCTACAGCCGCGGTATTCAACTGCATAGGAGCTAGTTTTGCAGAATGGGCACCTTTAATAGTTAAAGTACTTTACATCCAATATCTTAAATTTACTAAAAAAATTCGCTAGTAATGCTTCTAAAGTGACTCATGATGACACCAGAGATTAGTCTCGCGCTAAAAAAATGCCTCGATTATTTTGCCTAAGATCACCGCCAATTGTTGTTGAATCTAGCCTTACTGAAACATGCACAATTTATGGTTAAATGAGACCACAAACGAACCGAAACATGTCTCAATCTTGGCGAATGCGTGCGAGCTTGAAAAAATGTTTATGTTTAAACTTATTGAGACTGAAAGAAACTCTTAGCTTAGCATTTAGAATTCGTTGATCGGCAGAATAAACACATTCACTACAAAATGACTGCATAAACATCTGAGAAAACTAAATAGTATAGAATTAAGATTCTTAGAATAAAACTAGTAAACTTAACAGCATCCTATTTTATCACTTATGTCATGGAAAAATAACAAATATGCAGATTCATTTTAAAGAGGATACTGCGCGGGTCGGGAGGCGTCAGAAGGCATCATCTGCAGGAAACACTCTGCAAATTAAGAACACAAGAAGATTTCGAATGAACTTCACTTGAAAAGGGAAGGAAAATAGAAATAATTGAATAGAATATAATGAAGCCAAAAAGCACGCAAGAACAAGTTATGAATAAACCCATTATAAAATGAAACATAAAGGGAACTGGAGAATCTTACAAGGTTTGAAGGGAATGAGCAAAGTATATATCAAGCAGTAATTGATTGAACTCACCAGTACAGATCCCTTTGGTGCAACACTTGGATCGATTCAGGCTTGGATAGTACTGCAGAAAAAAAAAAAAAAAAAAAAAAAAAAAAATGGTGAACTTAATAAAAGAGCATTCTATATACAGCATATATATACGGAACAAAATATATGATACGATTTGAGCAGTTTTAAAGAAATTAAAATACCACTAATAAAATATAAAAAAATTTTATTAAATAAATTTATTTTTTAAAAAAGCAAGTTAAAAATCTTTGAGGTCCCTTGTTATCATCATATTAGGTTAATTAAGATAAAAAATATAAATAAAAAAATTCTAATTTAAAATAATAATGAGTTTATAAAAATGGAATGAAAAAAGTGAAAAATTATATGTAAAGTAGGAAAAAAAATAAATAATTAGTTGAAAAATAAAAATTCTAAATAAAAAAATTTTAAAATTCTACTCTAAATTGTGTGGAGAGATAGAGAAAGAGATAGATGAGACTAGGAAAATTGGATAGGTGATTTTATTATTTATTTATTTATTTTTTCTCTTTTCTTAAACGGGTACGGATAAATGCACGTGTCGCAACCATGACGGCATCACAATGCTACAATCACACATCCACACCGTGATAGATATGGTGTTTATTTTTAGGAAAATGCTATTTTACCTTTTAAAAGAAATGTACAGATTTCATCAATTCAATAAATAAAATATAATAAATGATCACTTCACAATTTATAAAATAATATTTAAAAAATATTATATTTTTAAATAGATGGAATGTATAATATACATCATTTTCAGAATATACAAATAGTATTGTTTTTATTTTGAAGCTGTTTTCTAACTTAGTATAGAGCTAATTCTAAACTTTTTATTTCCTATAAGGCTATGCTACATCCTACACCTAAGCCCATCCTAATGTGGATATTTATCTACTCGTCATTTCGTAGTGACGAGTGAAATTTATTCCATTCTAAAATAGATAGATGTAAAATGTACACTTTAAATAAGGTGTACACTTATATATACCCTTTTCTATAAGGCTATTAAATTTATTCCTGAATTATTTTTTTATCAAATGAGTTAAATATTGGCAACATGACAGTAAATGTGATACCAAGAAGCAAATAGGGCACTCCTCGAGATCGAATCGGGGATCGTCGAGGGCGTCGAAGCACGGGGCGAGCTTGCGCGACAGGATGAGGCGGCGGAGCTTCCGGTAGTTCACTTCCAGGGGCTCCCGAAGGACCCGCCGTGGCCGCGTTAGCCGATCGTCCACCGCCTCCCTCCGCCGCCACAGCCCCCGCCCCCGGATGCCGCACATCCTGTTCCCCATCACCGCCGTCGACTGCTGCGATTTCGACTTCTCATTCGGAGAGAGAGAGAGAGAGAGAGAGAGGATTTTTAAATTGAGGAGATAAAGGAAAAGGGAGGGAACAAAAAGTAAAAAAAAAAATTTATTTCTTTTTTTTTTTAAAAAAAAAGAAAAAAAAAAGTGGGAAACGGGGAGAGCAAGCAAAGGAGAAAGGAACAAACTACGTTGCCAAAACTGAGTCAAAGCCTGATCAGATTCGATTCCATCCACATTATTGAACCCAATTTAGGCCTCCCTTGACATTTTTATTAATTTCTTTTTTTAGATTTTAAAAGTGTAAAAAAAATATATATTCCTATAAATATATTTGCTGTCGCACTTTTATCTCTCTGTCTTTTAAAATTATATGTTTTGTTATTTTAAAATTTAAAATTATACTGATCGGCTGTTGCTAGTGCAAGCGCCAAAGAGATGAATAGGACTCAAAATTTATTAGTATTCTTTCTCACCCCACTTGTATAGTTGGTCCTTTTGTTTTTCTTTTTTTTTTTTTTTTTTTTTCTTTTTTTTTTTGCATAGTTGATTTCATTTTAGGATTTAATAAAGTTTTGATGGTGTTTCCAATAAAACTATCATACATTATTTAAAGAATATAAAGGAGTACAATTATAAATTAAATAATATTTTTTTATATATATAATATTAATAATCAATTTTTTTTTTTTTTTTTTTTAATTTTATGAGAAAAACTTTTAGATTCGCCACCGTTAATATTCAAGATTTCAAATTCAAAATTTAATTACTTCACATCTCTTGCTAAATTTATTTTTAATAAAAAAATAAATTAAAATAGATAGTATAAGGCCTTTCTCTCCAAAGGAAAAAAAAAAAAAAAAAATTGAAGTTGTAGCACTTACTGTTTTATTACTATCATAAATCGTGTGATGCAACTGAGTAACTCACTCAGAAATCTATTATACTTTAAAATATAGTTGGAATGTATATATAAAAAATAGGGATAATTGTCTGTTCACCTCTAAAATCTTAAAAAATATCTGATTTATTCTTTTTATTTTTTTTCTTTCCAATATACCCCTCATACATTCCACCGTTATTAAAAATATCTTTACCGTTTCCCTTTGTTAAGTTAACTAGGGTTAAACTAGAGTTAAATAATAATCGGAGTCGAAAACTATCAGATATACCTATTTTGCCCTCATCTGTCAAAACTATTGAAAATTTTAAAAATACATAAGAAAAGTTGGTTATGGTAGAAGGGTATATTTGAAAGAGCAAAATGGTAATTTCATACAGATAACGGCAGCTCCAAACGGTACACTAACAGAGTTTAACTTCAGGGGTATTTTGGAAAGAACTTGGTACGTAAGAAGGGTGGTTTTAATATTAGCTTTCTAAGAGAGGTAAATCTGAAAATAGAAAAATTTTTAGAGATATATAAAAAATTGCCCCTAAAAAATATTGTGTTTATTCTCAAATTATATAACTTTATGAAAGTCAATTTCCTACTATTTACTAATTTACTTTACTCTTTTTTTTCTTCATTTTTAAGAATAAACCAAGTACATAAATAGTTTACCAATGGATGTATGTTTTGAACAATGATGCAATAGTAATGATGCCAGGTTAAAAGCTATAATTTAAAATTTTGAATATGGGATCTTTTAATTTTGACAATTTTAAATTTCAAATATTCTCAAATAGTTAAATGTACTTCACTATTTTAATAGCATACAATGCACATAATGATTATATATATAAGCTTTAAAATATAAAGAAACTCTTTTTTTTTCTTCCAAATTTGATAAATAATTCGATCATCTCCAATTTTGTTACTTTTTTTATATATATTAAAAACATATACATGTTTTGAAGTTTTATAAGGTTATATGCAAGAAACACAATTAAAATGGTTTTATAATTAGTAATTTCAATTGACAATAGGGATCATCAAAATTTTAAAGTTCAGACACAAAATTGTAAAAACTTTAAATTCCATAGGTGTAATTTTTTTTTTTTTTTCCTTTAAGACAGAAAATGGTGAAATTTAATTTAAGTTAAAAAATAGAAAATATTAATATTGAAAGTTCTATTCATGAATAATTTGATAAAATTTAATTTAAAATATTTAATTATCAAAATTGAAAAATCAGATGTATAGTTGTAAAAAAGCCCAAGTTCAAGGTGTGAATTTTTCTTCTTCTAGGAAAAAAAAGGGGAAATTTAATTTAAAATTAACAAAATTTAAATTAGAAAGAGAAAATCGGAGAGATTTGTTTTAAAATTGAAAAATCAGGTGTATAGTTGTAAAAAAAATCCAAGTTTAAGGTGTGAATTTTTCTTCTTTTAGGAAAAAAAAAGAGAAATTTAATTTAAAATTAATAAAATTTAAATTAGAAAGAGAAAATCGGAGAGATTTGTTGTAAAGTTTAAAATTTTTAAAATATTAAAAAAAAAAAATTCCGTTGCCGGGACTCGAACCCGGGTCTTTCGGGTGAGAGCCGAATATCCTAACCAACTAGACTACAACGGATTGATCAAAGTAAATTGTTATATTTTATTTATTTAATAAATATATATTTTTTTTTTTTGTGATTTTTATATTTAATATCTTTGATAAGAACCTCCCAAAAAACAAAAAAGAAAAAAAAAAAAAGAAGAAAAGGCATTGATTAGCATTAGCATAACTAATCTGATATGTTATGAGGTGAAAATCATGTCAGAAAAAATTTCAAACTTGAACGTTTGGAATCGGTACAGAACCGAGAATAGCGGGTTTATCCCCCTTATTCTCCCAAACGCTCCGGAAACCATCTGGTATTGCTTAACCCAGAACAAGGAGAATAGCTGGTATAACAAATCTCATCCTATTATTTTAATATTAAAATTTTCACCATATTACCCTTCTTCCCTACTTTATCTCCTCCCAACATATTATTTTAATAAAAACTCTCTCCACTCTCTCTCTCCTCTCCCCTCATTTCTCTCTTCCCAATACACTCTCATCATCACAAATCCCTCTCTCTCCTCTCTCTCTTTTCCTTCATCCCACCTCCTTTCTCTCTTCCCAATACACTCTCATCATCACACATTAATATTAAAAAATTTTTAAATTTTAAAATTTAAATATTGAAATTTTATGTTTGAAATTTTAAATTTAATTTGAAAAAATAAAATATTAAATTAAACATTATTTTTAAATAATATAATTTAATTATGATTATAATTTTATTTCTATTTTTTTAAACTATTAATCCATTAATTAAAAGGAGAAAAACAATTTTACAAAATTTTAATCACATAATAAAGCTTGAGGGCAAAAATTTATAAATATTTAGCAAATATACGATTTTTCCAAATTTTAAAAAAATTTTATGTTAAAAATTTATTATTTAAAATAAATATTATAAAATTTTAAATCTTAAAATTAAAATGTTGAAATTTTATATTTTAAATTTAAATTTTAATTTGAGAAAATAAAATATTAAAATAAATATTATTTTTAAATAATATAATTTAATTATGATTATAATTTTACTTTTATTTTTTTAAACCATTAATCCATTAATTAAAACGAGAAAAACGAGTTTACAACATCTTAATGACATAATAAAGCTCGTGGGCAAAAATTTACAAATATTTAGCAAATATACAAATTTTGCGAAATTTAAAAAAATTTTATGTTAAAAATTAATTATTTAAAATTAATATTATAAAATTGTAAATCTTAAAATTAAAATGTTGAAATTTTATATTTTAAATTTAAATTTTAAGTTGAAAAAATTAAATATTAAATTAAATATATTATTTTTAAATAATATATTTTAATTATGATTATAATTTTACTTTTATTTTTTTAAACCATTAATCCATGCGGTAAAACGAGAAAAACGAGTTTACAACATTTTAATGACATAATAACGCTCGTGGGCAAAAATTTACAAATATTTAGCAAATATACAAATTTTGCGAAATTTACAAAAATTTTATGTTAAAAATTAATTATTTAAAATTAATATTATAAAATTGTAAATCTTAAAATTAAAATGTTGAAATTTTATATTTTAAATTAAAATTTTAAGTTGAAAAAATTAAATATTAAATTAAATGTATTATTTTTAAATAATACATTTTATTTACGATTATAATTTTACTTATATTTTTTTAAATCATTAAACTATTAATTAAAACGAACTAATTAATTTTTAACATCTTTTATCACATATTAACTCTGGGGGGTAAAAAAGTAATTTATCCATCTTATCCTCTTTATCCCTCCTATTCCTCATTATTAAACCAAATATAAATTCTCTTATTCCTGGAACCATCCGAAACGCGTTTTAGCTCTAGTTCCGTACTTTATACTTATCCTCGGTTTAGCCAATTCCAGCTTAAGCCGCTTCCAAACGCACCCGAAGCGTCAGCCAATAGTTGCTTTTCGGATTAAGAACACGCTTCTGAGCCAAATAGTTTTATTCGGTTGCTAAATTGATCTCGAGTCCTTCATAACGATGCAAACGGGACGGATTCAAGGACCGAATGGATTTTTCATTTTCTGCTCTTTTTTTTTATCGGATTTACAGAGGTGGCAATTTAATTTGCTGTTTACGAGCTAGTTCATGTTCGGCTCGAATTAAGTTCGAGATCGTCGATTTGTTTAATAAACGAGCCGAACACGAGCTGAGCTGAGAGCAAGCTCGCTCGTGTTTATATATATATATATATATATAGAGTCCGGCTACTATACTATCGATAGTAACAAGCATTTGGTGCTATCAAATTTTTTACCCTTAGATCAACCCCTTTAATTATTTTTACCCGTTAAATTTTATTATTTTCCCAACCACCTATTAAACCCAAGGGGCTCACTATCATCTCAATCACACATCTTTTAATTCAATGGTTAAATACTTAATAGCACCAATAACTTGGTACTATTAATAGTATTCCAGCCTAGCTATATATATATATATATATATATATATATATACATATAAATATATATATATATATATATATATATATATATATATATATATATATATATATATATATATATAAATTTTATGTTATTTATAAATTTTGATTATTATATTAAAATTTTAATTTTTTAATATTTTTTAAAAATTTTAATCAAATAGTAAGACTGGCAATTTAATTTACTGTTCGGAAGTCAGAATTTTCAGTTCGATATTTTAACAAACAATATCTTGTTCGTCTCAGTTAATTAACGAATGAACACAAGTTGGCGCTAGCTAGCTCTAATGATGAAATCATGCATACAATGAAATTAGCATATGAGGATTTAATTTGTCGAAGCATAATCAAAGAGTAATGCTAAACCCAAGTACTTTTTTCACTAGTCAAAGTTCATAAAATTATAAAATCATATGCAAAAGATTCTGAGACTGTAGGTAGCTGTTTAATTAGTAATTTTTAGTACATTTTTCCTATAAAACAACAGTAAAAGAGACCCAATAAATTAACTAACACCTTAAAATAATATGGATCCATACAACCACACCTTAAAATAATATGGATAGGTTAAAAATTTTATACTCTACCTATTTAATTTAGAGTCAGGATCCGACTCTAAATACTTAAGTTACTAATATACTCAATAAGTTTATTTGAACGATCTGAATAGTGACTATCTTTATACCATCTGCTTAAGATTGGATACGGATTGGATGCGAGTAAGATCTAAATTGTATACGAATATCCGTATGCATATAATTTTTTATACATTTGATTAAACAGTATATGAACGAATCATAATTCTCTCATAATAAAAAAACTCATGTTCTAATAAATTACACCTAGTTCAAAACAAAAAAGATATATCACTTAATTTCCATCATCACAAAATCCATAGAAAAACTATCGTATTTCATCGAATATTATTTTCGAATATTTCTCCGGGTTTGGATCTAGGTCCGAATTTGAATACTATTCTACACGCAACTCATTAAAAGGTCAGATTCGAATATGGTTCAAGTCGGATATGATTATAAAATTTTCGAGTCTATATCTGAAATTTTAATGAATAAATTTTTTTATCCATATATTATTTAATTTTTTATCGAGTCCACTTCGATGCGAATAGGGATCAAGTCGGATATGACATAGGGTTATTTTAAACAGCTTTAAAATTAACAATTTCTTGCTAATTAAATGTTCTAAAACAAAATCTGATGACACATAAAGTAGGCGTGCACACGTAGATTAAAACAATAATTATTTTTTTTTTATTATTAATACGTGCGAACAGACGCACAATGCTTGCTTATTTAAACGAAGTAGTACCAACATCATCAATCAACTAATAAAATGGCACAAAATTAAGTCTCCTTCATCCATAATATGTTAATTGTTTCTTGGTCGACATGGATCATTTAGAATTGAGTTTGAAGCCAATCGATAGTCTTCTTATGTAGCTGAAATGTCTTTGCAAGAATATCATCGCAGATGGGAGGGTTCGATCAAAAGATTGTATTAGCTATTGTGATGGCATTAGGGTTTTGGCTGCTAAGACCTGAAATGGCAACAACATTTGTCTTCTCGATGTTGAATTGGAACTGAATAAGTTCTTCAGGAAACACGAACACGTCGCCCTTGTTCAAAATCTTAGAGAAGAGCTTGTTATTGGGGTTAGACGTAACGAAACCAACGTAGAATACGCCTTCCAATTCTGTGAAGACCTCGCAGGCTCGCGGGTGAGTGTGAGGTGGGTTGAGACCATAGGGTACAAAGTCTAATCTAGCTAAGTAAATGTCGAGCGTGTTGAGTCCAGAGCATCACCGTATTAACTAGAGTGGTATTAAATCCGAATTTGTTCATCGTGTTACTGGATTGGTCAAGCCCCGTGAAGAAAAAATCTTCGGGGGTAGTGAAGTTCGGGTTCTTACAAACAAACCCATTCACAAACACTACAAGAAAAAAAAACATAGATCTAGTAAGTAATTAATCATGCTAAAATCAGTAACCGTCAAAGAAAGAAAGAGCAACAAGAAGAAAAGAACACAAACATATCCGGAGAGTTTTTATCGGTGACGCAGAAATCTTGCAAAGGACTAGAATCAGAGGCAATGACATGAGAAAAGGCGAGGGTGAGGAGAGCAAGGAGGAGAACACGAAAAGCTATTTCTATAATTGCTCTACTTAGCTAGTAACTTAGATAATGTAAAGTGAGTGTGTTATTGTTAGAATTTATTTAGTTTTTAATTGATTTTAAACCTATTTTTGACCTTTGGGCTTTCTGGATGGTCCAACAATAATGGGCTTTACTTGAGAGCCCATTGCTTTAACTCATTACATGTGATATTTAATTCCACATCGAAAACTCATCACATGTGATAGTTATTTATATACTCATTTTTCTTTAGTTGTGTAGGTTTAGGAGAAAGTGAGAGTCGAGCTTTTCCTAAACATACAGAAACACACGCGAGTCGCGCATGCGATCTTGACCCGACTCTTTTTTATTTGCTTTTTTATTTATGCTTGGCTTAGTCTTGACTTAGGAAAGGCCTTCTCGCACTACCTAAGAGGCTTGTCTTGGGAAGTGCCTGGTAGGCTGCCCAAGGCCCTCCTCGGTAGGAAGTGCCTGGTAGGCTGCCCAAGGCCCTCCTCGGTAAGGTCTAATGTCTAATCCAAGATTTAGCCGTTGGATCCTTCCTCAAGGTGGATTTGAGACATATATATATATATATATATATATATATATATATATATATATATATATATATATATATATATATATATATAGTCCTGCTAGAATACTATCGATAGCACCAAACAATTGGTGCTATCAAGTTTTCAGCCGTTGGATGAAAAGATATGCGGTTAGGATTATAGTGGTCCCCTAAGATTTTTACTATTCAACCAACCACCTAGTAAATCCTAGTGGACCACTAAAATCTCAACCGCATATTTTTTCATCCAACGGCTAAAAACTTGATAGCATCAATGGCTTGGTGCTATCGATAGTATTCTAGCCTAATTCGATATATATATATATATATATACATGGGTGTTCTTGGTTAAGTTACGAGCTACTTCTGATTTACCGTAAAGTTTTACACCGAGCTTTACATAGTCTTTACTACATTGAGTTTTACCTTTTGTTGCATCTCTGAAAATCGACGGGTTCGATCTGTGCCATTCCAGAGTCGTGCCGACGGGGTGGACAGTGATCGTTGTATCGCTAGGCGTGATTGCCGAAGCCTCGTACGTGGATGGACAGTCTTGCTTCTAGGATAGCACATCCGCATGACTCAACTCACAGGCTTTATCTAATCTCTACTATTCTTTTATTAATTGTATAGTAATAATTTGTATGATAACTTAAATTTGAATATTTTAAATTTAAATCAATTAAATATTATTTTATTAAAAATATTTATTTGAAAATATTTTTCACCAGTTATGGTGTGCATGCTATGGGTCAGAGGATATGAATATATATATAGAGGATAAAGTTATGAAAGAGTCAATGAGTAGGTAGTAATCAATAAATTAATTGAGCATGTCAAAGCCAAGTTAACTTTTCTCACATGTATCTTTGTCCAAGTACTACATTTGATTGGGTCATGGTTTAAGAATACAATAGGTTGATTAATGTCCTTTTTAAATTATTTGTTTCTACAGCAAAGATAATTGGAAGAATCTATGCATTGCGACACGAATACACCACGTGTTATTTGGTTGGGATTTTTATATATTAGTCCACCAAATCCTAAAATTTATCTGTTTGCCCCGTAAAAGTTGTTAGCTTTAATTGTGTGATTAATTTCTATAGATCATGCTCCATTGTGTATAAAAACTATTTTTGTTTTTTGGTTTCTAAGTAATTAATTAAAAATATTTATTATTATTGTTGTAAAATGAGGGGGAAATATATTAATAGCAATTTCACCGATGGTGGATAATTTTACAATCCACATCCTAAACATCCAATGAAGAGCCAAGCACAAGTGCAATAATAAAATAAAGAAAACTACAAAAGAACACAATGATTTTACGTGATTCGGCTATATCTACATCCACGGGAGAACAAATAAAGAAGCTTCCATTATAAAATTATGAAGATTATAAAAGAGTTACAAATGGAAGAGATATCACATTTTCTCAAAAATAAAGAGAAGCTCCAATAATCTCTAACTCTATCTAAATGGTGCAAACCACATCTCATAAGGAAGATCTCACCTCTTTTGATAGAATCAAGATGAAACCAAAATCCTAGGATTTTTCTCTCTTCTCCCATAACTCGAATGCGGTCTCTATATATTTTTTTAATATTCTAATATGTCTTTTTTTAGCCTTTAATAGAGGAAGCTATTAAATATGGACTTTTGGATCAAAAGAATTATGATTCAAAAACTTACAAGTAGGATGCCCAAATATATAGTTAGAAAATATAAAAATAGAATATTTAACTTCACTAAATTATATAGCCCAAATAACAAGGCCCAAATAACATATAGGCCTAATATAATTAAATCAACAATTTTTCACTTGAAGGCAATCTCCATTTTTCAAACAAGTAATTTCCATCCATCAAATAAACTTCACCACAATGCATTGTTCTCCAACCACTCTATCTATGTCTCGATCAATCCGGAGTGCTTCCTGCAAAGTTTGAGTTTTTTCACAGGAACAACCTTTGTCAACATATTCGCAAGATTTTTCTTTATATCTATCTTTTCTACATCCAAGTATTGACAATCTAATGTCATTCGAATAAAGCGAAAGCGAACGTCAACATGCTTAGTTTGGAAGTGATATGCCGTATTCTTTGCAAGATGAATTACACTTTGATTATCACAATGCACAACATATTTACTTTGTTTCACTCCGAATTGTGCAAACAATCATTTCAACCAAATCATTTTTTTTGCCGCTTCAGTCATAGCAACATATTAGGCTTTCGTAGATGACAAAGCAACAATGTCTTGCAATCTAGACATCCAACTAACCGCACTACCTCTAAATGTGAAAACATATTGCATAGTGGACTTTCTTAATTGTCTCTCTACAACCAGTATGATCAGAATCAATATATTCATTTACCTCTAAAAAAGTTCCACTAAAACACAAGCAAACATTTTGTGTGCCCTTTAAATACCGAAGAATCCACTCAACGGCTTGCCAATGCTCACATCCCGAATTAGACATATATCGTGAAATAACTCCAACCGCATAAGCTTTATCCGATCTTGGCATACAACAAACTTCCAATGGCGGAATTATAAAGAACATTTTTCATTTTATCTCTTTCAATCTCATCCTTTGGAGATAACTTGAAATGTCCGGTTAATGAAGTATAAACCGGTTTATAATCATTCATTTCAAATCTTTCAACAACGTACCTTGAAAATATAATCTGATTGACTAAGTCATAACTTGCCATGCTCCCTATCTCTTTTAATTTGCGTGTCTAAAATTTTCTTTGCTTTACCAAGATCCTAAGTAGCAAACTTTAAATTTAAAATATTATTTTGATCATTACTAGCAATCAACATATCATCCACATATAGTAACAAAATAGTGAATGAATCATATGTTGAACCTTTAAAATAAACACAATGATCAAAATCACATTTTTAATTTATAGCCTATATCATGCATGAAAGAATCAAATTTTTTATACCATTATCTAAATACTTCATTTAAGCCATAAAATTAGTTCTCGGTGTATTGATTTTTCTCAATGCGGTAGAGGTCTGTATCAGAAATTAACAAAAATTTGGTCCAAGTAATATGCTACATGTACATAGATTACTGTTCCTTGCGATGGAACTAAATGCATACCATTGTTGTGAAAATAAGTAAATAAAAGAGCAAAAATAGTAAGTACGTAGTCATTGCTCATATTAAAATATATAGTACTTAGCCAAAGATACGTATACAAAAGAGAAAATCTAATTACAATTGGCTTTGCACGTTCAATTAATTACTATATACGACTTCTTAATATATTAATTACTACCTAACGTTGTAATACTCTTCCTTAAACGCTGTAGCTAACTACCAAGGACTCTTTCATAGCCTTATCCTCTATATATACTCGTCTCTTCTAACCCATTAGCACCACAACACATTTTTACTCAGAAGATCAGATATATTATACAAATGGCTTCTCGCATTCTCCTCCTCTCTCTCATTGCCCTCGTGTTTTCTCAGGCAATTGCCTCCGATCCTAGTCCTCTCCAAGACTTTTGCGTTGCCGATAAGAACTCTCCAGGTGTGCATATGTCCTCCTACTCTTCTTATTTTGTTATATATTTTTTTTCTAAATCATTTTATAATAATTACTTAGTAAATTTGTGTTGGATTAATATGTTTTTGTTCTTGTAGTGTTTGTGAATGGACTTGTTTGCAAGAATCCGAACTTCACCACGCCCGAAGATTTCTTCTTCACGGGGCTTGACCAACCTGGTAACACGCCCAACAAACTAGGGTTCAATGTGACTCTAGTTGATGTGTCGAAGCTATCTGGACTCAACACGCTCGGTATTTCTATAGCTCGATTAGATTTCGCACCCTACGGTCTCAACCCACCTCACACTCACCCGCGAGCGACCGAGGTCTTCACGGTAGTGGAAGGCACATTCTACGTTGGCTTCGTTACATCGAATCCCGGTAACAAACTCTTCTCCAAAGTTTTGAACAAGGGCGACGTGTTCGTGTTCCCCGAAGGGCTTATTCACTTCCAATTCAATATCGGGGAGACAAGTGGTTTTGGCATCTCAGGTCTTAGCAGTCAGAATCCAGGTCTGATCACTATAGCTAATGCGGTCTTTGGGTCGAACCCTCCTATCTCCGATGATATTCTCGCCAAGGCATTTCAGCTGGATAAAAAGATTGTTGATTGGCTTCAAACTCAGTTCTAAATGATCGAGAGCAATCAAAATCCTTGAATGGCACTTTTAACTTCATATATAATCTTAATTAGTAGTTAATTAGTTGGTTTCTTTGTGCTTGTTCTAAATAAGCAAACACCTTGTATCTGTTTGCATGCATTTCAATAATAAATTTATGTGTTTAATTTATATATATATATTTATATATAAATATGTATGTATGTATGACCACCACCGTGCATTGATCCAACCAAGTTAATTTGAAGCCTCATTACTTTACAATTATGGTCAAAAAAATAAAAATAAAACAAATATGCTACCATACTCTAATTAAGAATTAATTATTAATTAATACTCATTAATTTTGAATAGCTTGATGCTCAGGCAAGAGGACTGAGAAGATTACAGAAACAGATTACATGAGATAACTCAAAAAACAAAACATCAAAAATAAATTACATCCAATATACATCTTAGTTTCGATTGGTCAACGTGAATCATGAGCCTGAATCCAATTTATTATTATTTTGTCCACCTAAGAGTCTTAACAAGAATATCATCAAAGGCCTTAACAAGCATATCATCAGAAGTAGACCGTTCGATTCAAAAATCGATTCGCCAATCCTAATGAGGCATGAATTTTGGCTATTAAGGGAAGCAATGGCGACCGCAATGGTCAAACCAAAGTTGAACTCAAAGCGAGTCAAACTCTGGGAGAACACGAACATATTGCTCTTTCATATATATATATATATATATATATATATATATATATATATATATATATATATATATATATATATATATATATATAGAGGTTTCTATACTATTGATAGTATTAGAGTTTCTATACTATAATTTTATTTTTTATTTTAGAATATTCAAATCAATGATTCGTTAAATATGATCTAGAGTATATGAAATTTTTAAAAATAAAATTTAATTTTTTTTCGGCGTTGTTTACTAAGTAAATCATGTCAAAATGAACGATAAAAATTAAATAATTTTTAAAATTTGTGGATAGCACTTTTAAATTAAAGATGAAGAACGCCGATCTTGATTTAAATAGTTTAAAATATTTTCTATCAAGATTAAAATAAATTTAGATTCTTCTACACCGTTAAACTACAAACTCACTATAATAGCCGTTAAAAATTAACAATTTTGAAAAGGTTTGACCATAAAGAAAACTATGTCGAAAAATTATAAATTTTTTTTTCTAAGAATTTCGTATATCCTAAATCAAATTTAACGGTGAGGATTGTCGATTTGAACATCCCTAAAATCGAAAATGGGACTATAGTATAGGAGCTTCAATTATGGATGACAATGGATACGGATACTCAAAATTTTATCTGAAACCGAATCCGAACGTAATGGATTTACCTGATGTTAAACGGATATGAATTTAGATACGGATATAAAAAATAAAAACCCGACGAATTTGGATTCGGATATGGATTTTGACTGTACTCGACCCGAACCCGAATTCTACCCAAACCCGAATTCGCATATGGAAAGGCCGGAGCTCCGGATCTGGGGGCAGCTGCATGGTTAATTGGAAAACAGTCCGCAGAAGCAAAAGGGATGGGGGCCTTGGTGTTCTGAACCTGGAAAACATGAACTCTGCTCTGCTAGCGAAGTGGTGGTGGCGATACTTCTCTGATGAATTGACCCCTTGGAGACCCTTAGTAAAGAGCCTCTACTACCGCTGCAGAAGACCCCTGATTGAAGGAACCTCGTTCAAACCTTTCTCGCACTAGTGGAAAAGTGTGCTCGGAACGAGAGATCTCTTCAAGTGCGGCACGACTCGGTCTGTGGGAGACGGAGAATTGACAAGCTTCTGGTCAGATATTTGGATTGGGAGCTCGAGCCTATCAACCCAATTTCCAAGCATCTTTGAACTGGCTACCAACAAGAGTCTCCGGGTTGCAACGAGCAGAACGGCTAGAAGTGGGCGAGAATCCTGGAGGGCCTTAGCCCAGGCCTAACAGACCTCGATGATCCAATTCGGGAGCTGAAATCGACAACGCCAAACATCAACCTCACAAGCAACAATGACGTATTCCTCTGGCGCTGGACAACTTCCAGGCGTTTCTCGGTTAAGTCCTTGTATCGCTTCTTGCAAGACAGTGGGGAAGTCGACTCCCGCTTTGACAAACTTTGGAAGATGAAGTCACCGTTGAAAGTTAAAATCTTCGTTTGGCTGGTACTCAGAAGGAGAGTCCTGACTGGAGACATCCTTCTCAAAAGGAACTGGAGTGGGTCCACCTGTTGTACCTTCTGCCTTGGAAACGAGGAAACCGCGAACCACCTATTCGTCTCCTGTACATCAATACAAGCACTGCTGGAGACTTTGCTGCCAAATAAAATGGAAATTCGCAATAGCTCAACCGTCGACGGTCTGTAGGAGGTGCATGCGCTCAAGAAAGGTGGTTGGGGCAAACGAGCTCTCACCACTGTCGCAGCCACGTGGTGGGCCATCTGGTTGGAAAGGAACAGAAGGATCTTCGAAAACAAGAGTCGTTCCCTCCGTGAGACCCTAGCCGATATCAGACTCCTCCGATCTTGCTAGATCAGATTCTGTGTTTCGTAGTTTTTTTTTTTTTTTTTTTTTTTTTTGGGGCCCTTCTGCACTGTTGCAGTCACCAGTTGCCCCACCCCTGTGCTAAATTCAACCACGCCTTGAATGAAGCGGCAGCATGCTGCCTTTCTCTCTCAAAAAAAAAAATTTACCCTATATAATATATATGTATATAAATATTTGATATTATATTTAAATTTATATTTTAAAATTTTAAATTTAATGTAATATTTTTTGAAATATTATAAAGAGAAAATGAGAAATAATTGTTTTGGATTTGAATTTTTAGGTTCGGGTTCGGATTTTGAATTTTTGATCGGGTATGAATTTGGATATGTATTTTTAAAATCCGTCTGATTCGGATTCGGATTCGGATTCGGATTTCGAATTTAGTAGTCGGGTTCGGGTTTTTGAAAATCCACCCCAAATTTGATCCGTTGACATCCCTAGCTCCAATACCATCAATAGTATAAGGGCCTAACTCTCTCTCTCTCTCTCTCTCTCTCTCTCTCTCTCTCTCTCTCTCTCTCTCTATATATATATATATATATATATATATATATATATATATATATATATATATATATAGTCCGGCTGGAATACTATCGATAGCACAAAGCAATTGGTGCTATCAAATATTTAACCCTTGGATGAAAGTATATGCGGTTGGGATTATAGTAGTTTTCTAAGATTTTTACTATTCAACTAACCACCCACTAAACCCTAGGGGACCACTATCATCCTAACCGCACATGCATTTCTTAATCCAAAGGCTAAAAACTTGATAGCACCAATGACATGGTGCTATCAGTAGTATTCTAGCCTAATTATATATATATATATATATATATATATATATATATATATATATATATATATATGCTAAATTACAGAAAACTCCATCATAATATACCGCTTCTTCACTTTGCCCCCCTGTCTTTCAAAAGCCTACATTTTGCCCCATCGTAATTATGAAATTGTGTATTTACACCCCCGCCGTCAACATTCCGTTAGTGAGCCGTCAATTTCTTAGATAATATACCGAAAATACCCTTCAACCCTTTCTTCTCCCGATCGCTCTGAGGCCGAGTGCTTCCTCCGCGCCGTCGACGAGTTCCGTCGCTCCGTGAGGGATCCCGCTGCTGCCGTCGTCGGGAGCCCCCGGCGATCGTCGGCGCAGTCGCCGCTCGGGCCCGCGCGGCTAGGCGCGGCAACATGCAGCGACGGGTGCTCGCTCCTGGCGCAGGGCACGCCAGGCTGATCCTCGAGCAGCATGCCATTTGCCCAGGGCGGCGGCGCGGCTCCCATGCGCGGCACGTGCGTGCGTGTGCCCCTGTGCGCGATGCAGCAGGGAAGGCCCGCCCGGATCTGTTCCCCTCCGGCTACGGCTTCGGCTTCAACGGCGGCGACGACGTTACGATCATTGAGGGGAAAGAAGAGGAGAAAAGAACTAGGGTTTCGTCTTGCCTTCACGTTGAGGGAGGAAGAAGATGGGTTAGAAGGAGGGCATTATTGTCATTTCGCAATAGTGGTCTTGGATGTACGTACGTTGGTGCGGCATGTTAGGGTAATTGCCTATGCTTCATGACAATTGAAGAATTATGAGAAAGATTTCCCTACACGTGATTATGAGAAAGTTTTTGCTCTGGAATTATAGCGGCATCGTGGTATCGTGAGCACTACGAGATCTTCACCGACCATATGAGTTGAGGTATTCGTTCAGTCTGGAGGAGTTGAGTTGAGGCAACGCCGGAGGTTGGAATTACCGAAGGATTGTGACTTGAGTATCCAGTATCATTCCGGTAATGCCAATGTGGTGGCAGATGCTTTGAACGAGCAGTGCAGAGTTGAGTCTAATGATTTCACAGCAGGTACCACTTGTAGAGCTGATAAGGCAGGTTGGAGATTGAGGTTGTGTCCCCTAGGGTCTTTGCTAGGCTGACGTCTCTAGTCGTGCAGCCACCCTGATGGACAAGAGTAGAGTGGGGACCCCTACTTCATGGGGATCAGAGATCAGATCTAGACTGATCAGACAGAGGATTGTTATGGTATTTTGCATGAGGTCTCAGTGACCAAGAAGGTAGCATCGTTTGGGTACTTGGTTTATGTTATGAATACATCATCTATTTATCTGCTCAGCATGCTTTAGTACCTGCATTCTTATATGCTCAGTATCATGTTTACAATTCATCTCTCTATTTCAGTATGCTCTACCACCTGTATTTTTGTACCCATATATATATGCTCAGTAGTGTGATTATACTTCACTCAGTTATCTGCTTACTATATCTGCCCTTACCTACTAATCATTTACTATCCGTTGATTATTGTATGCCAGTAGGTACGATTTGTTATTTCTCGACCCATCGTACCCACTAGGATACACTTATACTGTATCTCACACCCCTGGATGACTATTTTTCAGGTTGGTCGGGTGATGGGATGTCGGGACGAGTTGGTGAGGCTGTCACGATAGAACTGTCCCCCCTGATGATATTACAGACGCTAGTTTTTATATTCTTCTGCATATTATTATAGAATTGTTAAATATAATAAATTACTTAAAAGGCTAGTTTAATTGTTAATGAACTTATGCGTAGTATAGATTACTCTCATGATGGATGTAAGTGCTTAGCCGTGCATTTATAGAATAGGCTCTGTCCAAGGGGACAGAAAATTTTCTATATATATAGCGATCTGCTCATGCCCTGAAATATACTTTCAACTCTGATTGAAAAAAAAAAAAAAAAAATCTTCTTTTCAAAACTCGGGGCGCGACAGAGTCAAGGTGGAGATTTGTTAGATATATCTCGAAATTAGAAATTGTCTCGATTTTATATTTTTGATTCGCCGACAGTTTTGTGGTGTTACGATAAATTTTGAAAAAAAGAATGAAAAAAAATTGAATGTCTACCGTGGAAGTGGAAGTCTCGATCAGACCGATAAAAGAAACCTGTTAATAATATTTGTTCTTTTTTCTTTTTTCCTAGTGAGTTCGAGCGATTGTACGAAAAAATAATTTTTTTTTTTTTTTTTTTTTTTTACATAGTAAAACTTCTTTCTTTCGTACGTATTTTTTTTTTTGTAAAATATTTTTTACGTAAATATTTATATTTTTTATTTTTATCGTGTATTTGATATCTGCTTTTATTTGATGATAATCTTTAATTTTATTTTTGTTTGTCCGTTCCTCATAACAATTTTGCTACATGACAGAATCCTGGCCCTTCAAACCAATACATGCATGCATGCACGTAAAAACTGCCTTTTGTACGTAATAAGCAAGTTATTTTACAAGAAATGGAATAAAATCGTCGGATTATAAAAACATAAGTAAGACTTGAGACTACAATTAATGTTCATCTATAATAATTTCCATAGAAGTTTGGACACAAAAATATTTAAGTTGAAAATATAATGACCGATCAAATTGCCATTTTAGAATATAGAATATAATACATACATAAAATATCTTTACATTTTATCTAAGCGTTATGGACATTGATACAGGACACGGAACACGACACGACTCGAACACGATGACTCAATATTCAAAGAATTAGAATACGAACACGATATGAACATAAATAACAAATTATAATATTATTACTATAATAATATATATTTATTATATATAAAATATAAATTTTGATAAAATATTGTTATATTTTTCATACGAATGAGAGTTTATAAAATTTTTCACTGATAATTTATATATATATTTTTTAAAAAAATTCACAATACATAATTTATTTATATTGTTCAAAAAATATTTGTATATAGTTATCAAAAAGCTAAAATATTTATCATATTACATTATATATGCATAAAAAAATAAAAAAAAAATATATATATATATATACTTTTTTAATTGTATACTTATTGAACGTGTGTCCAAAAAGTATTTATATCGGACACGAGTCCAACACAAACACACGAGTATCCAACACGGACACGCGAAATTTATAAAAGTGTCCGTAATACATAGCATTAATTTTACCCTTCTTACATCATTTAATTACGAAGATCTAAAACACATGCTACTACTAATTCGTCACAACTCACTAGTGACATCATGTTAATTTAATTAATTTCTCTGTACCTATTCAAAGGGAGCGGTGAATTAAACTAATGTACCTCATCTAGTTTTTTAATATGTATTTGCTATCTTATTTTTATTTTTATTTTTTTTTTTGACTCAGTTGATTAGAACTAGATAAAAGAAATTAAAAAATTATCACAAAATTAATGGTTAACTAGAAATTAATTGTTATGTGTCTATAGCTTCTAGAGAGAAGCAGTTAAATTAATTAAACATGTCTTGCTCAAAAAGAAAAGCAGCTTTCGAGAGGTTCGCATGGTAAAAATTTTGAAATTTTCATCCTTAATTAGAACGAGTCATATTATTTAATTATTCAGGGAGGGAGAATGAGTTTTAGAAAAAGAAAAAAAGGAAAAAAAAAAAAAAAAAGGTTAAAATCAACAACAAATTAATCATTTTCCATCTAGTTTATGATAATTATATATAGTAGTCTTTTTTTTACTTTAATTCTTCAACTATCCTAAGTTAATTTCAATGCCCAACAAAGAACCTATATCTTATCTAAGAAATTGATGCAAATAATTTAAGTTAGAGTTTCTGAAAAAAATGTGACTCGACCAAGGCTGAGCCAAAAATTTGGCCGAATTTGTGAATTTTTGAAATCAACGTGAGAAATCTTTAAACACTTATAATTCAGTTTGCAACTCTAATGTAAAAAATATTTTTTGAGATTTACGCATCCAACTCGTAGCATTTCTGGCTAAATTTAGGAACCAAATTCAACTATTTCAACATTCATTTTTGCATTTATTATTTTTAAAAAATTTTGTTTTTTTTTTGTTTTTTTTTTTGTTTTTTGTGTCCGGTTATTTGTATATTTTTTATTTGATTAGATTTAAAGATATATTAAAATTTGTTATCTTCCTTTATAGTAGAATTAGGATATCGATCTTATATAGACATGAAAAAAATTAGTTCCCCGTGTATTGATTTTTCTCCTTTCTTCCTTATGTTTTTTTTTTTTTTTTATTTTTTTTTTTCTCACTGCGGTTTAGGTCTGTATTAGAAATTAACAAAATATAGCCTGAATGACCAAGTCATAACTTGGAATGCTTCCTATCTCTTTTAATTTGAATGCTAAAAATTTTCTTTGCTTTATCATTTCAATCATTACTAGCAATCAACATATCATCCACATATAGTAACAAAAAAGTGAATGAATCATATGTTGAATCTTTAAAATAAGCACAATGATCAAAATTATACTTTTAATTCATAGCCTAGCTACATCATGCATGAAAGAATTAAACTTCTTATATTATTGTCTAAATGCTTCATTTAAGCCATAAAATTAGTTCTCCGTGTATTAATTTTTCTCAATGCTGTTTAGGTCTGTATCAGAAATTAACAAAAATTTGGTCCAAGTAATATGCTACATGTACATAGATTACTGTTCCATGTGTTGGAACTAATTAAACGCTTACCATTGTTGTGGAAATAAGTAAATAAAAAGAGCAAAAATAGTAAGTACGTAGTCAATGCTCATATTAAAATATATACTACTTAGCCAAAGATACGTATACAAAAGAGAAAATCTAATTACAATTGGCTTTGACATGTTCAATTAATTACTACGTACCTAACGTTGTAATACTCTTCCTTTAACGCTGTAGCTAACTACCAAGGACGTACTCTTTCATAGCCTTATCCTCTATATATACTCGTCTCTTCTAACCCATTAGCACCACAACACATTTTTACTCAGAAGAGATATATATATTATACAAATGGCTTCTCGCATTCTCCTCCTCGCTCTCTTTGCCCTCGTGTTTTCTCAGGCCATTGCCTCTGATCCTAGTTCTCTCCAAGACTTTTGCGTTGCCGATAAGAACTCTCCAGGTGTGCATATGTCCTCCTACTCCTCTTCTTATTTTGTTATATTTTTTTTTTCTAAATCATTTTATAATAATTACTTAGTAAATTTGTGTTGGATTAATATGTTTTTGTTCTTGTAGTGATTGTGAATGGACTTGTTTGCAAGAATCCGAACTTCACCACGCCCGAAGATTTCTTCTTCACGGGGCTTGACCGACCTGGTAACACGCCGAACAAACTAGGGTTCAATGTGACTCTAGTTGATGTGTCGAAGCTATCTGGACTCAACACGCTCGGTATTTCCGTAGCTCGATTGGACTTCGCACCCTATGGTCTCAACCCACCTCACACTCACCCGCGAGCGACCGAGGTCTTCACGGTAGTGGAAGGCACATTCTACGTTGGCTTCGTTACATCGAATCCCGGTAACAAACTCTTCTCCAAAGTTTTGAACAAGGGCGACGTGTTCGTGTTCCCCGAAGGACTTATTCACTTCCAATTCAATATCGGGGAGACAAGTGGTTTTGGCATATCAGGTCTTAGCAGTCAGAATCCAGGTCTGATCACTATAGCTAATGCGGTCTTTGGGTCGAACCCTCCTATCTCCGATGATATTCTCGCCAAGGCATTTCAGCTGGATAAGAAGATTGTTGATTGGCTTCAAACTCAGTTCTAAATGATCGAGAGCAATCAAAATCCTTGAAAGGCACTTTTAACTTCATATATAATCTTAATTAGTAGTTAATTAGTTGGTTTCTTTGTGCTTGTTCTAAATAAGCAAACACCTTGTATCTGTTTGCATGCATTTCAATAATAAATTTATGTGTTTGATTTATGTATTTATATATAAATATGTATGTATGTGCGACCACCACCGTGCATTGATCCAACCAAGTTAATTTGAAGCCTCATTACTTCACAATTATGGTAAAAAAAACAAAAATAAAACAAATATGCTACCATACTCAAAGAATTAATTATTAATTAGTACTCATTAATTTTGAATAGCTAGATGCTCAGGCAAGAGAACTCAGAAGATTACAGAAACAGATTACATGAGATAACTCAAAAAACAAAACATCAAAAATAAATTACATCCAATATACATCTTAGTTTCGATTGGTCATCGTGAATCATGAGCCTGAATCCAATTTATGATTATTTTGTCCACCTAAAAGCCTTAACAAGAATATCATCAAAAGCCTTAACAAGGATATCATCAGAAATAGACAGTTGGATTCAAAAATCGATTCGCCAATCCTAATGATGCATGAATTTTGGTTATTAATGTTAAATTAAAGATCAAGAACGCTGATCTTGATTTAAATAGTTTAAATCATTTTCTATCAAAATTTAAATAAATTTAGATTCTTTTAAACTACAAACCCACTATAATAGCCGTTGAAAATTAACAATTTTGAAATGGTTTGATCATAAAGTAAACTATGTCGAAAAATTATAAAAAAAAATTTCTAAGAATTTCATATATCCTAAATCAAATTTAACAGTGAGCATCGTCGATTTGAACACCCCTAAAATCGAAAATGGGACTATAGTATAGGAGCTTCAATTAGGGATGACAATGGCTACGGATGCTCAAAATTTTATCCGAAACCGAATCCGAACGTAATGGATTTACCTAATGTTAAACGGATATGAATTCAGATACGGATATAAAAAATAAAAACCCGACGAATTTGGATTGGGATATGGATTTTTACTGTACTCCACCCAAACCCGAATTGTACCCAAATCCGAATTGATTTTACATAAATTTATATTTTAAAATTTTAAATTTAATGTAATATTTTTTGAAATATTATAAAGAGAAAATGAGAAATAATTATTTCGGATTTGAATTTTTAGGTTCGGGTTCGGATTTTGAATTTTTGATCGGGTATGAATTTGGATATGTATTTTTAAAATCCTTCAGATTCGGATTCAGATTCGGATTCAGATTCAGATTCGAATTCGGGTTTCGAATTTAGTAGTCGGGTTCGGGTTTTTGAAAATCCATCCCGAATTCGATCCGTTGACATCCCTAGCTCCAATACCAATAATAGTATAAGGGCCTAACTCTCTCTCTCTCTCTCTCTCTCTCTCTCTCTCTCTCTCTCTCTCTCTCTCTATATATATATATATATATATATATATATATATATATATATGCTAAATTACAGAAAACTCTCTCATAATATACCGCTTTTTCACTTTGCCCTCATGTCTTTCAAAAGCCTACATTTTGCCCCCTCGTAATTCTGGAATTATGCATTTACACCCCCGCCGTCAGCTTTCCGTTAGTGAGCCGTCAATTTCTTAGATAATATACCGAAAATACCCTTCAATCCCTTCTTCTCCCGATCGCTGCGAGGCCGAGTGCTACCTCCGCGCCGTCGACGAGCTCCGTCGCTCCGTGAGGGATCCCGCTGCCGTCGTCGTCGGGAGCCCCCGGCGATCGTCGGCGCAGTCGCCGCTCGGTCCCGCGCGGCTAGGTGCGGCAACATGCAGCGATGGGCGCTCGCTCCTGGCGCAGGGCACGCTAGGCTGATCCTCGAGCAGCATGCCATTTGCCCAGGGGGGCGGCGCGGCTCCCATGCGCGGTGCGTGCGTGCGTGTGCCCCTGTGCGCGATGCAGCAGGGAAGGCCCGCCCGGATCTGTTCCCCTCCGGCTCCGGCTTCGGCTTCAACGGCGGCGACGACGTTACGATCATTGAGGGTAAAGAAAACGAGAAAAGAACTAGGTTTTCGTCTTGCCTTCACGTTGAGGGAGGAAGAAGATGGGTTAGAAGGAGGGCATTATTGTCATTTCGTAATAGTGGTCTTGGATGTACGTTGGTGCGGCATGTTAGAGTAATTGCCTATGCTTCATGACAATTGAAGAATTATGAGAAAGATTTCCCTACACGTGATTATGAGAAAGTTTTTGCTCTGGAATTATAGCGGCATCATGGTATCGTGAGCACTGCGAGATCTTCACCGACCATATGATCTGAGGTATTCGTTCAGTCTGGAGGAGTTTAGTTGGGGCAACGCCGAAGGTTGGAATTACCGAAGGATTGTGACTTGAGTATGCAGTATCATTCCGGCAATGCCAAAGTGGTGGCAGATGCTTTGAGCGAGCAGTGCAGAGTTAAGTCTAATGATTTCACAGCAGGTACCACTTGTAGAGCTGATAAAGCAGGTTGGAGATTGAGGTTGTGTCCCCTAGGGTCTCTGCTAGGCTGACGTCTCTAGTCGTGCAGCCACCCTGATGGACAAGAGTGGAGTGAGGACCCCTACTTCATGGGGATCAGAGATCAGATCTAGACTGATCAGACAGAGGATTGTTATGGTATTTTGCATGAGGTCCCAGTGACCAAGAAGGTCGCATCGTTTGGGTACTTGGTTTATGTTATGAATACATCATCTATATATCTGCTCAGCATGCTTTAGTACCTGCATTCTAATATGCTCAGTATCATGTTTACAATTCAGCTCTCTATTTCAGTATGCTCTACCATCTATATTTTTGTACCCATATATGCTCAGTAGTGTGATTATACTTCACTCAGTTATCTTCTTACTATACCTGCCCTTACCTACTGATCATTTACTATCTGTTGATTATTGTATGCCAGTAGGTACGATTTATTATTTCTCGACCCATCGTACCCACTGGGATACACTTATACTGTATCTCACACCCCTGTATGACTATTTTTCAGGTCGGTCGGGTGATGGGATGTCGGGACGAGTTGGTGAGGCTGTCAAGATAGAACTGCCCCCCTGATGATATTACATACGCTAGTTTTTATATTCTTATGCATATTATTATAGAATTGTTAAATATAATAAATTACTTAAATGGCTAGTTTAATTGTTAATGAACTTATGAGTAGGATAGACTACTCTGATGATGGATGTAAGTGCTTATCCGTGCATTTATAGAAAAGGCTCTGTCCAAGAGAACAAAAAATTTTCTATATATATAGCGATCTGCTCATGCCCTGAAATATACTTTCAACTATGATTAAAAAAAAAAAAAAAAAACCTTTTTTTTGAAACTCGGGGTGTGACAGAGTCAAGGTGGAGATTTGTTAGATATATCTCGAAATTAGAAATCGTTTCGATTTTATATTTTCGATTCGCCGACAGTTTTGTGGTGTGACGATAAATTTTGAAAAAAAAAAGAAAAAATATTAAATGTCTACCGTGGAAGCGGAAGTCTAGGCTGATAAAAGAAACCTGTTAACAATATTTGTTCTTTTTTTTTTTCTAGTGAGTTCGAGCGATTGCACGAAAAAATAAATTGTATTTTCTTTTTTATATAGTAAAACTTTTTTCTTTCTTCCGTAATTTTTTTTTCTGTAAATATATTTTACGTAAATCTTTATATTTTTTATTTTTATCGTGTATTTGATATCTGCTTTTATTTGATGATAATCTTTAATTTTATTTTTGTTTGTCCGTTCCTCATAACAATTTTGCTACATGACAGAATCCTGGCCCTTCAAACCAATACATGCATGCACGCACGTAAAAACTGCCTTTTGTACGTAATAAGCAAGTTATTTTACAAGAAATGAAATAAAATCGTCGGATTATAAAAACAGAAGTAAGACTTGAGACTACAATTAATGTTCATCTATAATAATTTCCATAGAAATTTGGACACAAAAATAATTAAGTTGAAAAATATAATGACCGATTAAATTGCCATTTTAGAATATAGAATATAATACGTACATAAAATATTTTTATATTTTATCTTAAGCGTCATGGACATTGATACATGATACGGAACAAGACACGACTCGAATACGGTGACTCAATATTCAAAAAATTAAAATACGAACACGGTATGAACACAGATAACAAATTATAATATTTTTAATATAATAATATATATTTATTATATATAAAATATAAATTTTGATAAAATATTATTATATTTTTCATACGAACGAGAGTTTATAAAAATTTTCACTGGTAGTTCATATATTTATTTTAAAAAAAAATTTCACCATACATAATTTATTTATATTGTTCAAAAAATATTTGTATATAGTTATCAAAAAGCTAAAATATTTATCATCTTATATTATATATGCATAAAAAAATAAAAATAAAAAAATATATATACTTTTTTAATTGTATACTTATTGAACGTGCGTCCAAAAAATATTTATATCGGACACGAGTCCAACACGAACACACGAGTATCCAATACGGACATGCGAAATTTATAAAAGTGTCTGTAATACATAACATTTTACCCTTCTTACATTATTTAATTAGGAAGATCTAAAACACATGCTACTACTAATTCGTCACAACTCGCTAGTGACATCATGTTAATTTAATTAATTTCTCTGTACAGAGGTGAATTAAACTAATGTACCTCATCTAGTTTTTTAATATGTATTTGCTATCTTTTTTTTATTTTATTTTTTATTGACTCAGTTGATTAGAACTAGATATATAAAAGAAATTAAAAAATTATCACAAAATTAATGGTTAACTAGAAATTAATTGTTAGATTGTGTCTATAGCTTCTAGAGAGAAGCAGTTAAATTAATTAAACATGTCTTGCTCAAAAAGAAAAGCAGCTTTCGAGAGGTTCGCATGGTAAAAATTTTGAAATTTTCATCCTTAATTAGAACGAGTCATATTATTTAATTATTCAGGGAGGGAGAATGAGTTTTAGAAAAAGAAAAAAAGGAAAAAAAAAAAAAAAGTTAAAATCAACAACAAATCATTTTCCATCTAGTTTATGATAATTATAGTAGTCTTTTTTTTTTACTTTAATTCTTCAACTATCCTAAGTTAATTTCAATGCCCAACAAAGAATTACCTATATCTTATCTAAGAAATTGATGCAAATAATTTTTTTTTTGATTAAACAGGGTAAAACCCTATTTGATTACAGAGTTCGACCAGAGATTATCCCAGAAGACAACCAGCAATCGTCCCAAAGAAAAAAAGAAAGAAGGACCTATAGCACATAACCCCCAAATCAAAATCGGAGGTCCAAACTCTAGATATTACCAAACGACAACAACAACAACAATAGCAGCTACCACTGTTAATACAACCGACCCCCTGGCAACCTAAGCAGTTGCAATCCTAAGCAGTTACCAACCCAACCCATCCAGGAATAGTGAGCAAAACTGGCACTGCCAAAACAACAACAACAAACCAGAAGCCACAAGCTCACTCGGCGACCCCCATTAGATACCGCCTGTTGAGTTGAATGGGTCGGCGTCCCAACTGTTGAGATGGTCAGTTAAAAGATCCGGGCAGTCCCAAAAGCTTAAGTCTCGGAGAGCCGGAATGCGGCCGGGTCAAGCAAGGAGGAGAGCGTGCCATATCCAAGTCAAGGTCGAAAGGCGGCGGAGTGTAAATAGACCCTGATGTGAACTCCAATACCAAGTGTCTCAGTCAATCATAAAAGCAAAGAAGATAGCAGAATTAACAAAGCAAAAAGAACCCAGAGACCAGATCAAAGATAAGGCAAAAGAAGCAGATATGCGATGTTAGATAGCATTCCTGTAGGAAGCCAGTATCACAACCCAACTTTGCACATCCAAACACAGTCCAGGAGTCCTTAAGGTCCGGAGAGGAACGGTCTTGAAATCCAGCTTTAAAAGGAGAAGCGAGATCGTTCGAAGGCCTCGAAAGAAACCAAGGATTAAAGAGGCCCCAGCTCTAGACTGCCAGCAAAGATGGAACACCTCGATGTCGACAGTAATTTGGTAGCCCGGTAGCGAAAGGCCAGAAGGGGCGGACAGCTATACGAACACCCAAGTCATACGAAAGAGATCCAACCGGCTAATAAGGAGGCCCAAGGTGCATTATAATCGTTCCATGATGCGCAGATCAATAATACCAGTAGAGTCAAATAGGCTCAGCCGATGGGGAAAGAAATGAATGTTCGTAATCCAATATTAAAATCCACTCCATCATGTCAGAATTCTTGAAAAAGAAACACACAGCATGTAATCCAACCAAAAAGTCTATAAATCGCCTGCTCCTAATACGCAATTTTTAAGCCCTGCGATGTCCAAGCTTTGTTAGCCATGATGCTACTCCAATTGCACCTAGTTGCTGTCCCCAACTGGATAAAGAAGCAAAGAATTTTCTGGGCAGCATAACCATGCTAGGGATCCATTGCAATGAACGGCCCAATCACTACAACTGTAGGTTGCCAAGAGACAGGAATGACTGAAGTCATCCTCAAGAAAATAGCAGATGAAGAGTTGGAGATCTTCCAGATAGCAGAAACTCCTTCCCAGCCAGTAGATGAAGAGTTGGAGATCTTCCAGATAGCAGAAGCCCCTTCCCAGCCAGTAAAGCATCGGCCGTGAAGATGACGAAGCAGATGCAACAAACGAAAACGACCTTCAGGAAAAACCGACGTTGAGTGGTCACATGCTGCAAGGCCTTTAGCTGATGATTTCTTCCCGTCCCATGAGTTTCGCAATCATAATCATCAATGCAGGATCGCAAACAGCATTATCAATAGGCTAGAGAAATCTGAGAATTCCCCCACGTTGATCCCAACCTTCAAGAAAGCCAACGCTGAAGGATAAAGTAGAGTCCAGTTGACACTGAATTCTGGCTAGTTTTGCTTCACAGCTACTGCGCATCGCTTCCCTTTGCTCTTCAAGAATCTTCTGCGTGGTTTGAATTTGAGATTCACCCAATGCTCGCCTACTCCCGCCCAATTCCTAGGTTCCCCTGTGGGATCAAAGCAAGCTGCCAAATGGTGCCAGATCAGAAAATAGACAATTGCCAAGAGAAAGTTGCTAGTTGATAGTTGAATGCCCTCCTCCTTCCTCTAAAATCTATAGATGCAGTCGCAGTCGCCACATGGAGACGATAACAGAAGAAGCTCCTGTAGAAGCTGTTGAAGAGACCACCGAGTGGAAAGAGCGCCAAAACCAAAGCAAAGACAAGTAGAGATGACTTCGCTCCCTCGCACCCAGAAAGTAGAAACGAGCAGTAGACAGTGAGTAGTGTCCGGGATCCCCGAGTGATGTGTATGAAGCCCCGAAGGTTAGAGTTTCTGAAAAAAATGTGACTCGACCAAGGCTGAGCCAAAAATTTGGTCGAATTTGTGAATTTTTGAAATCAACGTGAGAAATCTTTAAACACTTATAATTTTTTTTTTTTTTTTTTTTTTTTTTTTGAGAACAAGGTAGCATGCTACCGCTTCATTCAACTGGAGTGTGAACTAAGCTACACGATGAGACAACTAGGTCTCGGCCGGTCCAAAAAAAAAAAAAAAAAAAAAAAAAAAAAAACCCTCATGTGGGGCAAAACGTGTTCCAGAGATTCCTCAGGGCCCTAATCTCCCCCACCAATTGCCTCGCCGTCTGTTTTTTGTTTTCGAAAACTCTCCTGTTTCTTTCCAGCCAAAGGACCCACCAGGTGGTTGCCAAGGTTGCGAGTTCCGTCCTCCCGAACGAACTCTTCTTGTCACTGTACTCTTTCCATAGATATTCTGGTGTCAAACCGGAACGATTCGACGTTTTGTACCCAAATACTCCTGACAAAATATCCGATGTGAAGCGGCAGTTCAGGAAGAGATGCACCCCAGTCTCGATCACTTCGAGGCAGAGCGAACAGCGCCCCTCTCCGCTCCACCCCCTTTTCAAGAGGATGTCTGCCGTTAGGACCCTGTTTCTGAGGGCGAGCCACACAAAAATCTTGACTTTTAGGGGTGTCTTAATTTTCCATAGTTGCACAAAACGTCTGTCAGCTACGCCCCCGTCTTGTAGAAAGCAGTAAAGTGACTTAACACTAAACCTCCACGAGGTATCCCATCTCCATCTAATCTCGTCATTGATCTCCACACAAGTTCGACCGACCAATGTAGCTCTTAGTTGGGCAGCCAGGGTCCTTTCTGCATGCGTGACAGGTGCGAACCCCGCAAGGATCCTACCCCACCTCCATCCCCTAGCACCCCAACACTCTCTGACCCTGAGGTTTTTGTATCTTATATGATCGAAGATGGGTGGGAAGGCAGTTCTGAGGGGTGTCTGGCCACACCAAATATCATTCCAAAATTCGACAATACGACCGTTACCTACTCCGTAGGCAACGCCGCTCTTGAAAACTCCCCTGGTCTTGAGGACACTTCTCCACCAAAAAGACGAGGGCCGGAATGACTCCCCCTCCTTGAGCAATCTCCTCCGCTTATAATAAACCCCTATTATAAGGGGTCGCCACAAATTTTTCAATTCCGTCATTGCTTTCCACCACCATTTGGCGATAAGGGCAGTGTTCATCTGTTCGATGTCGAGGACTCCCAAACCCCCGTCATTTTTGCTCCTGCAAACCACCTTCCATTGCACTCGACACTGCCCTCCCTTGATCGACGTACCTCCCTTCCAGAAAAATGCTCGTCTCAGCGCTTCTATGCGGCGGAGAACCCACTTCGGTGCTTTGAAAATTGAGAGGTAATAGAGAGGTAGGTTAGACAGCACCGAGTTGACAAGAACTAGTCGTCCTCCTTGCGACAAGACTTTAGCTTTCCACCCTTCGATCCGATGCTCGATCCTCTCCACCATATCCCACCAGTCTTCCTTCCTAGGCTGCCCTTTTGTGAGAGGTAGCCCGAGATACTTAAATGGGAGTGACCCAACTTTACACCCTAAAATCCTTGCAAGTCTCTCTCCCCGGCCGACTATGTTCCCCGTATAGAAAATCTCAGTTTTTTCTCTGTTGATTTTCAACCCGGAAGCCCACTCGTAGAGTTGCCAGACGAAGCGAAGGTTCCTGACCTGCCTTTTCTTCGCCCCGCAGAAAAAAATTGTGTCATCCGCGTATTGGATGAGAGATACTTTGGCGTCGGTCGTCGGTCCAACCCCAACGAACCACCCATTCTGGGCTGCTTTAGCCGTCATTCTTGCCAGCCCTTCAGCCACGAGCAGGAAGAGGTAAGGGGAGAGCGGGTCCCCCTGTCGAAGCCCCCTCCTAGTCTTGATCCATTTTGTCGGCGTCCCGTTAACTAAAATCGCAACCTTGGCGTTGCTGATACATTGGTCTATCCACCCGCTCCAACGCTGGTCCGCACCCAGCCAAAACAACACTTTCCTAAGGAAGGTCCAACTCACTCTATCGTATGCCTTTTCAAAGTCTGCCTTGATCCCAATATTATTCTCCCCTCCTTTGTAACTCCACCGTAACACCTCGCTAGCCGTGACAAAGGAGTCCAGGATGGACCGCTTCTTCAGGAAAGCTGCCTGTCCAGGTGATATAATCCCGTCCATAACCCTTTCCAACCTATTAGCCAGCACCTTGGAGATGATCTTTTGTACTCCATTGATCAGGCTAATAGGTCTGAATTCCTTTGCAGACATCGCCCCCTCTTTTTGGGTATGAGACAGATATACGCATAATCTAGTGGACCAGAGTTCAGAGTACCGTCGAACAGTTCTCGAAAGATGATCATCAGATCGTTCTTAATTGTCCCCCAGAATTTTTGATAGAAGCGAAGATTAAAACCGTCCGGACCAGGTGCTTTCTCGCTACCTAGTTGGAACGTCGCCTTCCTCACCTCTTCCTCAGTGAACGGCTCCGAGAGCTTACTGGGGTCAGAAAACGGATTATCCCCGAAAAGGTGGCTCCAATCCCCGGTCCGAGCGCAGTCGATTTGGTTAGGCGCGAACAGCTCTTTGAAGTACCTGTAAAAATGTTCTCTCTTATCCTCCTCCCTACGAAAAGTCATGCCGTTTTCCACAACTTCGTTTATGGTATTGATCCGATTTCTGGCGTTCGCCATCGCGTGGAAAAACTTGGTATTCCCGTCTCCTTCTTTGAGCCACTGTTGTCTGGACCTGGCTTTCCAAAGCAACTCTTCATCCGTCGCGATCCCTTTCAGCACCTCTCTCAGCTGCAGGCGCTTATCGAATTGCAGAGCTGACAAATCGTTCTGTTCTTCCAAAGAGTCCAGCTTTTGAATTTCTTCTATACACATCTTCTTGGCACTATTAATACTGTAGAAGCTAGAGCGACACCATTCTTTTATTCTTTTGCGACAATGTCTGAGCTTGGCATTGAAAGTTAACGCCCCGTTCTCCTTACTCGAAATTTCACTCCACCATAAGGGGATCAGTTCGCAGAAATCCTCACGAAGAAGCCACATCTCCTCAAATCTAAACCTTCGGTTGAGTAACTTTTCCCCCGTAACAAGCAAGATAGGAGAGTGGTCCGACGTTAGTCTAGGCATTACCGACGCCCTTGACGTGGGAAAAACCTGGTCCCACTCTGTGGAGATTAAGAATCTATCAAGTCTAGCCAACGTGGGGCAACGTTGCATGTTTGACCACGTGAAGTTCTGATTCCCCAATGGAAGGTCGATCAACTCCAACTTATTGATGAGGTCCGTGAACATACCCATCAGCCGCCCGCTCCACCTTCCACCTCTTCTCTCCTGATTGCTCTTGGTGAGATTAAAGTCCCCACAGATCACCCAGAGGCCCGGGCACTCCCTTTTGAGATCCAGCAGTTCTCCACAAAATTCTTCCTTCCCCTCCCACGTAGGTGGTCCGTAAACATTCGTCAGATAGAAACATTTGTCTTCGCTCATGCAATTCAGACGAACGGTAAGAGAAAAAGTACGTTCGATCACAACAGAACAAGAAAACATCTTGGAGTTCCAACACGTAGCAATTCCCCCGGAAGCCCCGACAGATTTGACAAAATGGCACTTATCGAAGAAAGTGCCGGCAAACGAGCGGAGGAAAGACCTGGACACCGACTCTACCTTAGTCTCTTGAAGGCAAAGGACCGCCTTCTTAAATTTACTCACAACACACTTAACCACACACCGTTTACCAGGGTCATTAAGACCCCTAACGTTCCAGCTACATAATTGAAACATAACGAGAAAAACATCCCTCCACACAACCGGGACGCCCAGATGAGACGTCAAGGAGCCGCCCCCACAAACTTCCTGAAGCTACGGACATCCTCTGCAGAAAGGTCGACACCACACTCAGCCCCTTTGCGTAAGGTCCGCCTCAGGTAGCCTCGGGAGCAAACTCCACCCTTCTCACGCCTCGATCCGCTCGCCCTAACCGATTCCGTGCTTCGCTTCAGGTGCGCCGTCGTCCCTTCCCTCTGCGAAATCTTACGCACCATGGCCCTCTCTAGGGACCCGTCCATCCTGCGTCCTGCTAGGCGGGCACTCATCCTAGGTGGAGCCAGAACCTCTTCGAAAGGCCCCGCTCCTCCCAAAAAACCTAACGTCATTGAAGGTACTTCCATACTGCTACCCAAAC